>ML779334.1:1537296-1607726 GCA_009831015.1 Picea engelmannii
GACTCTGAATCTCAGTGTTGGAAATTATGCTGAAACAACGATGGTTCTTATGCTGAAACAGTGATGCAACATACTTTGTATCTGAAATTGTGGCTCTGCCACCCCTCTAATAAAAATTATAACCGTTTTCGTTAAAAAAAAAAAAATATTTCCTTAAATCAATAATTAACTTAGTGCATGATAGTTATAAACTAATGAGTAAACCTATTTTTATATACATAAGCTTTACCATATATATAAAATTTTACAATGTTAAAAATTGTCGTGTTATTAATATAAAATTTACAAATAAAAAAAATTATAAACTTATATAAATAATTATAAAATACATTTAAATTATAATTAACTTTTATGAAATTCACAAATAAAAATAAATTATAAATTTAAGTAAATAATTATAAGATATATGTAAATTATAATTAACCTTTATTAACTTTTATGAAATTCACAAATAAAAATAAATTATAAATTTAAGTAAATAATTATAAGATATATGTAAATTATAATTAACCTTTATTCAACACTCAAATGATCAAATTTCATTATAATTAATGGAAAAGATTGAATTTTTCAAAAATAATAATATTTTATAAATTATATGAAATTGAAAAATAAAAACAAATTATAAAGTTAAGTAAATAATTATAAGATATATGTAAATTATAATTAATAGGATTAAATTTTTCAAAAATTAAATATTTTAAAGTGTAAATATTTTAGGCATAAAATTATTTTATTTATTTTATTTTATTATTTCAATTTTTTCTTTATAATATTAAATTTTGCATTTTATATATTATATATTATGTTATATATCTTTTCTATTTAAATTATGAGTTTAGGTTCATCTTAACCTCTGAAGTTTTGAGAGATCAAATTTTTGTATGTCCAAACCTTTCTTCCAATTTTACATTGTAAAAGAGGTTTGCACCTTGATAGATTTGATCCCTCTCGACACTTGATAGATCCAGGGTTAAGATGGATCTAGATTGGTTTTATCATTCTTATTATCGAATCAAATAAACTTTATTTGTCTCTACCCCAATAATCATGTTACTCTATTTATAACATTGTCTCCCACAAATCACAACAACAAAATAAGAGTACACAATGTAATTGTATCTTCGGGAGACTCACTTGTTTGGGAGCTCGGAGTAATGCTACAAGAATTAACCAACTCAAACAACATTAAAAACAAGTCACCACCATCTCAGAAAAAACATGCACAAAGGAGGTGTTCTGACACCAAATCACAACAAGAAAATAAGAGTAGGCAATGTAATTGTATCTTGGGGAGACTCACTTGTTCGAGAGCTCAAAGTAATGTTGCATGAATCAACCAACTCAAACAACACTAAAAGCAAGTCACCAACATCTCAGAATAAACATGCACAAAGGAGGTCTTCGGACGCCAATGGTTGTCTATAAAGGAAGAGGGTTTCAAATTTATAGACATAAATTTTTTTTGATAGAGTTCAAGATTTAGGTATCTGAGTCCTTAAATTCCCCTATCAACTTATATGTTTTAGAAAACAAAGGGCCGGGAGCTTAGATGATTATGTTAATCAACACTCTTTTGTTCACCTCGCACATGGTGGGATTGCCCCACATAGTCTTTGTGGTGAGCCTCTCCTCCCTTCTCGATGATGCCTTTGTTTGGCAGATGCCTAATAATGCTTTTGCTTGGCAGATGGAAGAGACTTGTTTTCTTCACTCAATGGGATTGGAACCCATGACCTAAGTGTTGCCACTTATTAAAGATAACATGCAATAAAGTGTTTTTTTTTTTTTTTTTTTAAATTGGAACCTAAATTATGCAATAATGCAAATTCATGTCAAATACCATGGATATAATATTATTGTAGATTCTAACATAATGCAAATCCATGTCAAATATTGTGGATATAATTTTATAGAAAATTATGGATGTTATTACAAAGCTTGTTTAAAGTGGTGTATACCTAATTTGATTCCACAATGTTAGATCTTTTGGCATATGTGCTTATTTCTTGAAGTCACAATTTTTTATTTTTAACTATATAATATTTTTTTGTAGGTGATCGGTGTTGGCACCCAAAGTTTTGGGTTCATTTTGTGTGCACGCACAAATGAAGTTGTGTGCACGCATAAATGAAGTTGTGTGCGCCCATTCCAAAAGTTTTGTGCACACTTAAGGTAATGCGCGAAGAATGAAAAAGAATGTGCAGTGTATCACGTTTTGATAGTGCGCGACAAGCCTAAACTATTATCGAATGCGCATTGGTCCCAGTTTTGATGTGCACCAGAAATCAAGAAGACGCATGCCAATATCAAGAAATGAATCATCGACAAATCCTCTCGAATGATTACTGCTAGCAACACAAGGGATCATGGAGCTGACAAAAGATGAGTTGGTAGGACGATTAAGATTGCCATGATTCCTAAAGGCTACATGGATTGCATGCAGGTGCCAAAAGCGTGCAAGGAAATTTTGTCAGTCAAGCGTGTGGAGCATAGCAGAAAGAGACAAAGATCCCGAGTAGAGAAAGGTATAAAAGGAAGAAGGGATATCGGAAATGGGGCTAGCTAGATGGTTAGAGGAGATCCATTGAGTCCTTGGTATCGAGCTCACTCTTAACCTATTATAATACTATAATGTTTTTGAATATATTCCTAAGTCTGTTATATGTCTGAAGTCTTGAGAGAATGCGCATTGCGCAATGTGTTGTATTTCTGAAGATTTATATAAACAAATATATGAAGTTATGTGGTTGTCATAAATATTATTCTTAATGTATTCCTATGTTGTAATGGAATGAATTTGGTAATAAAGATGCGACAATTATGATCTATTATGTGTTTATCATGTATAATTTGGATATGTGTGTTTATTGTTTTACTTCTTAGTCCTAATAATGTGTCAGTTATGAATTGCATGAATGTCAGCCTCGATGGATCTTTGTGTGTTTATCCTTCATCCCTATCACAAGACCTTATGGTCTCTGTGATCATCTCTGCATATCGGGTGAGACCTTCCTCGGCCTTGGTCAAGGGTTGATATGTCGATTCTCTGAGGTTTTTGTTGTTCAAATCTAGACAAACCCTAGGTATAAGCTCCCCCACATTAAGAAGGACAGATGTAAGCGTGGAACAAAACACCAACAATCGATCTCGACTATTCACCATTATTGTGATTGAATCTATTTTGGAGTCGTTTCACCATGTAAATAGGCATAAATAAAGCAAATGAAATCACAATAACACAACTTTAATATGGTTTCACATTAAAATCATAATAACATAACTTTAAGATGGTTTCACATGTAAATTTTTCCACTACATGTTATTTTACAACCATCCTTGACAATTTTAATTAATTTCTCTTATTATGTTGGATATGGAAAATTTGTAGTCTCAAATTTGCTCAATTTCTTCACAGATAAATCATTTTTATTAATTTTTAATGTAACATTATGTACATACGCGACAACATCTCCTTTGCTCCTCCATACTAAGTTGTAGAACGTCTCTCAATGCAATATAAATGACTATCCATACAATAAATAAAATTAAATATAACATGTATTATAATATTAAATAGAATATTAAAATTAATATTTCATAAAACATTATATATATTTTTGGTTTTGTTTTGAAGATGACAAAATCTATCAATTTTTTTTGTTTGATAGCATGTTCGTGACCTCGGGACTAGCTTGCGGCTGAGAAACTGCGAGTCAGGGGCATCTAAGCCGTTAAAATCAGCTGGGGATCGCACTCAGCCTAGGCCACACCAACCCTTATCATGGTTGGATTTTTTGGTGTCTCCTCCTAATAGCATTGGGTTTTGAACCTGGGCCACCATGCAGAACTAGGCCCATCGAAACCAATCGCTCTATCGATATTTGACATGACAAAATCTATCATAACTAAGTTGTCAATCAATAATAAGGACAACTCCTAAAATAATTATTGGTAGTCTATAAGGGGATATACCTTCAGTTTTTCCAAATACCTTTAGGCCTTGAGCTACTAACCCATTTCTTTACATTTGAGGAAGATGAAATCTTAACCAATCAAAAACATTTTTAAGTCTTACTCCATGACCAAAAATGGATTTAGCATAAATATTAAAACCAATTTTAAAAATAATAACTAAACTTAAATATAAGTTTAAATCCATATTCTTAAAACTATCATGAATTGACAAGTGGTCAAATCCAACTTTATGTTGTTATTATACTTACATATATAATATAGTATTTATAACAAATAATAATAGTAAACATTAAAGATGCTATTATACTTACATATATAATATAACATTTATAACAAATAATAATAGTAAATATTAAAGATGCTATTATACTTACATATATAATATAACATTTATAACAAATAATAATAGTACATATTAAAGAGAGATATTTGATATATAATAAAAAGAGGAAAAAGAAAAGATTATATATATATATGTGGATGGAAATACTATAAATATAACATTTATATAAAAACATAAATTGTAAACTCATCAAAATTATGGAGATTTAGAAAATTTATTCTCAATTTAAAATTACAAAGCATTTCAATTAGTTGATTATCATTTTTTCTTCTTAAAATTGATCTAGATAAAAACAATCACATGATCACCTTAATAATAATCAAAATTGTATTTTCACATATACATATCTTCATAAATTGTGAATTTTAAGTTTACTCAATTTTTGTTTTCCAGGAAAAAATTAACTCAAATTTATATTAAGTATAATTTTTTTTACATCAAAACAGTGACAAGAAACAGTCCCCAAAACAATCCAAAATAAATGGAGACGGGAGGAAGTACCAGGAAACTGAAATACTAGAAATAGGCAGAAGGGAATGGGCACAGTGTCCGCTGAACTACAAGAAGGATGCTGCAGTGAAAATCTGACAGGAAAATATGCTCATTTCGGGCTGAAAAACGCGAGCTGAGGCTACAATCGGTGCCATTTACCCTTCACCATCCCTTGGCAATTCAAAGATATTAATGCAAGAGGGCTGACTTTCCAAACCACTATCCGAGTGATATACCGATAGTCTTCCTTCGATTTCTGTTAGAACTCTTTTAGAGAGGGCGTCGACTTCTTTATTATGCACTCTATAAATGTGATGGACGCTGAGATCTTTGAAATTTTTTGCCAATTCCAATTTACTCAATTTAATAACATTACAACCAACATAAATCCCTTCACTACAACCAACATAATTCTCTTTTAAATAATAAAAAAATTACATAAAAAAAAATAATTCCTTTTGACATTAAAATTACTCACCACATAACATCTCTTATATTAAACTAAAATACCTCTCTACACAATAACATATACTATAATGTTAAATAAGACATATACAAAAAGACAAATTAAAAATAGTATACCAACAATATCCCTCTTCACAAACACATAAATTAATCTTACTACGGGAGGCTATCTACGAATAAAATATTAACGAAGAAAATATTTTTCCCATTTTGCACCAAGCATATCTACCACGCAAAGGTAAATGCATGATAGAGAACACTATCCTTCTCCACAAACATATAAATAAATATTATTATAATGTTGAAAGGCAAAATTGAAACTAACATAAAAAAATCATGATATGCTACCACGAATATATCAAGAAACTCGCGACAAGAACACATTCTAAGATATGTTGGAAATAGTGTAGTTGTTGAAGTCAAACTTATGCAACGAAGATTAAAATCTTTCGAACACGATACAAATGTGGGTATCTTTATATAAACCACCCAATCTTGTGAAAGATTCCTTCCATCATACTAAGAATATACCATAAACTTACAACGCATACACATGCTTTACCTTTTATTTTAGAGTTTTATTTCAATTTCTTCCAAATTTCGATATGTAGAAGCTTAAAAGCTTCGATATGCTAAAGAAGCTTAAAAACTTTTACCTTTTATTTTAGAGTTTTATTTCAATTTCTTCCAAATTTCGATATGTAGAAGCTTAAAAACTTCGATATGCTAAAGAAGCTTAAAAACTGTAAAGATTTTTCTAATTTGTATTTCACTTCGGGTAATAATAATAATAATAATAATAATAATAATAATAATAATAATAATAATAATATAATTTTAAGGTCATAATAAAGCTAGACATTAAATTGATGTATAAGGCCTCCTTGTTTGTGGGATAAGAGATCCCTTCTGTGTAGGGATTTGACTACTAAAGTTTATGGAGGTTTACATACCCTACCTCCTTTGAATTTGAGCTTGCAACTTTTTATGAAGAAAAATGTGTTTTTAACCATTGGACCCACTCAAACTATAAATATATGATTTCATTGATAAGCGCAACAATGATGACCATACTTAAATAACATGAAACCATTAAAAAACTTCCAATACAAAATCTAAACTAAAAATATATAACTAAAATGATGCAAATGAAACTTGATACAATTACATTTAAATGATTAAGTGACTTTTTCTAATAAATTTCAACAAGGAGTGTATATATATATTGATGATGACGACGACGACGACGACGATGATGAAGAACATCCAGTGAGACCAATTGGTCCATCGGACTTTGAGTATGTAAGAGATTACTTCGATTTCCTTAAAATTGTATTTATGTGCTAAAAAAGCATTGAGAGGAGCATTCCAAGATCACCATAGTTTTGATGACTTGGGAGGTTAGGAAGGTTTGTGTTGTGGCAAATATATTTAAATTGGGATCTAATTTGGAAATAGGTAGGGAAATTTAAGAGGAAGTGTTTTTCATCTTCAACCCTCTTAGTGTCACAAAAATGACATATTCTTTCATCACACGATGTTTTAGGAATTGTCCAACGCTCAGTTTCACTATGTAGCTTATGAGAGTTTGTTCTTATTTTAGCAATGTTGATTTTCTTCTTTGCACTTAACAAAACTGAGAGACACTTTTGATATTCTAAATTAGGGTTGATCACCTCCTTGCAGTATCTTAGTTTCCTTTTATCCTCTAATTTTTTATCACACCACATATTCTCCTTAAATTTGGAAGTGATAATATTTGCAATATTATCGATATTCTGGATGATGGCTTCTTCTTGTGTTCCTCAATGATTTAGCTAAGATTTCACATCTTTATGCCATCCCCGCTTGAGACGTTGGTGGTTTTGGCTAGAGTTTGAAGCAATTTTGGGGAGCCTCTTGTCATCCATGTTGTTTATCTTGTGCTTGTAACTTAGATATCTAATCGTAGAAATGCTCTCGATGGGAGAAAGACTTGCTTCTATGAGGAGGATATGATATGGTGTATTGTCCTTAATTTTGAGATTATAAGCTATAAAATTATTTTGGATTTGTTCTATCTTTCTCCATGATTCTCTAGAGATACTGCAACCCCAAACTTCACATCCATGTAAGATAATCAGAGTGATGAGAGTGCAAAAGAGGCATTTGTATTATCCCAAAGCCAAAAATATGCTGATTTACAATTGTTTTTAAGCCCATATTAAACTTTCTACCCTCCATTAATCATTTTCTCAATGCTATAGTTTCAATTAAACTTGTGGTGAATATCGATTCTAAAATATTTGTATGAAAACACTTCCTCCAATAATATATATATATATATATGAACACAAATATGAATCAACTTCATTATAATAACTAAAGAATATGAATGGACCATTAAAATAACAATATAGTTCATTCTAACGACTAAAGATATAAATGGACCATTAAAATAACAATGTAGTAACATTTTAAATACATATTAAAAATATTAATATAATTTGTTATTTTCTTTAATATTTTTTTATTGCTAATTGATCCATGTATATGGAAAATTATTAAATATTAATGATTAATGTTTTAAGAAATATGAATAACCTTCATTTTCGACCAAAAACTAGTAAACTTCTAAATATATATTAGAATTATTAATATATTTTTATGTTTTAAAATATTTTTCTTCTCCAAAAATTCAATTTTCAATTTTAAAATTGAATTGTTGTTTAAGCAGGCTACAAATGCCTAATATCGTAATAAAGCACACATTTAAAAATAAATAAATAAATAAAATTAATTAATTAATTAATTAAAAATTATAATGTCAAAGCTTTTATACACATTCTTAAAATGAACTAAAGAAAAAAAAAAATAGCATTATAATGTCGAAGCTTTTATTTCCATACCTGCGGAATTCTAAAAGATTTGTCCGATGAGAAGGTAAAGTGAGAACTTCAACTTTTTAATTATAATAGGGTTTTATTTCTATATACATAGGAATCTTAGATTTGTTCTTAAATGGGCGCATACCACTAAAATCAATGAAAATTAACAATATTATGATTCTAATTATATAATAGTGTTTAATTTCTATATTTATATTTTCATTTTATTTTTTGTTATTTTTATTAATTAAAAATATTATAATTTAATTATGTAATAATCTTGAATTTCTATATTTATAAAATTGAAAATTAATGAAAATTAACAATATTAGGATTCAAATTATATAATAGTGTTAAATTTTTATATTTATATTTTCTTTTTATATTTTGTTATTTTTATTAATTAAAAATATTATAATTTAATTATATAATAATGTTGAATTTCTATATTTATAAAATTGAAAACTTTGTATAAGTAGATGATTGCTTTAAAAATTGATAACTTTGTATAAGTGGATGACTAGTTTTTGTCACTTTGATTATATTTATATATTTTTTAAAACCAATCTATTTTGCTACTTTCATTAAAATGATTATATCTTAGAATTCTTCATGAGCACAACTAAAATGTCTAAAATGTTATGTGCATACATAGTACGTATATGAAATTTATTTTAAACACAATAATACATGCTCAAACAATGTAAAGCCACCAAGTCATGTTATCAAACAATGTAAAACCACCCTCACAGAGACCAACAACACCAATGAGACTTCAATCAAGACAAATATTGCCAATGACATGGCATCATGAGCCACCACATCCCTTACTTACACATGTATTACAATAAATAAAACCATGGAAAGGTCATATGACATTGAAGATAATGATATTGACGAGGAAGGATAAATTTGGTGGATATATTTTTAATTTTTCATAAAATGATTTATTAGTTTTTTATTCACTCAAATTTTATAATAGAAAAGTATTTTATTTTAAAAATCTTCAAACTTTTTTTAGAAACTATATAAAATCATTATAAAGTTTAATATTTTTACAAAAAAATTGTCAAATATTTTATGGTTGGCGTTTCAAGAATTAATAAGATTTGCCAATTTTTTTACACTTTAAGATAAGTATGGACCCTTAAAAATGTCCTTGTTGACTAGTAATTGAGAACAATGACATTATATTCCATGATTGCAATGTTGATAATAAGATCAAAGTCTCCAACCAACTGAAACAATCAATTTCCTTTCACAAATAATATTTCTTTGATGTTAATAAAACCCACATTATTCCCCAACACTATTAGGATGTCGTCATTGTACTTTTCACTCTCCAAAGAAATAGTCATCCATTTTTTAACCTTTTTTTTCAACAGAAAAATTGCTCATTTATATTAGAAAATATAATTGTGTACACATTTTCATCAACTACATAGTTCATGCTAACATATCATGCCTCCAATATTCTTGATATAGACCAAAAACCTCACTTTTAAAGAGCTACAAAATATGTCTCTGAGCTTAAGCTTACTTTACAACAACACTATAGCCATAATGTAGCATATAACCCATGAGTCTCATGGAAAGAAAGGACCCATCTATGCCCCATTATAACCTATGCCACGAGAGGAAAACATAGAGAGCACAATATAAAGAGTATATTGTCCTCAAAATTCTCAGTAGACTAGTAAGACCAAAAAAATATAGATGCTAAGCAATTAAAAAAGATTGAAAAAGAGGGGAGGGCCCTCATTTCCATCTACCCACAAGCTGTATTCGAACTTTCCTTCGGTCTTCGTCAAAGCCTTTTTCGAGAGAAAGTCTGCTTCCTTATTTAGCTCCCTATAAACATGAGTGTAATGGATCTTCCTAAATGATTTTTTGAGCTTGTTGATTCTGTCCATCCATCCCATCAAAGAATCAATCTGTAGCTTGCCTCTATCCTTCAGCCAATCAATAATAATCTTTGAATCGCCAATTACCTGGATGAATTCAATTCAACCGCACATGCAAGATATGAGTCGCCCACTCTCCAAGCAATTCTGCCCTGATATTTGTCCCAATGCCGCAATTGAAGGTCCATTTATAAACTGAGTTTGCACTGGTCTTTATCAATCCCCCAGCCCCACACCTATGATCACTTAATTGCGTTGCTCCATCAAACCAACTCACTATAGGTGTAGTAAAACTTGGGATCTGAACTATACGAGGAATAATCTTCTTCAAAGTAATTGACCGAGATGCTAAGTTTTCCCTGACTTTATAAACTACAGAAAGAGTAGAAGGATTACTACCCTCGAAGATTTTTTTGTTCCACTCCAACCAAACAAACCAGCAGAGCATGGATGTGAGAGTAATGAAAATAGCCTCCTTTCTATCCCAGTTTTCAAAGCACCCATTTAATGTGCTACCTTCCCAGACAGTCAAAATGTTTAGCTCCTTTTTTATCCTAGTCCATACATCCAGACAAAAGCTGCAAGTTACAAATAAATGATACATAGATTTTGCATTTTTTCAGCACAAATGACATATGTTTGGACCTTCCCAACCCTTTCTTTGCAAAGTGTCCCGGGTTAAAATTTTATTCTCAATGGATAACCATATGAATAATTTATTTTTTTGCACCATATCCCACTTCCACAAATGTCTTCTCCATCCCCCAAATAACATGCTTCCACTTCTTTTTTGCAAGAGTGCAATATATATTTTTAACAGTAAGGCATTCATATCTGTCTTCCCCAGTCCAAATGAGTGCATATTCTTGATTTTGTAACTGCACCTCTGCACCAATGAGTTCCCTGCAGTATGCATCCCATTCCACTGCCAAGTTTCCACTAGGGCCAATCTCCTCATTGGTTTTCCAATGATCAGACAAAAAACCGGGTCTGCTTTCTCCTAAAGCCTGGTATAGATAAACCATAATGTTTCTTTTCAGTTCAGTTATACGTTGGCGAGTTAAAAATGATGAATTCCCTAGGCCCAAAACGCTGTCCAGCCCGAGTAACACCGAGTGACCAGACCTCGACCTCCAACTTAGCCAATGGGTAATCAAATGCAAGGACTTCAAAAGGTTCTTCCAAGTCTGAGAGGCGAATGATGTTGTAGCTGGGTTCTTCCAATTTTTAACCTACTAACAACTACTTAGAGAAATTCCATATTAACTTAACCCTAATAATTATTATTATATATACATAATTGTAAACATTTAAAACATGAATAAACTTAGAATAAAAATACATTATGTAATTAAAAATAAAAAGATAAATGTAGAGGAATGAAGTACATATATAGATAAAATGAATTCTAAAGATAAAAACCATAATACTTGTATAGTTTTCAAAAGTGGATCAAATGAGATTACGGGAGTTGAGTTCTTTGGCATTGCTTCATCCTACATGTGTTTTGGTTGACTCCAAAAAGAGGGTCTAATAATCCACTGCATGAGATGTGATAATGCACTTAACAAGTGGATGCATGAGATGGTACGTATTTCGTGTGATAATGCACTTAACAAGTGAATGGATTCAAGCAAATCCCAATCACATACATATGCAAGAGCTTCCAATGATTATAGTTTTTAAATAAACATATAAAAATATTTTATGTAAAAATAATAGTATATGATAATGCACTTAACAAGTAAATGGATTCAAGCAAATTCCAATCACATACATATGTTAGAGCCTCCAATGATTATAGTTTTTAAATAAATATATAAAAATATTATATATATATATATATATAGCTTTGAATCTAATGCATACCCATCTATGCAATCAAACACTTTCACCTAAGGTATTATGGTTTTTGTTGGCCAAACATTCTTAGTTGGTGGAGCATTTGAAATCTTTGAAAAACTCAGTAAGTTGGTGGAGTATTTACAATGAATTTATAGGAAAACTTTAGAAAACTCAATCACAATGAAGGGTGGAGGATGGTCAAACTAGTACTAGTTAGAATCATGGTGCAACGTACCATAGGGTTTTCTTCACCTATGTACTTACAAAAGACACACCGTCTATAATGGATCGATTTGAGTCTCAAGGGGACTTCGTTAAGAGTTCTTTACTCATATGTAAAATATTTGAAACGATAGTTATAATCAAGACTTCAATTTGTCCTAGAGTTTTAGATGGACATTAAAATAAATAAATCCATATAATCTACTAAGTATGTGGATGACATGCTCGATATAAATTGACCAACATGAACAATACATCACGTTTTTAACTAATACGTTATTATTCTACCTGCCGATAGGCATGGTATATAGCTTTGAGTTAGGCTTGACTTTCTATTAGTTCATGATTGACCATAAAATATACACCTCTTTATCTAAAGTTTTAAAAAATAATTATTTATTTAAAATTTTAAATCTCATTTATGTGCTATTTTATTGGCCAAAAACTTTGAAGTCTTATTGCTGCCTTCACTTCCCCCAATGTAATTGTAATAAATATTTCTTGTTTTTTTTATATATAATGTCAAAAGTTGGGGGCCCATCTTGTTAAATAAACAACCCTTTCTTTTTTGACATGGATATGCATTTTTTTTTGTTGTTCTCATTTAATGGGTACATTTTCCCTAGGCACATTTAAATAAAATAAAATAATATTTTGTAGGGAGGATTCAAATGGATGACAATTGTACTTTTTCTTTCACAATTATTTGAGTGTTAAAGTTAAAATAAAATAATATAATATTTTGTACAATTCAAAGTTGATGGCATTTGTATTTTTTTTTTCACAATTTTTTTAAGGGTTAAACTTAAATATAAGTTTTATTTTTATATTACAAATTTTGAGTGTTAACCTTAAATATAAGTTTGAGCGTTTTACAATGTATAATCTAAATGTTTTATGACATTGGGTTTTTTTAAGATCATTCAAAATAATGTGAAGGGATATTGGTTATTATACCTGCCGCTTGGGGTGGTATATAATATTGGATATGCTATTGATCGTTTATTAGTTGGGGTTTGACCAAAATAGTTTTGAGCATTTTTAAAGGTATAACATGACAATTTGATTTTTTTAATTATTTTAAAACATTCTTCTAAATTGTGATTAGTTGTTCAAATGCATCTCTTATTGCTGCGGCTGTGGAAGGATCTTCAACGTCCTTTAATGAGATGAGGCTCAACGCCCTTTAATGAGATGACGCTTACCTGCCATATTCAACAAATGAATTTGTTATTCATCTCGACACATGCGGTGGATTCAATACAACTATTGTTTTATTTTATTATACCTGCATAGCGGCAGGTATACGCTGCCATGCAACCTTGTTTATGCTAGTATCATAGTTGGCCTTCATGATGATAAAAGAAATACACAAAGTTTATAGTTTATTATAGTTTATTTATAAAGTAATATTTTCAATTATACCTATTGTAACATTTTCAGCATCCAACTGAGTTATGCCACATAATTTTTTTTGACTATATACAACTAAAAATATATACATACAGAAACTCTTGCGAAACTTTATATATATAACTTAAAATAGATAAATGCATTATGCAAATGCACAGATTCATACATAATGATAATAAAAATATACATGCAACACACACATGAATAACCCATAAAAAAAACACATACATAATAATGAAACATATAATTTAACACACAATTGACACTTATCTTGGTAAAAATATCACCAACTGCATGCATACCTTCCACAAACCTCCCATCCTTAGACCACGTTGCTCATCACTCTCAGCAGTGGGTCACCCTTGAGTTGGGACTAAACTCCACCCAGGTAAAGGGATTCCTAACCAGACTGATGTATTTCAGACAACAGGAAAGACTCTGTCACAGGTGCCAACTCAAACTAACAACCTACAATCCCTCATTCCCCATATACATGTCCCACCCCAGGAAGTGTGCCCCTTCTCTTCTCAACAGTCCCTCGACTGCCCCACATCCTTTCCTGGGCTTCAACAACAGGTTGGACAGAAAGTCTCAGAGCCCTGTAGCTGTAGTTTGGCACCTTCATGAAATCAATTCTCTCACCTAGAGAGAATTTATCACGGGCCTAACAACCCACCTCTTCAGTAACCCACGGGCCTGACAACCTGCCTCTTTAGTCCATCTCCCAAGCTAACCAGGTACAGATACATGTATGAGTATGGGTATGGGTACGGGTACATGTACTGGTATGGGTAGGTACAAAGGACAACTGAATGAGTGAGTGAATGATGATGGAATGATGAATGAATGAATGAATCGACAAATGAACTAAGTCCAAACTGTATGTATGCATGTTTTCAACTTGGCACTTGTCATGTTGAGAGCTACTTTGGTCCACTTGTCCCCATCCTTAGAACTTGGGATAAAATAATTATCCATACTTTATACTTTAAGGAATATTAATATAATATTCATTTTTGGCTTAAGCTCCCTAGCTTATCCCCTTATCCTTAACTTTTAACCCCCCCCCCTTTCCCTAACTAGTGGAGTTTAGTCCCCCATCCTCTTTTATCGTGGTCGGTCTACACACAACGATGTATTATATTAATGATATGAGTATTTACATATACAAAAATAGGCTCACTGGCCTTTAACATCTATGCTCTCTGGATTAATTCAACACATAAGCCTCCTAGCTTATAATAACTGGCTCACCAGCCTATAAAACACAATCATATACACAAAAGGCTCTCTGGTTTCAAAATCATGTGCACTTGAGTTTGTTGCATGCAATATCCTGGAATGTGCACACTTCATCATTTTAGCAGACAGTACATGTGTGCACTATACCATGGAAGGTGCATGAAAAATTATATCAACAAATCACCAGCTTATAAGCACTTTTACATTTACATTTACAATTTGGGGTTCAGCCTAAGGGTATTACAATCCCCTCCCCTTATTTATGTGTTGTCCTCAATGCATTATATACCATGTACCATTCAAATTCTTTAAAAATCTCCAAGCTTTAGTTATTGGAAACTTGATATCCATCTAGTGCTCTACTTTCCAACACCAATTCTGGTATTCATACTATGACTGGAAATCAATTGATCTATTCCATAAAGCTGCTTCCGGGAATAATTCAGCTCACTGTTCCATTTGACACACCCTCCTTATGGTAGCTACCATGCCATAAACATCCTTGGGTTGCCTCCTCCTTGTTGCACTTACCCTTCCAAGCTCAGGCATCCCTTCACTACTACAAAGTCCTTCAACGACCCATCTTGCCAAGGCTTTCACACACAAGGATAGCACAAACCCATTACCAAAACCCCACCAAGGTTCTACAATTATAGGGCTTTAGTGTCCTCAACAATAGTTGTTCTTTCTGAACATTCCAACTTTAATCAAGATTATTTCATCTGCATCACACACATGCAGTTATCATGAGAGAACATTATTAAAAAAAAGTCCATTTTAGAAATCAAATTAATTTCATAAGGAATTCGACTTTTCCCAAAATATGAAATTCTATTTCATATTTTTTTTTTCATCCTTGTTGCAATAATAGGATGTAGTCTTCCTTCTGGATTTCAACAAGCACCATGTTGAATACCATTTTTCCTGCAATGATTCTATCTTGCATACAACCAACAAATTGTCAGTATTTCATGTACATCATATTTTAATTGCAATATGTACAAAAACCTTATGCAATGATCTTAGAATTGCCTACACCTAGCAATCCAATCACAATTACTAAACAATTTATTAGATAGAATGACTCACCATTCTATGCATATGCATGTTTGTAATTAATAATAGTAAGTTCATTATTTCAATTTTCTGAACATAAAATTTTTTGTAGTCACTATTCCCGTGACTACCTGACTTGCAACTTTCATGTTGCAATGTCTAACAATTCCTGGAATGTTCTCAACTCCATGAGTTGGCAACATTTCATCCATTAGTATAATTATTTACATTCAAAACATATATACATGCACTCACAAAATGAATTCAACAATTGCACTTAAGTATACAATTCTATCATGTTTGAGTGCAAATCTGCCACTTACTAGACATAAGTGCAACTCTCAATGCCTATTTATTCAATGCACATTCGCATTGATTTTCAAAATGATCTTTATCTAAGTCATGTATCTCACCATTCATAAATTGGAAATCTGGCCAATGTCTTGACACATTCTCCACACACTTCCCATTGTTTTCTCAATTACTTGGATGTATTCCTTTTCGACTCGAACACTACATCAAGAATATAATTCTGTGGTGTTCATTAGTGTTAGCAAAAAGATTGCAGTCCAAGCTTTATTTAAATGTAGGAAGATCATTGGGTATTTGTGTGGTACGTAACCTTTCTATATCCATACCTTGCCATATCCAACCATGTCCTAGTCTCATACATGACTAGCTTTCCTAGCATCATTCCTATAACAAGTTCTTATATTTTATTTCTTTGGTTATTACCTCATAAACAAATTATCATGACATGCTTCTATGTTAGTGTGTGCATTCAAAAGATAAAAATCTTTGATAACTATAACAAGCCTCTAGCCTTTACCACACCTAGTGGTAACTTATTCATGTTAATGCATTTAAACAATACCATACTGTGTATTATAAGAATTCAATCTAGGGAAATTCTTACCTAAATTTCCCTTTGACAATTATGCAACATAATTTCCAAAGAGAAATACTTACCTGCATGTCTGCCATTAAACGAATTTAATGCTACCTGATTAGCCAATGACAGTAGAAGCTTTCATGCCTCTTTATCATTCTTATAATCAACATTCCAAATTTTTGTTGCTTCCTTCCATATGTAGCAACATTATCAACAACACTTGCAAACATGAAAGCATTCTAACTTTATGGTTGTCCCAACAAGCCATAACATACTTGCTGCTACAATAATTGCCACAACTTCTTTCTCCCTATATCACTTTTCCTTGTTTATCCCATAAGTCTTCAATTCTTCTAGATTCCTGAATCTTCATGTGCTCTTCACTGTAACCACTATGCATGATTATTTCTGACATGAGAACTTTCTAGCCAAATCACTCTTGGCTGCCTTTGCTTTTCCATCCAAATACTAAACTGATATTAACCTTTAGCTTTTATTTATTTCATGGATCCATCTATCCCAACTCATACTTGGATTAATTATAATTCCAATCATGTTGTCTTATAGACTTTGGATCTTCAACATCCATTTACTTTTTGGATTGAACTACTTCAACACTTTCTTGTCTGAATACTTTAGTATTTGAGTTTTCTTGCACTCTTCTCTTCACCTTGCTAACTAGCCTCAAACTCAGCTTGCATAACCAATCTCTAACATAATTTAAGGATGCACATATGCCTCCTTTAGCTGCATAGAATTAATTAAAAGTACTTAATACTGCTTTTAATTTACCATCATAATTTCAAGTGATACCTCCACCCCCTGTAATTGTCACTCATGGCTCTATGCCACTTGAGATGGATTCTTCTGAGGCACCGTCTCTTTTACATTCAAAACCATGCATAGAACCATTTTCTTCTTCATGGTTCCTTACTGACTCTTTATAGAGATTCATTTCACTTTTAAGTCTTTCTTGACTTTGTCATCTCCATGCTATTATGGAAATATCTTCAATACCTTTGGAATGCATCAAAAATCCTTTACTATTCTTGTTTTCCCTCCTGGAGTGATGTCTTGCATTCCCTTTAGCTTGATATCTACCTCATGATTTATTCTTCCATTATCCTAGGATGTTCATGGACTTGCAACTACATATTATGTTGATATTAATTTTCATCATTCCACTATTATTTGGATCCCTCTGATCCAACTCCTACACGACCCAATTATATTTCCAGTCATGTTTTCTGAGTAACCTTGGATAGTTAACACCAACTTCCTTCTTGAGGTACTTGATTTATCCCTTCCTTATCTGATCATATCAACACTTGGATTTGCTTGATGACTATTACTTTCTCTTGTCTTGACCAATCTGATTTCAACCTGACTTGCATAATCCACTTCCATCATGTCATATTGATGCACCTATCCATCAACCAACACTCCTTACTTATGTGCACCTTTATTTATTTACCCTTGAAGTGATGCCCTTCATACCATGCTTCCACTGCGCACTCTGATAACCATAAGGGAAACATTACTTTATAATTACATGACTAATCCCCGGATACAATGCACTCTTTATCCATATATGCGTTAAGCCTCTTTCTTTATCTGATTACTATCATTCTGATAGTCAATTCCTTTTATAGTAGATATGATTCCAATGTATTGCTTAATCTGTATATTGGTTTCTTTGGGAGTGAATGTAATTTCACTAATTCATTCACTACATGATCTATTCCTTTGCCCATATTCCATTGAATACTTGAATAACATGAATGGAATTCTTGTAGTGGCTTCCCAAGACTTTATGGTTGCACCCAGATTCATACCTTAACATTTTGTAGTCTTGGACTTTTTGTCATCTTATGAAAGATTTTTTTCATAACACTCTTTCCCTGAGTACCTCTGCTTATATTTAGCTAAACTTCAACATTCTCACCTATTATGAACTAAAAAAATTTAAATCTGCAAAATGTGCAGCCAACAAAATTTGTTAGGCTAAATAATTTAACAAATTTATGCACTTATGCACAATTTTGTTCCAATAATGCATCCTAATTCCTTCTTTCGATCTATTGTGAAAATTAATTGCCCAAATCAATTTTCTAGGTGGATAATTAGACTCCTTTATCCAATACCTTCCTAATGAATACTCCCTTGCTCAATTCCGAGTCTTGAGCAGAAAGTTATGGTCATTTGAAAATTGTCCAATAATTTTTCTGTTCACACTTCAACTTGGTGCAAATCTACGCTGTAATTATGCATTTTTGCATCTACTCCATTGGATTTTTGGTAATAGATCGATTGTTTTTCTTCATATACGTATTTTGGACAGTTTGTCCAATTTTCACCTCTTTTTGGGTTCTGGGCTGCTAGTTATAGCCTGTTGAAGTTCTAGGCCAATTAGTATTTTTGGTCTGGAATGCTACAAGTACCTTATTTTCCATGTTAAACATTGTTAACATGCCCAAAATTTTAATTAAGCTCTAGTAATGTATTCTATGGTTCAATAACTTTCCATAGACTATTCCTGCGCCTCAATCTGATTCCAGAGTAGAAAGTTATGGCCCTTCGAAATTAGTTGGGTCTTAAAATTTACCCACCACTGTTTGTCCTGTAACTTTCTCATAAAAGATCTGTTTGACAAACGGTTTACACCATTAGAAATCTCTCTTCGGGCTCTTTCATTTGGGTTGTAGAGATAAATTCTACCTCGGTACACTCTATTCTCGGTGTTTTTGAGTAGCTAAAAATGTTGTTTAGGGCTTCAAAAACTGGTTGCAAAAGGATGACCTTCAAACAATATAAAATGTCATAGGAATTCACTGGTTTTCTACTCTTGTACACCATCCAAACAACTTCGCGCACACAAATTTGAACATACACACCCATATTTAGCATGCGCACCAACACCATAAGGTAGCGCATGCGCCACGCACCTATAACTAATGTGGATCACTTCTCTGTTGCGCCAATAACTGGTGCACACTATTTTTGTGTTGAGCGCCAATATCCACCACACACTATTTTGGTTCATGCACTAATACCTGTTGCGTGCAATTTTTGTGTCATGCGCTAATATTCCATGTGCATTTCACTCTACGCACTGCACCATGTCGAATTTTAGTACGCCCCCACCACGCACCAGTACTCCATGCACACCATTAATTAAATTGTCACGTGACAACATATACCCACATAGCTTGTGCACCAAAACAATTCCTCTGCACTCTGTCAATACTACACACACCACACACGCCATTATTCTGCGTGCGCACACTGTGCACGCCAGTATTACGCACGTTCCACTCAATCTTCACCGCACAATGCTAAATTTAGTGTGCACATGCGTGCACCAATATTTTCCGTGCATTACCACTATGCAATGCACAATGCCAAATTTAAGTGCACACACCCGCGCACCAATATTTTCAGCGCATTGACACTCTGCACTACGCAGTGCCAAATTTAAGTGTGCACACCCGTGCACCATTATTTTTCACACATCACAAGCTTTTCACTGCGCATCATGCCTTTTTAGTGCGCAAACATGTGCACATTCATTTTTTTTTATGCGCATCAATTCCTTGTGAATTTCGCTGCAGAAATTGGGGCTTTCGCCAAAATTTTTCCCAATTTTTACCATAACCATTCCACAACTATGAGATTTGTTCAATTTCACCTTGATAACACCAATTCAACCTCTGCAACAACAAATCGTTGTTGGTTGACATTTATGGAACGATTTTTTCCCAAACTCAATTCACAAATTGAGAATTTTAATCAACTAATCTCACTCCATTTGTCATGGCTTCCCTCTAACTTCAAATTCGACCTATTCTAGGTTTGAATTTGCTAGAATAGATATTGAATTAAGAATATCTCACTACTTGGCCAAATTTCTCAATTTTCCCATGAATTTAACAACACAAGTTGGGGCTTTTGCCCAATTCCACGCAATTGCTTATAATTTTTACCATGGACACTCTGTAACTTGAAATTTGGCCACTTTGAAATCAATTCTCTGTGAAATTTCACTTCAACTCAACTTGCTCGGCCCACACAGCCCCAGTGTTGAAAATTGGGGCTCTGATACCATATTGTAACATCCCCAACATCCAACTGGGCTATGCCACATACAATTTTCCGATTGTATACAACTAAAAACATATACACACAGAAAATCTTGCAGAACTTTATATATAAAAATTAAAACAAATAAATACATTCTACAAATGCATAGATTCATACAGAATGATAATAAAAATATACATGCAACACACACAGGAATAACCCATAAAAATAAACGCATACATAATAATGCAGCATGTAATTTAGCACACAATTGACACTTATCTTGGTAAAAATATCACCAACTTCGTGTAGACCTTCCACGAACCTCCCAGCCTTAGACCATGTTGCTCATCACTCTCACTAGTGGGTCACCCCCGAGCTAGGAATAAACTCCACCCGTGTAAAGAGGTTCCTAACCAGGCTGATGTATCTCAGACAACAGGAAATACTCCGTCACAGGTGCCAACTCAAACTAACATCCCACAGTCCCTCATTCCCCAGATGCCTGTCCCACCCCAAGAAGTGTGCCCCTTCTCTGCTTAACAACCCCTCGACTGCCCCACTTCCTTTCCGGGGCTTCAACAATAGGATGGATAGAAAGTCTCAAAGCCCTGTAACTGTAGTTTGGCACCTTTGGGAAATCAATTCCCAACAATTCTCTCACCTAGAGAGAATTTCTCACAAGCCTGACAACCCACCTCTTCAGTCTAGCTCCCAAGCTAACTAGGTACAGATTCAAGTACAAGTATGGGTACGGGTACAGGTACAGGTACTGGTATGGGAAGGTACGAAGGACAACGTAATGCATGAGTGAATGATGAATGAATGAATGACCCGACAAATGAACTAAGTCCAAACTATATGTATGCATGTTCCCAACTTGACACTTGTCATGTTGAGAGCTACTTTGGTCCACTTGTCCCCATCCTTAGAAATTAGGATAAAATAATTATCCATACTTTATACTTTAAGGAATATTAATATAATATTCCTTTTTGGCTTAAGCTCCCTAGCTTAGCCCCTTATCCCCCCCCTTTTCTCTAACTAGTGGAGTTTAGTGCCCCATACTCTTTTATCGTGGTCGGTCTACATGCAACGATGTATTATATTAATGATATGAGTATTTACATATACAAAAATAGGCTCACTGGCCTTTAGCATCTAGGCTCTCTGGCTTAATTCAACACATAATCCTCATAGCTTATAATAATTGGCTCACCAGCCTATAAAACACAATCATATACACAAAAGAATCTCTGGTCTTAGAATCGTGCACACTTAATTTTGTTGTGCGCGATATCCTAGAATGTGCACACTTCATTATTTTAGCGCGAAATACATGTGCGCACTATACCATGGAAGGTGCATGCAAAATTATATCAACAACTCACCAACTTATAAGAATTTTTACATTTATAGTTACAATTTGGGGTTCAACCTAGGGGTATTACACCTATGACATAAAAACAAGTCTATTGATCCTTCCTTGACTCCCATTGATTTTCCTTGACTTGACTCAAAGTGACTCATAGTAATAAAAATTAATCTGCATTGATGGTGGTTTTCCTAGAATAAAGACATAAAATTTACCTTGCATTGATTGGGGTTTTTATAGAATTGCAACTTTTTATTATAAGGACTCATGTTTTATTGTATTATTGGAATGCTAGTGTGAATCCATGAAGGTATGTAACACTTTTTGGTAAGAGAGGAGAGTGAAAATGATGTGAGTGGACCCAAAATTAAGGTCCTTTATCATCCTTGGATCGAGGTCTCAATACCTTGATTGAGGGAAAAAATAAGCCCTCTATCAAGGGTTTGTAGCAGATCTAATAGACCCTTGATCAAGGGTTAAATTATATTGATTGAGGGATAGAAAATAATACCTTGATGGAGGGTTATACCCTTGATCAAGGATTCCAAATTTCTTGAAAACCTCTACATGTCATTGATAGGCTCATTTGTTCTCTTAGATGCTTAACCCACCAAAATCCATAATCTAGCATTTATAGACACCTGGGCCAACAATCACCCACTAAATTATCATCGAGATGCAACATCAACACCTCCATGTCAGTGGGGAAAGGTTGGTTCTTTGTTTTTTTAAATAATTTATAAAATGCAATTTGATTAGTTTTTTTTATTACATGTCTTTATCAATTGATAGCATTTATGACGTCGATCTTATTATCAACAATATATTGACAAGAATAAACATTTCCATATTTTTCCAATCACCTTATAATGCATAAAGGATTAAAAATCATCCGATGACATTTATGTTTGTTAGTACATATTCGAAAAATGATATTGTTAGTGTAAATGTTATCGCTTTTTTGTAGTTTTTTAGTTTAAAATAATAAATCGATAATGTTTGCTTTGTAGGTTTTTATTTTCAACCATGTACTAGCAAGCATAAATGATGTTATAATTTTTCAAACAAGTGATAGTGCACAAAGTATTGAAAATGTTCCATCAAATTTTCCTTTTTTGGGTACATAGTTGAAGATAAAACCAACAGTGTAAACGTTGTCAATTTTTTTAGTTTAGAGTAATAAACATGTATCGTTTACATTGTCAGATTGATTTTTGAATAGAAATGGATCTACATATGTACCATATAAATTTAGTGATGCTCTATATTGGGATATTATGATTCAACATCTAATATATGGTCTTGATTTTGTCAAATTTTAGGACATCAACTTCTAGTGCATTTTTAAGGCCCTAAATCGTGTGTTCTTGGCCTTATGGTAGCTTACATTTATCACAAGATTTCCTTAGTGTTGACATAGAATTTTCTTCTCATTAATATCTTTCCAATGAGCTATCATGTGCCTAAAATAGGGTCCGTATGAGAAATTTTGAGCCCCAACCAGGTAATGGTCCAAAAATCGCCCACATTGAAGTGGTGACCATATCATCTCATCATAATTCTAATATGAGAAGTTAGCAAATGATCTAGATTGGATCATCATATAATTTTTCATCTATATTGGTAAATTTTTGGATGGAAAAAATTGGAGGAATCAACTTGAAGGGCCATTTTAGTGGTAGGTCCGAGTTTGGAAAATTGGGGTATGGAACCTTTCGAAGCCATTTTGAGGAATTAAATGACATTTTTTGGGGTTACAACATCCAAAAATTGTGCACACACCCTCAATGTTGATACCTTTTGAACGATGCAAAAATCACCTCAATCAGAGCTTGTATGCGAAATTTATGCCTCCCACTAATTGACCTACCTTGTTGACCACCATGGTATGAGTGGATACCACATGAACTCCCATTACTCACACATATGGGGATAACCACATGTGGAATTTCAAGAAGATTCTAGAAGGTCAAAACCTTATCACTAATTGATGGTTGAGGAAGTCAAAACCCTAACCCTAGATGACTTTCAGGCTATGTTAAATACCAGGTTGCTAGGAGGAGAAGGGAATCCATTCTTTAGCATTGTATTTGTTCCATAGTTGACCAAAGCATCTAGGAGTGGTATTTTTAGAGAAGAAAAGAGGAGGAAAAGATTCTATAGCAGCCATACAGGACACAATGTCAAAGGAAACTCTAGAGTGAGTGCCTCTTTCTTTGTATTTGCATTTCCATAAATAAAGAAAAGAGAGAAAATCATAGGCCTCACCTCCTTGTTGGGTTTTCTCTCATATTGGGTTTCCAAAGATACATATTGTTTTCATTTGTGTGGATGGTGTGTTTTTTTTCTTATCATTTCACTTCCTCATTTTAGTTTTTTCATTAATTTGAGCATTAAGCTAGTGATTATAAATATGAGATCTAAGGAAAAATAAACCTGCATAATAAAATATTTTAGTTTAATACAAGATTTCTTGTGACAAACCGTTCTAGTGGAATATCCACCGTAGTTTACATATAAGTAACATGTATAAATTCACTAGATATTTCTAGAACCATCATGGAGGTTACAACAAGGCTTCAAAACCCTAACCCTAATTCTAGCTATAAAAACCATATCAAAAGGAGGGAAGATGGCTCACTTTTTCACTAGCCACCAATTGTTCCATAGTCTGAGAAAGGGTGTGGAGAAGGTGCTAATAGAGTAGATATATATAAGCATATTGTAGAGAATTGTCAAAGACCATAATTTATCATAGCTTCACAATAATCTTGGAAATATTTGTATTCTCCATGATATAAGAAGATGGAAGGCATATTCCTTCATTGAATATTGATATTCCTGTACAAGTTTCCAAGGTAAATATTTATGTTTTGTTATCACACAAACTGTAGGTTGGGAAAATCCCGACCCAATCCACGAGATGGTGATAACTCTGGGAGAGTCTACCCACTGTCACCTTAGTTAAACCCTTCCTCACACCCTTCCTCACTTTAGTGAAGAAGAAATCCAACACAAGGGGGAATCTCAGATGACTCTAGGGGGAAATGAGATGGAAAGTGAGGTTATGGAAGTGAAGCATCTATAGGTCAAGTTGTAGATATATGGAAGGCTTAGGATGAATTCATGTTGATGGTTAATGGTTTCCAAGTGCTTGAGTACCTGTAGAAGATAGTTATACCTTCATGAGTGTAATATTCCAGATATAAAATAGTATGTAGAACAAAAATTATTAGCTAGAAATGGCAGATAAACAATGATATAACCAGAAAAACACCACGATAATGTTGGAGTTACTTCACACACACCTAGGATTTATTTTTCCTAAGTTTATTCCTTCTTTATTATTCATAATTAGTCATTATCCAGTCTCCTATATTTTAGGAGAGAATATTCCACCTAGAGAATATTCTCTTTCAGTTGACACTTCAGTTTGACTAGTTGAGTTGAGTTTAGATGTTTCATTGGGATCATCACCCTGCAACATTGGGATCATCACCATGCTAATTCGACCTTGCCTTGGTATCATCACTGGAGTGGCGCATTAGCCTTTATTCCTTGAGTTAACTCCTCACTACTCTCTGTTCAGTCAGTTAACTGAAGACTAGTTGACTAGTTAACTCAACTAGGTGGCAGTTCACTCCCGTAACTGCCTGAGAGACTAGAATAGGTGGCAGTTCACTCCTGTAACTGCTGGTGTGTGTCCAAATCACTCTAGACCACCACTATGGCACATTGGTTCACCTCAAGTCGAAATCATTGAGATATACAGAGTATATCATGTGTAAATTATTCATTATTCACACTGGTTGATGATAATTCTTTCTCTCCTTCTTCTTCTTTCTCCAATTCTCTCTGCAAATGTGTGTATTATTGTTTAGATAGATCTAGTCTGTGTAGTTTCAACACATTTACATGGTATCAAAGCTGATGGAATTCTAAGAAAAATCTACACCAAATTTTTTTTGCAAGTACAAAAGATTGAAGACAACGGAAAGATGGAATTCCAAAAAGAATTCATCCTTACACCTTACAACTATTTTGCATGGAAGGAGAAAATATCCATACATCTACGGTCCAGAGGGTTGTACAAGTTAACCATGAATACAGATCCAAAGTCGACATCAACCATAGAAAAATCCAAGTACTTAAATCTCATGGATGAGGCACTCGGAACAATTTGCAGTCTTATTTCTCCCGATCTCCTTTTTCATATATCTTCCTGTAAGACTCCCAATGAAGCCTGGACCATATTGGAAGGGATATTTGAAAAATAGGATGAGATGAGGGGACACATGATGGAGGTGGAGATGCTCACATTGGATCCAAAAAGCTTTGAGAATATCCAATATTTCTTTACAAAATTCAAGGATTTACTGTCGCAACTCAAAGCTTGCGGGGTTGATAAATCGAAGGAGGAGAAACAAATGGTTATCACCATTCTCTCCAAGATTGGTCCTGAATTCTCTGTATTCATATCTACATTCCATACTATCAGATTATCTTCTGGACACACCTAGAAGATGCCTTCTCTTGAGGACTTTATCGAATCCCTGACACAAGAGAAAACCAAGCTCATCAACATGGGTGCAATCAAAGGCCCAAGGGCGCATGCACTCATTGTGCATAATGGAAGCCAAAAATATCATAAATATAAAGAAAAATATAAGTGGAAATCTCATGCACATACGAAGAAGGAAGGGTACACAAAACCCTTCACCGATGCCTCCGGATCCAAAGGAGAAAAGGGAAGAAAAGGAGAGAAATGCACATACTGTCACAAAGGATTCCATTCAGAATCCACATGCATGAAAAAACAAATAGATATGATGTCTCAGATACTTTATAAAAACAACCTTGGAAATCGCATCCCTGAGGGTGAAAAGAAGAAGAAGCCTGAAGATCCGAATTCCAAGAAAGGCAATTCTAGCCATGCCTTGATTGCCATCAACTCCTCTCCCGATGCTTGGATCGTAGATTCAGGAGCATCACATCACATGGATGCCTCAAAAGAAGTATATTATTCTTTTGATGCATGCAAGGGTCCTCCCATTCTGATGGGGGAGAACTCTTCTGTTGAAGTCACCGACAAAGGAAGGATTGAACTCACGAACACAAGTTTCGAGAATGTGTTGCATGTTCCCAAGCTTTCTGTCAACCTTCTCTCTGTGTATCAGATGACGAATTTCAACACCGGAAAGAGAGTCGTATTCACACCAAATGCCATGGAAATTTACGACATGCAAACCAACTCCAAGGTTGCAACCGGTGAGGTAAATCATCATCTAGATTGTATACATTTTCTGAATTCATTGAACCTGATTATGCTTTACTGCTTACTCATGCTGATGAAAGTAGTAGGATATGGCATGAAAGGTTTGGACATTTGAATTTTAGATACATGCAACAAATTAGAAAGCACAGATTAGTTGATGGTCTACCAGACATCCATTTCTCCAAGGGAGTATGTGAGGGATGTGTTCTCGGGAAACACCCTCAAGAGAAATTCGACAAGGGAAAGTCTCAGCGAGCTTCTGCACCTTTAGATCTCATCCATAGTGACCTTATGGGTTCTTTTCCACATCCATCCATCAAAAAAGAGAGGTTTTTTCTCATTTTTGTTGATGATTTCTCACGCTTTACTTGGATCTACTTTCTCAGGCAAAAATCCGAGGTCTTTCAACACCTTAAAGATTTCAAAGCCTTGGTTGAGACACAGTTCAGAAAGAAGATCAAAGTCCTCCGAATTGATAACAGGGGAGAGTATGTGAATAATGAGATCCATAATCTTTGCCATGAGGCAGAGATTTAGTTGCAGCATACAGTTCCCTACACTCTGTAGCAAAACAAAGTTGCTGAGCGGAAAAACCGATCTCTAAAGGAGATGGCCTCTTGCATGTTACATGCAAAGCCACTACCACAGAGACTGTGGGCTGAAGCAATTAACTGTCCAACATACATCTAAAAAAAATCTCCCCATAGATATGTCAAGGATACGACCCCCTACGAGGCTTGGAGTGGCCTCAAACTGGAAGTGACCCACTTTCTCATTTTTGGTTCTTGTGCATGGGCCCAGATTCCCTCTGAAAAGAGGAAGGCACTTGATCCACAAAGCACTGAGTGCATTTTTGTTGGATACCCTGACAGTGTGAAGGGATATCAACTTATTGATATTTCCTCAGACCGACTCATCATTGAGCGTAGTGTCCAATTTGAGGAAGTGTCTCGCATGTACCTCAACAGCCGCATGTAGACACCTTCACTCTTCCACCTATCCGAGATGATGAGCATGCACATGTTAACTCTTCTTTAGATGAGAGTTTTGATTCAAAGGACTCAGAGGATTTAGATTTAGATTCAGAGTTAGTACAGTCATATGCACAGTCAGAGCATCCAGATGCAGTTGCAGAGCCAGATCAGAGGCCCAAGTGGGCACAAAATACTCTTCAGGATGCAGGGGATCTCGTCGGTGATCCAACCGATACTAGGAGGACTCAATCTGATTTCGAGGATCCTCATGTTACACTCATTGCCACTGAACCATTTCCTTCGAGGCATCTTTTCTTGGTTCAATCTTCAGATCCATAATACTATGGAGAGGCTGTTGGAAATCCCTTTTGGGAATCTGCCATGCAGGAGGAGTACAACTCCCTCCTCGAGAACCAGACTTGGGATCTGGTTCCCCTTCCTTTTGGGATGAAAATTTTCAGATGCAGATGGGTCTACAGGACCAAGAGCATAGTGAATGGATAGATCAGCAGATACAAAGCCAGGCTTGTCGCCAAAGGCTTTCAGCAGGTTCATGGTATTGACTATGATGAGACCTTCGCTCCAGTAGCGAAGATGGATTCCATACAATTGGCACTTGCCATTGTGGCAACCAAGGGATGGGAAGTCCATCAGATGGACATGAAGAATGAATTTATTCACAGTGATCTCTCTAAGGAGATCTACATGGAGAAGCCCCGGGGATTTATGCAGGACTCATCTTTGGTCTGTCAAATGAAGAAGTCACTTTATGGCCTCAAGCAGGCTCCAAGGGCATGGTATGCCAATATGGATTCCTACTTGTTGTCACAGAACTTTGTAGGTTGTAAATCAGACTCGAATGTATACATGTTTAGGATGGCTGATTCACTTCTACTTTTAGTTATGTATGTCGATGATTTGTTGATCACCAGTTTCTCAACTTCAGCGATTGCTGCAGTTAAGAGGATTCTTCATGATAGGTTTTTGATTATGGACATGGGTCCACTACACTTCTTCCTTGGACTTGAGATCAGTGAGGATGCATCAGGCATCAAACTGTCTCAAGCCAAGTATGCACAAGATCTCCTTGAGAGATTTCACATGACAGATTGCAAGTCTTCTCTGACTCCTTTCCTATCAGGAGTCAAACTTGAGGATGGAGGGGAGACTCCACTGGTTGAAAACACATTATACATACAACTAGTGGGGAGCTTGTTGTATCTCACACACTCTAGACTAGACCTCTCATATGCAGTTGGCACAGTTTCCAGGTACATGCAGGAGCCACATGAGCTACATTAGAAAGCTACAAAGCGTATCCTTCGATACATACAGGGCACCATCACCTTTGGGATTCATTATGCAACATAATCTACATTAGATCTCATTGGGTTTACTGATTCCGACTGGGCTGGCGATATCATTGATCACAAGTCCACATCTGGTTACTCACTCAGTCTTGGTTTCGGGCCTATCTGTTGGTCGAACAAGAAGCAAGCTACCATTTATCTATATTCAGTCGAGGCTGAGTACAGAGGGGTAGTTAACATAACCATTCAGGCTATGTGGCAACAACATTTTCTCACTGAGTTGGGCATTCAGTTTCATCGACCGATCGTCATCTGGTGTGACAACCAGAGCACTCTGAAGTTCTGCAGAGATCCAATTCATAGGCAGTGAATGAAGCACATCGAGATCCACATGCACTACATCCGGGACTTAGTACACGAGGGGATCATCGACTTATAGTTCTGTCCTTCAGCAGAACATGCGGCAAACATTTTCACCAAGACCTTCACTGAACAGAAATTCCATTCTCTGCGAGGTCGTCTTGGACTAAAGGACACAGTTTCCTAGCAACTGTAGTTCTTCTTTTTACATACATTGTACCTTGAGGGGGGGTTTTCCCATGAGGTTTTCCCTCTTTCCTCACTTTTTTTTTCAGTGTATCTTTTGTACTTGGGTACCTAACATGGCCTCGTTGTTGGGACCCAATATTTATTTTCACCATAGTGATGTTCAGGGGGAGTGTTGGAGTTACTTCACACACACCTAGGATTTATTTTTCCTAATTTTATTCCTTGTTTATTAGTCATAATTAGTCATTATCCAGTCTCCTATATTTTAGGGGAGAATATTCCACCTAGATAATATTCTCTTTCAGTTGACACTTCAGTTTGACTAGTTGAGTTGAGTTTAGATGTTGCATTGGGATCATCACCATGCTAATTCGACCTTTCCTTGGTATCATCACCAGAGTGGCACATTAGCCTTGATTCCCTGAGTTAAATCCTCACTACTCTCTGTTCAATTAGTTAACTGAATACTAGTTGACTAGTTAACTCAACTAGGTGGTAGTTCACTCCCGTAACTGCCTGAGAGACTAGAATAGGTGGCAGTTCAATCTCGTAAATGATGGTGTGTGTCCAGATCACTCTAGGCTGCCACTATGGCATATTGGTTCACCTCAAGTCGAACTCATTGAGATATTTAGAGTATATCATGTGTGAATTATTCATTATTCACAATGGTTAATGATAATTATTTCTCTCCTTCTTCTTCTTTCTCCAATTCTGTCTGCAAATGTGTGTATTATTATTTAGCTAGATCTATTCTGTGCAGGTTCAACACATTTACAGATAATACCAAAATAATACCAGAACAACACTAGAAGAGCACTTTGATTACTAAGAGCAATGTTCACTTGCCTCTTCGAGGGGGCAACCTCCAACAGAGCAGAGCTCTATTACAATAATATCCAAGACAAAACTTCTCATACCGTCTACTCCTATTTATACTAAATATGTCTGTCCAAAAGAACAATATAGAGGAAGATCCTTCTAGAAGTGGAAGCTTCTATTAGGTCTTCTTACATTTGACTTATTCTTCCTTATTGCTAGCCCTTATTAATATTGACCTTTATTACATGGAAATATATTATTCTACCTACGTGAGGGGTTAGGTCCCTAACATGTCCTCCCCCTTAAAACCAACCTTGTCCTCAAGGCTTGAGATGAGGAAATTGCTGCAGAATGGTCGTTAGTTCCCAAGTGGCATCTGCTAGAGTTGTATCTTTCCACTGGACTAACACTTCCTTGATGGTGCGCTGACGTAGATGATGCTCATGCTGGTCCAAAACTGCTTGTGGTTGTAGCCAAATGGAGCCTTCTTTGTCCAACTCGGGAAGGTTGGTTTGAGTTTGGCACTTAGTTCCAATCACCTTCTTTAAGTAGGAAACATGAAAAATAGGATGGAGCTTAGAATGACTAGGCACAACTAACTGATAGGCCACCTGTTCACACGCTTGAGAACGGTATAAGGACCATAAAATTTGGGCACCAGTTTCTGACAATGGTTAGCCTTGAGGGATTTTTGCTTGTAAGGTTGCAGTCGAAGAAACACCTGATCTCCTTCTACAAATTAACGTTTAGAGCGACCTTGATCTACTTGTTTCTTCATGCGATTCCGTGCCATGACCAAATTCTCTTTGAGGGTACGAAGAATAGCCTCTCGAACTGTAAGCGTTTGGTCAACCGCCTGAACCTTTGAGACACCTGGAAAGTATGAGAGAACTGAAGGTCGCTTTTTTCCATAGACCACTTCAAAAGGAGTCATGTGGGTAGATGTATGGTAAGAAGTGTTGTACCACCATTAAACTAGTGGTAACCATTGAGCCCATTGATTTTTCCTTTCCGATGCAAAACACCTCAAATATGTTTCCAAACACTTTTTGACAACTTCAGTTTGACCAGCAGTCCGAGGATGATAAGCTGTGCTGAGATGCAATTTGGTGCCTTTTAGCTTGAACAATTCTTGCCAAAAATTGCTGGTGAAAGTTTGGTCGTGATCATAAACAATAGAAAGAGGCATGACATGAAGCTAGAAGACCCGAGACATGAAAATTTGAGCCACAATGGAGGTTGTAAATGGGTGTTGAAGAGCACAAAAATGAGCATACTTATAAATACGATCAACTACCACCATGATGATTGATTTATTTCCTAATTAAGGTAAGCCTACAATACAATCCAAAGAGATATCCCTCCAAATAACAGGTGGAATCAGAAGCGGTTGTAGTGTGCCAGAAGATTTGACTATTTATCCCTTGTTGCATTGAAAAACATCACATTCGGCCACAAAATTGTGAACATCCTGTTTCATACCATCCCAGAAAAAAGAACGTTTGACCTGGTCATAGGTTTTGGTAAACCCTGAGTGCCCAGTGGTGGGTGTAGCATGAAGCTCAGAAAGTACCGTGGATTTAAGTTTTGACTATTTACTTAAATACAAATGGCCTTTGTATTGAAGATCATCATTGATCCAAGAGTACCCTAGGGAAATTGGAGAATTGGCCCGCAATTGTTGTATCAGATGCGAAAATTTGGGATCGTGTAGCCATTCCTAGCGAACAACTTGGAGCCAATCTGGTACAATGAAGGAGAGAGAAAAAAGGGGCTCTTCATCTTCATATTTTCTGGAAAGTGCATCAACAACCACATTGTAGTTTCCTTTCTTGTAAATGATCTCATGATCATATCCAAAGAGCTTAGTCACCCATTTTTGTTGCTCTGGGGAGGAAATACATTGTTCCAAAAAATACTTGAGGCTTTGATGATCTGTCTTAATTTGGAAGCGTTTCCCAAATATATAAGGGTGCCAAAGATCCATGACATGCAGAATAGCCAACATTTCCTTTTCATAGAATGATTTGCCCAAATGTCACTCTGACAATTGTTTGTTGGTAAAGGCCAAAGGCCGACCCTCTTGCACAAGGAATGCTCCAATTCCTTTCCCAGAAGCATCACATTCAAGGAAAAAGGTATTTTTGAAATCAAGAAGGGCCATGAATAGAGTGGTGCACATTGACATCTTCAAGGTTTGAAAAGCCTGAGCAGCTGCTTGAGTCCAAGTGAAAGAATTCTTTTTAAGTAGAGCAGTGAGAGGTGCCACATTCTTTCCATAATTCTTAAAAAACTTGCAATAAATGAATGCTTGGTCATGTAAAAGGGTAAGGGTGAACCTTTCAACTTATTCTGATCAGTACCTCATGGTTGCACATAAATGTTTTCTCTGTAAATGTCGAACCATTTTTTCCCCCCATGCACATCAATGAGATACTTTGAACCCTGATGGCATCATTTGTGGCTATAATCATCATATGATACCATCAGGCAAAGGCTTTGTCATTCAAGGTTAAACCCATAAATCCATGCAAGATTTTGAGAGTCTTTGGGTGAGGCCAATATTGCACAACTTCAATCTTTTTAGGATCCACCCTGACACCGGCCTTGCCAACAAGATGAACCAATTACTCAACTTCCAAGGCGCCAAAATCACATTTAGATTGTTTGAGGAAAAGTTGGTGCTGAGAGAGTATATGTAGAACTTGATCCACATGAGAAAGATGGGTTGTCCAGGTTTTACTATAGATGATGATATCATCAAATAAAACTAAGACAAAATGACGGAGAAAAGGACAAAAAACATGATTCATGAGGCTTTGGAAAGTGGAGGGTGCATTACACAAGCCAAAGGGAATGAACAAAAACTCATAGTGGCCCTCATGAGTTCTAAATGTAGTCTTAGGAATGTCTTCCTTGTTCATACGTATCTGGTGGTAGCCAGAACGAAGATTAAGTTTAGTAAAGAACTGGGCACCACTCAAATCATCCAAGAGGTCATCAATGTCAGGAATGGGAAATTTGTCTTTAATGGTTAGTTTGTTGAGGGTGTGGAGGTCAGGACACATGTGCCAAGAAACTTCTTTATTAAGGACCATGACCACATGATAAGAGTAGGGGCTCGTACTAGGGCGGATAACACCTGTGTTGAACAATTCTTGAACAATTTTCTTAATTTCATTTTTTTGGGAAAAGGGATGATGATAGGGACGGATATTGGGAGGAAGGATTCCGGGGACAAGGGGAATGGAATAATCATGAACACCACAGGAAGGAGGGAGTCCCTGGGGAGTGGAAAAAAACACTTGATGTTTAGAGAGGATGGATTGGAGGTCATGCGACACATAGGGTATCTCAGTAGCTTGAATGGCATGGAGTTGTGCAATAATTCCATAATGACCTTTTTTGAGAATCTTTTCCATGGAGCTGATGATATGTGTGGAACTGAAGGTGATGCCTTGGAACTTATATTGTTGCCCCTCCTGGTCGAATTGCATGGTTAATTCCTTAAAATCCATGAGAATGGGACCCAAAGTCCTTATCCATTCTGCACCCAACACAATGTCACAACCACCCATGTCGACAACAAACATATGAGATTTCATGTGGTACTGACCAATTTGGAGACACACATTTTCAAAATTCCCTCCACATTTCATGGACCCACCATTGGCAATCATGATTTGAAAATTATTGACAACACATATATAACAATTAGTTTCTTTGGCAATGTGACAATGAATAAAATTATGGGTGCTTCCACTATCAACAAGAATGATGACCTTCCTATGCTTAATGTAACCAATTAGCTTGAGGGTTTGGGGAGCAGAGAAGCAAGTGAGAGAATTTAGGTAAATGACCAGTTCTACTTCGGGAGGGTCTGAGGGAGGAGTCATGTCAGTGGGTTCAGGTGACATGGCCACAAGGGGAGCCTCAACATTGTCTTCTGAAACATCCTCCAAGATGGCCATAATTATATTTTGTTCCTTAAACTTGTGCCCAGGAAAATATTTGTCATCACAATTATAACAAAGGCCTTTGAGTTGGCGTTCAACCATTTCTTCCTTGGTCAATTTCTAGATCCTTAGTGGAGTGTAAGGAGGAGTAGGAGTCACTGGTTTAGTGCAAGGAATAAAGGAGGGTTTTCAATTTTGAGAAGAGACAACCTATTGAGATTCCTTAGATATTTTAGTAGCGCCCACCCAACTCTGAGGCTGAGCCATGAGGACATGGGCACAAATATCATCCTTGAGGCCATTGATAAATATTCTCAACAAAAAACATCAGACATGCCCTCGGTACGGAAATCTAGTCGCTCAAAAGAGGCTATACAGTCTTCCACTGTGCCAGATTGTTTCAATTTTTTCAAATGGACTAAATGGTTGGTGTCAGTTTCAAAGCATTCATAAAGATCTACCACAAAGTGTGTCCAAGCCACATACCCTTGGCGAACATTTTTTATCCATTTCCACCATTGTCAACATTCTTGATCTAGATGGAGAACACCATACCAGAGTTTGGCCAACTCATTTGTAATGCCATACAAAGAGAAATAATGTTCCAATTGAGTTACCCATCCAGTGGTATCCAAGCCATAAAATTTGGTCACATCCACACACATAAGGTGTAGGTCATGCTGAAAGTGACAGGGTTGAAAATTATGGGAATGAGAGGAAGTTTCACCTTCAGTTTGCAAAGGTGGGTCAGATGAGGGAAGATTTGCAGGGATATGCAGCTTGGTGCAAATCATCGTAGTGAAGGATTCAAGAAGGGTAGCGAGGTCTTGTTTGAGGTCCTCTATTTTGGCATTGATGGAGGAATGCATTCTTTTATTGATGGTGCCAATATTGGCACTGAGCTGTCTCACTTATTGTTGGGTTTCTGTGAAATTAGCATGCAAGGAATTGAAGCAAGCTTGCAAGTCTTAGCTACGGATGTGGGCCATGATGAAGAGGGAACACAAAAAGGGGCGGGTGGGACTACACAGAAAATGGGTTATGGGTGAAGTGTATCACAAAAATCAGGGTGACGAGTGGAATCCAATGGGGTAAAACCCAAATAAGGGTGTTGGATGGGGGTCGGGTCCAAAATTCTGTTTTGCTGAAAAATGATAGGTATGACTGCAATAAGGGTGAAGTGAGGAATCCAATGAGATAGGTCTCAAATAATGAATCCAATAGGATCCATAATTTATTTTTTACTCCTGTGGAGTTATAGTCCGATTTGAAGAATACTTCAGTGACGAAATGCCCAAATGCTTAACACGAAGAAAAGTGTAGTAATTTCACAACCCGAATGCAGGAGACACAGTTGTGAAACAACAGATCTTGTCTGTTCTGTTTTTTTTTTCCATCCCAAGGGTTAGGGTATTCAAGGGTTCTACAGACAAGGGTTTTCCTTGTGCTATATCTCTCTGATATACGTGCAGGGTCCAACAATAGTACTCGACCCACTATCTCAGGGAACCAACTAAGGAGGCTAGACTGTGCCCTTAGCCGTACTACCCGACTACCCAAGTACTAGAGAGTATATTCCCGAGTGTTTTTCTCAATGACACTATAGCAGTTAGGAGGCCGATCAGTTTATCTATGGAGGGCTTAAGGAGATCTAGGCCAATCCGTATACATGTGTTGTCTAATGTGCTACCACTTGAAGGGGTACGAACAAGGGTTACAAGGGTGGACAATAGATGTGCGCTTAAGTACCACTTGTATTTCCTACGTGTATGAATCGCTAACCACATGTTTATGCGTGTAATGACAGATCTCTGTAGCTTAAATATGTCGTAATACGTCTCTACCCTGAAAAAAATTAAACCCACAATTTTCTGTCGAGGAAGGTGCTCTGATACCACTTGTAATATTCTAGATATAAAATAGTATGCAGAACATAAATAATTAGCTAGAAATGGCAGATAAACAATGATATAACCAAAAAAACACCAAAATAATACCAAAATAATACCAGAATAACACCAGAAAGAGAACTTTGATTACTGAGAGCAATGTTCACTTGCCTCTTCGAGGGGGAAACCTCCAGCAGAGTAGAGCTCTATTACAATAATATCCAAGAAAAAATTTCTCATACCCTCTACTCCTATTTATACTAAATATGTCTATCCAAAAGAACAATCTAGAGGAAGATCCTTCTAGAAGCAAAAGCTTCTATTAGGTCTTCTTACATTTAACTTATTCTTCTTTATTGCTAGGCCTTATTAACATTGACCTTTATTACATGGAAATATATTATTCTACCTACGTGAGGGGTTAGGTCCCTAACACCGAGACACAAGAAGAGATGACTATACAAGCCTAAATATTAAGTGGAAAATCAAGTTAATATTACTATCCCAAAGTACTACAATAAACAAGAATATATATCATCAAGGAACAAAGCTAATTACTGCAGATATAACCACTCAAAGCATCAAAGATTTATTGAGAAATGAAGTATAAAACAAGTAGATTGATTCCCAATAATTTAGCACAATATTCAGTGGTACTAGAGGGTTGTTATATGAAGTTTTTAGAGTATGTTTGTAATATCCAAGTGGTTGTAGAAGATATTTTATACATCAATAAGTTTCAACCACGAGAATAAGCAAGTAATCCAACAAAAATATCACCAATAAGCAGTAGATTGATAATAATGGGTTACAAGCGAATTTCCACGGTTGAAATGAAAGTTAAAATTAAATATATAGAGTGATTTGATTCATCCCTAATGGATATAACTTTATTAAGTTATAGCTCCAGGAATACTAGGCCAATCAATACGCCCTAGAGACTTTAGCAAGCTTAAAGCATCAAGAAAATATTTCAACTTGAACAAAATCAATATCTCTCTAAATCACGTTTACCAATGCAAACAATTTATTTCTCCAATGCAAATAAATATTAGTGCCCTGCCAAAAGGGTTATGGAGTCTTCTTGTATTAAGTTAGGTCTACTAAATCTCAAGGGGTGTAAGCCCTTTTACTCCCTTGAGATAGAAACCCTAACAAGGTAAAGACTATGAGGGTGTAAACCTTTTTACTCCTCCTAACAACCTTTTCAATAGCCTTTTCAACGAACAAAAATGGTAAGACTTGGTGGAGGTTGTAAAAACTTATACTCCTCCAAGAATCTAGCCAATAACAAGCATGGAACAAGAAAGAAACCTAACAAAGTGCAGATTTTCCTTACCAATTCCAAAAAATGCCAAGACAAACCCTAGTTACCAAGTATTTTTCACCATCCAAGCAAGGGAAATATCCTCCACGAGATAGCGCACCACTTCATTCTATAAGACAATAGCCAAAACATATCACAAAAGAGAGAGATAATGAATTTTCCCAAGAGGGGTGCAAATTTCAGCCAAGTACTCCTCTCACAATGGGAGAGCTATGATGAAAATGAAATAGAAGTGATCTTTATTTATACAAATCCTCCTAAAAGTGTTTGTCCACTTAAATTTAGGGTAAACCACAAAGTAAGGGGCCAACAACCTTTACTTTTCCCCTTTACAACTTTAAATTTGATTTTTCACATAAGAAAACCCTAAAAGAAGCATGATGTCATTCCTTTAGGAAACGTTTTGGCACTTAGAGCAAGTCGTTGAGCTTAGAGGTGAAACGTTGGGCCTCCAAAGGCCTCCCTCTCATGTGCTAGTGTCACACACCCAACCTTATACCTATTGGGATATGCCACCCATTATCTCTTGCGGAACTTAATAAACTGTAACATATCCGACCTTCGAGATTGACCATGCCATCTCTATAAAAAAACAATGCCATATATATATATATATATATATATATATATATATATATATATATATATATATATAACTTTAAACATACAAATTCATTCTGACAATATATCGATTCATGCGGAAATAAGAGTAAACATATACATGCAACATACACAGGAAATACCCATAAATACAAAGAAATGTATAAATACTCGACATGCAAATGGACACACAATTGATACTTATATTTTATATAAGACCACCAATTGCGTGCAGAACTTCCACAATCCTCCTAGCCTTAGACCACGTTGCTAATCACTCTCAACAGTGGGTCACCCCTGAGCTGGGACTAAACTCCACCTAGGTAAAGGGATTCCTAGGCTAGACTGAGACAAATCAGACAACATGAAGGATCTCATTCCAGGAGCCTAATCAAAATAATAGACTATAGCCTCTCATTCCCCACATTCCTATCCCACCCTAGGAAGTTTTCCCCTTCTCTTCTCAACAGTCCTTTAGCTTTCCCACTTCCCTTCTAGGGCTTCAACAACAAGTTGAACATGAATTCTCAAAGCACTATAGCCGCAATTGGGCACCCTTAGGAAAATCACTTCCCTAACAAACTCTCTCACCCGGAGAGAGTTTCTCATGGGCTCGACAAACCACCTCTTCAATCCATAGGCCTGACAACCCGCCTCTTCAAACCCATGGGCCTAACAACCCGCTTCTTCAGTCCATAACTTTAGTCAACCAGTTACAGGTAATGATGGAAAAAACAACAACATCCAACTAAGGAATCAACATAATTCATGTATGGAATAGGTGATGGAAACAACAACAACCTTCATGTTTGGTTTAGGCACTGCCCATAACAACAAGGTACATGTGCGCTACTCCTCCCAGGATGGGTACGAATTATTGCTGGTAATGAGAACAATATGGGGTATCTTCAGGAGTGCATGCTTGATGGAGGTTGTACATCATGTAGAGGTTGACTGATGGAGAAAATGGTTGAGTGCGTGAATGGCTAAGTGAGTGTGTTCGTAAATGGGGAAAGATGGAAAAATAGACTAATTTCCCCACATATATTTGCATTTGCTCTGATTGATACATGGCCCTCCAGGAATTCGTTCCTCTCCACTTGTAGATCATTCCACTTCTCATAATAACTTAGGATAATATGAGATTTATCCTTGCCTTGGTCTTTTGGAATAATAATATAATATCCCCTTAGAGTTAATCCCTCTAGCTTAGCCCCTTTTCTAGGCTCTTAGCCCCTCCCTTTCCCTACCTAGTGGAGTTTAGTCCCCCATACTCTTTTATCGTGTTCATTCTACACACAATGATGTATTATATTAATGATATGAGTATTTACATATAAAAAATTAGGCTCACTGGCCTTTAGCATCTAGGATCTCCAGCCTAATCATCACATAAGCCTCCTAAATTATAATCACTTGGCTCACTAGCCTATAAAACATATTTACAATTCAACCGGGGCTCAGTCTTAGGGTATTACAACTAGGGTCTCCTCCATCAAGCGAAGGTCTCTCTGCATACAAAAGGTGCCAAGTGTCAAATAAACCACACCACAACTCATACCCTAGCCCTATGGTGATGTCAAGCCCTCCAAATGCGATGTTTTGATCTCCAAAGGAAAAAAATTGGGATTGTAGGGGCTAGGTGTAATACCCAGGTTTTGAGTCTCCATATTAATGATGTTTTTTGTTTATTTTATGAAAGGCCAGAGTGCCCAAATAATTAAAAGTGGTCGAAGTTCCTAGGAATATGTAATGTTGTGATCATTATTAATAACAAAATACATCACTGGATGTCAGAAAGACAAGAACAAGAGTTATAGGGGGCTATGATTCCACGGGAGAGGGAGCTTAAGGGGATAAGTATTTTTATTATATTTTATTTACCCATAATTTTTTTAATTGAGAGAAGTGGTTACATGAGCTTCTAGGGGGAGGCCATGTGGTTATTGATTTCCAAGTAATTATATAAACCCATCTTGTGGGTTATTTTGGGGTTCTTATCCATTTAATCTTTCACTCTTTCATTCATTGCTGCTCATTTATCATTTCTCATTCATTCTGGTTCTTGGATGGGGATATGGGGGACAAATTTCTGAGGAAGGAAACCATTGTTGTTGGATGTAGTGGTGACTAGTGCATTCCAACCATGAGTTGATGTCTATATTCCTAAGATGCATTAGCATGTGCTAAATTCTATTCATAGCTGCGAGTCTTGAGAGTCCCATCATGGATATTATTGACCAGATGCACTGGAGCCTTGGAAGGAGGTGGACAACCTGAGGGACTACTTGGAAGATAAGGGCGTCTATTCTCTTAGGTTGTGCAGGCTAGAGAGAAGAGAGTTGGTGTACTTTGGATTGTTGTGCATTGAGAAACATGTGAGAGCTTGAGTGTTGACTAGTTTGGGAAGTTGAGTGACACCCTGGAACCATCATTGTGGATTCATAGCCCTGGATTAGGGGTGACATTGTTGTTGAGACTTGGAACAACAATGTCTATGGTTGGGTGGAACGTCCTTGGTCTGTAGCCAATTGGTGAATAATTTTGTTAAAGATAAGTGCACTATGTCAAGTGTTTTTATGCTTGTATATTTTATTTCCGTTGTGTATTAATTAATATCTCTAAGATGTGTATCTTTAATGTGACTACTTGTTGGTTATTGTTGTGCATGGCATGTTTAAATTTATTTTTTATGTTGTAGCATAAATCTTGATTATTGCATGTGCTTTTATGGTGTTCTTTCATGCTTCTTTATTAATTAATTTCTATCAGAACTCAAAATTAGTTTCGAAGTGAGTTTTTTAGGTAGCATGCTCGACCTGTGGGTGGTTGGGTAAGTTACAGATTAGTATCATAGCTTCTAGTTGAAACATGAGACTGGTATGGGCCAAAACGAGTGCGAATTAGACAAATTTGTTGTCACAGATTTTGGTCTGCGCAAATTTGGAGAAAAATGGTGGAAGATTAGAAAGAAAATCCTCAAATTCATGAGTAAATTCGAGTTTGAAAAAATTCATAATTATCTAAGAAGTTTAATGGATTCGATCTACAGAGTTGTAGAGATGAATTTGACTTGGAAGGTTAAAAATTCGTAATTTTATGGCTGTTGTAGTGTGGGGAAGATTTCAGAGAATTGACGTACAATAAATTGTTCGATATTGAGATCAACGAACTAGATTGGTTCTTGAAAGATTTAAAAAAATCCTAATGTTTTCAATGTTTGACAAATTTACCATATCAACGACTGAGATTCATTTCGGTTGTTTGATAATTAGAAATATTGATGACCCAGATTCACCTGGGTTTTGGCCGAAAATTGCTAAGTGGTAAAATTCGCCAAGGGACACCTCTGATCATTGATGGTCGATGGTCGCAGATCAACGAGTTTGGAAAAGTGTTGAAGTTCGACCAATTGACATCTCTGATCGCTGACATTCGATGGTTGAGGATTGACAAGTTTTGGCGAAGTGTTGAAGTTTGCCAGGATAAATCTTTGATCGCTAACGACCAATGGTTAGGGATCATAAAGTTTTGGCGAAGTGTTGAAGTTTTCCAGGAGATATATTCGATGGCCGATGGCCGATGATTGGGCATCGAGATAATTAGTGCAATGTTCAGATTCTTCCAAGAGAAACTATCGATGACCGATGAAGGAAAGGAATATGATTACATGTCATGCCATGTCAACATCCACATGTCATGCCATGTCTTCCCAGTTGATACCTTATGATGACATGTCATGCCACATAAACAAAGATGGTCGATTATCAATGGTATGGATTAAACGATATTTGTAAACAATATTGGTTTTCGGGGATAATGATTGATGACCGGTGGTTGATGATCGAGCATCGGGGCGATTGGGCATCGACGAGATTCGTGGGCAACTTTTGGTTTGTAGAGAAAAATGGTTGATGGTCACTGATCGAGCGCCAAAGAGATAGATGGGAAGGTTTGGTTCACAAAAGAAATCATCGATCCTAGATCGTCGATCACCGATAGAGAGAAGATCAATGTTCCACAATGCTTCCAACTTGAGATCGATGGTGCATATTATACTTAGGCAAAATTGTTCCACAGTTTAAAAAAAACGTCTAGAGCCATTTTCATATGTTGGCCATAAATGGAGAAAATTAAGTTGTATTGATTTGAAAATTATAGGTTTTTTCTGTATAGAGGATATCTACAAAAGCATAAGAGAGGACCCCTATCTAATTCGACTTGGATTTGTCAGAAAATGTAAAATAGTTGTTTTTAAAGATCTGAGTCCAGACCATTGGGAGAGGTCTAGAGTAAGATGAAACTCTTGGAGAGAGTCCATAAAGAAGACATGCAAATAACCCATGAAGTAACTGAATAAATCCTAAGGTGATTGGAATGGGCATGCTGAAATAGGCCAAAATCCACTATTTTGGGCAACTTTTTGGGGATTTTTGAGTTTTTCAGAGAAGGAAAAGTGACCCTAGATGAAAAAAATGGAAAATTTTATTTACTCAACATTTTATATATTCATCAATACAAACAACTTTGGTTTAGTGAAATTTTTTCAGAAACACACATATTGTGAAATAACCAGTTTTGCTAAAAATTCTAAGTTTAGAAAAAGGGGTGAGAAAGGACAAAGTTGCAAATTCCAGATTGCTGCAGTTTTTGAATGGAGCATTAGATTGAAAATATGAGAATCGACATGAATTTGTTTTCATTATTATTATCTATGTATCATATAAAGTTGCTCTATTTTCTGACATATTTTCATCTACAATTGACATAAGTGGGCACTTCAATAAAATTGCACCAGTGGAGAAAATGCACAAAATAGATGAAAGTGGTTTTTTTTACGAAGCCATAACTTTAAACTCAAAGATCAGAATGAGTCATCAATATAGTTGCTGGAAATATGGTTCATAGGAGAATAACATGAAAGTATTATAATTTGGAGAACTATGATATATTTCTTCATGAATTAAGCAAAAAAAATGACCTATAACATTATTTGACAGAATTTGTATAGTATGCATAATTCTAAAAAAATGGTTTCTTGCACATTTTAAAAAATTAGGGGATATAAACATATCAATAACATATAAGAATGCATATTCAAGAAATGGAGGAAGGAGAGGGATCCTTCAGGCACGATAAAGAAGCCAAAGGTCAAAATATCAGTGTTGGTAATGCAGAGACATAATCCAATGGGCACAGGAGCAGAGGGGAACAAGAAACATTAATCGAGACTGTGAGAAGCCTGAAAATAGAAGTACAGAGTTACAAAGAAGACAATAAGAGGTTGATGAGAGAAAAAATCAGATAAATGCTCAAGTGATGAAAAACCTAAATCAATTGCATAGGCAAGCAAAGAATGGATCATACTCAAGGAAGGAGGAAGAATGAATATATAATGAAAGAAGAGATAACTACAGAAGAGATGGTCATTCAAGAAGTGCTAGAAAAATTCATAGAAGTTACTCATCTCCTTACTCATCAAGGAAATTTTATGCATCTGAAGATTCCATGAGTAGTCCAAAGGTGTTTCCTGTTAGGCACCAAAGAAAAAGACATGAATTGGATAGTTTGCAAGGAGAGTTGAGGAATCTTAAGCCACCATCCTTTGATGGTGAAAGATAAAGGGAAGATGATGTTGAAGCATGGCTACTTGGACTCAAGAAGTATTTTCAATTTCATAACTACTCATCAAACCTAGAAGCCATAATTCCAACTTACCATTTACATGGAACTGCTATGTGGTGGGATCAACTTAAGCAAGTTGGACACATAAATGAGATTAGGATTACTTGGAAGCAATTCAAGACATATTTTTAGAAGGAGTACCTTTTAAATCACTTCTATGACAAGAATATGCAATAGTTCTTCGAATTAAGGTTGGGAAACATGACCATGATAGAATATGATAATTTCTTGGGATTGTTGAAGTATGTAGGATTTATCAAGGATGAAAAAGTGAAGATACAAAGGTTTTTAAGTGGATTTCCATCCTTTTATAAGGAAAAGATTCAATATGATGAGCCTAGGAATTTTACAGAGACCATCAGGAAGGATACGTACTTGTATGAGAAAGGTAAGGGAAGAGAATCCATGCAGAAATCTTCGAAGGATAAAAAGGAGGAGAAATATGATCAGAGGAGGAAGGGATTCAAACCTCATTTCAACATAAACAAGCCTAATAAAAATCAACAAGATCAATCTGCTAAATATGAATCCAAGAAAGAATATTCCTTGGGGAAAAGAGGAAGACCACCAATCCAATGTTGTGGGTGCAAAAAAATCACCTATACAAGGATTTCCCTCACAAAGGAGATAAAACAAAGACCATACACAAACTCCAAGAGACTATGACAATAGAGGACATGGGAAGAATATATGCAACCTTAGAGGATCAATAAGCAGAGTAACAATCCAATATGATCGAAGTGGAAGGTAAGATCATTAATCATATTGTTGCTATTTTAATTGATTTAGGAGCAAGCCATTGTTACATTGATCCTAAAATAGTAGATATATCACATTTGGAGAAAAGTAAGATTGAGAAATCAAGTTTGGTTAAGCTAGCCAGTGGAACCAAAAGAAGGATCAATGAGGCTATTAGAAGTTGACCATAAATATGAATGGAAAGTGTACTAATGTTCATATGAATATCATCCCATTAGGATCTTATGACATCCTAATTGGAATGGATTGGTTGGAACAACACCATGATGTCCTAGATTGTCATAATAAGACATTTACATGTCTTTATGAAGAAGGAAAACAAAGCACTATGAAAGGAATTCCAAGAACCATTTCTATAAGGGAGATTTCAGCCTTACAGTTGACGCGATGTTTCAGGAAAGGATGTCAATTGTATGTATATCATGTGGAAGAGACAGAAAAGAAAAAAGGGCCAAGGCTTGAAGATTTTCTAGTATTTCAAGAGTTTGAAGATGTATTCCAAGAAATACCAATATTTACACCAAAGAGGGAGATATATTTCTCTATTGATTTAGTACCAGGAGCTGCCCCAATATAAAAAAATCCTTACATAATGAGTGCACCAAAGTTAAAATAATTAAGAATGTAGTTGGAAGAGTTGTTGAAGAAAGGGTACATACGTACAAGTGTTTCACCTTGGGGAGCACATGTACTCTTTGTCAAAAAGAATGATGGAACCTTGAGGTTGTGTATTGACTTTAGATAACTGAATAAAGCCAGTGTGAAGAATAATTACCCTCTACCCAGAATTGATGACCTCTTTGATCAACTAAGAGGGGAAAATATATTTTCAAAGATAGACTTAAGATCTGAATACCACCAGGTAAGAATCAAGGAAGAAGACATCAATAAGATATCCTTTAGAACCAGGTATGGAAATTATGAGTTTGTAGTGGTGCCATTTGGACTGACCAATGCACCATCTGTCTTTATGTGCTTAATGAATGACATATTTAGAAATTATCTTGATAAGTTTGTCATTGTTTTCTTGGATGACATACTTATTTATTCTAAGTCCGAGGAAGAGCATGGACATCACTTGAGGTTGGTGTTGCAAGTGCAGAGAGAACATCAGTTGTATGCCAAGCTGAGTAAGTGTTCTTTTTATCAAGAACATATCCATTATTTGGGTCACATTATTTCAGAATAAGGTATAATAGTAGATCTAGAGAGGATTGAAGCCATTAGAGGATGGCCAACACCCAGGAATGTTTAAGAAATTAGGTCTTTTATGGAATTATATGGATACAACAAGAGGTTTATAGCAGGGTTCTCTAAGATTGCTCATCCTGTAATTTCTTTACAAAAGAAGGGAATCAGATTTGAATGGACATTAGAGTGTGAAGATAATTTTAATTTGTTAAAAGAATTACTTACTAGTGCACCTGTTTTAAAGATTGTTGCCCCAAATGAGAATTGTGTGGTATGTAAAGATGCATGTAAGGAAGGAATTGGTGGAGTCCTCACTCAAAATGGACATGTCATTGGTTATGAGTCCATAAAACTTAAAGAACATGAGAGAAATTATAGCACACATGATTTGGAGCTTTCTTCCATAGTTCATGCATTGAATATGTGGAGGCATTATTTCATCGGAAAAAGATTTGAATTAAGGATAGATTACAGTGGTATGAAATATATTTTTGAACAACTAACTTTGAATGCTAGGCAAACAAGATGGCTGGAATTTTTAAGTGAGTATGAATTTGACATCAAGCATATCAAGGGAAAAGAAAATAAAGTTGTTGATGCACTCAATAGAAGAGTACATCTCATGCATACTACAACTATTAGTATGCATCAGTTAGATTTCAAGAGAAAAGTTTTAGATGTTGTTGTTACAGATCAACATTACCTACATGTAAAATAAAGTTTACAACAAGAAAATGTACATCAGAAAATTAAAGAGGATGAAATTAAGGAAGATGGATTACTTATGCATAAGAATAGAATTTATGTTCCTAGTTCTAGAGAACTTAGGAATTTCGTGTTAAATGAAATGCATAATGTTCCATATGCTGGAAATCCCAGTTACCAAAAAACAATTGCAGCAGTGAGAAGCCAATTCTTTTGGCCAAGAATGAAGAAGGATTTTGCTGATTACATTGCGAGATGTATGGAATGTCAGAGAGTGAAGGATGAGCATAGAAACCCAACGGTTTTTCTACAACCATTGCCAATTCCAGATAAGAAATGGGATGTGGTAACCATTGATTTTATAACTAAATTGTTGAGGACAACAAGGAAACATGATTCAATAATGGTAGTGGTTGATAATTTGACAAAGGTTGCTCATTTTGTTCCTATGAAAATGACTCATACAACAACCAATATTGCAGAAATTTACAAGAAAAAAATTGCTAGGTTGCATGGGATACCTAAGACAATTGTTTCAAATAGAGACACAAAGTTTACTTCAAATTTATGGAGAGGATTATTTAAAGGATTTGGTACAAATCATAATTTTAGCACAACATACCATTCATAGTTAGATGGGAAGACAGAGAGAGTCAACCAAATAATTGAAGACATGCTGAGAATGTATGTGATGGATAAACCATCCAAGTGGGAAGATTACTTTCATTTGGTTGAGTTTTCCTATAATAATGGGTATCAAGATTCATTGCAGATGAGCCCATTTGAAGCTTTGTATGGTAGAAAATGCAATACTCCAATGAGTTGGGACAACCCAACATACAAAGTAGTACTTGGGCCATAATTGCTCAAGAATATGGAAGATCAAATGGTAAAAATTAAGCAGAATTTGAAGGCAACACAGGATATACAGAAAAGTTATGTTGATAAGAGTAGAACAAATAGAGAATTTAAAGTGGGAGAGCATGCACTTTTAAAAGTGAAGCCAAAGAAGATCTCATTGAAGTTGGGCAGTTGTACAAAGCTAACAACTAGATTCTATGGTCCATTTGATATATTGAACATAATAGGACCAGTTGCATACATGATTGCAATGCCTGCTTCCATGAATGCGCATAATGTATTTCATGTCTATTTGCTGAAAAAATATGTACATGATCCTAGCCATGTTATTGATTAGAATTTGATCTAGGTGGAGCCAAAAGGAGAATTTCAGGTCTAGTTGGTGCACATATTGGATATAAAAGTAAAAATTCTACGGAATTGAGTTATAGAGATGGTAAAAGTTCAGTGGACCTGCTATGGGTCTTGAAGATTCTACTTGGGAGCATGAAGATGCCATGTGGGAAGAGTACCCGCGACTTTTTGAATAAAATTTGAAATTTTTATTTCTATTTTGTATATGCATTGAGGACAATGCCAAAATAAGAGGGAGGGGAATGTAACACCCAGGTTTTGAGTCCCCATATTAATGCTATATATTTTTTTAATTTTATGAAAGGATAGAGTGCCCAAACAATTAAAAGTGGCAGGAGTGCCTAAGAAAATGTAAATTCGTGATCATTACTAATAATAAAATACATCTCTAGTTGCTAGATGGAAAAGGAAAAGAGTTATAGAGGGATATGAGTCCTCGAGAGAGGGGGCTTAAGTATTTTTATTATATTTCATTTACCCATAATTCTTTTAATTGAGAGAAGTGTTACATGATATTCTAGGGGGAGGTCGTGTGGTTCTTGATTTCCAAGTAATTATATAAACCCATCTCATGGGATGTTTGGGGGTTATTCTCCATTCACTCTTTCGCTCTTTCATTCATTGCTTCTCGTTTATCATTTCTCATTAATTATGGTTCTTGGATGGGGACATGGGGGATGAATTGCTGAGGAAGGAAACCATTGTTGCTGGCTGTAGTGGTGACTTGTGTATTACAACCATGAATTGATGCATGTATTCCTGAGATGAATTGACATGTGCTAAATTATATTCATAGCTACGAGTCCTCAAAGTCTCAGCATGGGTATTATTGACCAAATGCACTGATGCCCTGGAAGGAGGTGGACATCCTTCGAGATTGCTTGGCATAGAAGGGGGACTATTCTATTGGCTTGTGTAGGCTGGAGAGAAGAGAGATGGTGTACTTTGGATTGTTGTGTGTTGAGAAAACTGTGAGATCTTGAGTGCTGACTAGATTGGGAAGCTAAGTGACACCCTGGAACCATCCTTGTGGATTCATAGCCCTAGCTTAGGGGTGACATTGTTGTTGAGACTTGGAACATCAATGTCTATGGTTGGGTGAAACGTCCTTGGTATGCAACCAGTTGGTGAATCATTTTGTTAAAGATAAGTGCTCTCTGTCAAGTGTTTCTATGCTTATATATTTTATTTTCACTATGTATTAATTGATATCTCTGAGATGTGTATATTTAATGTTGCTACTTGCTGGTTATTGATGTGCATGGCATGTTTAAACATTATTTTATGTTGTATCATAAATATTTATTATTTCATGTGTTGTTATGGTGTTCTTTCATGATTCTTTATTAATTAATTACTATTAGAACTCAAAATCAGTTTAGAAGTGAGTTTTTGAGGTTGTGTGCCCAACATATGGGTGGTTGGGTACGTTACACTAGGTGAGGTCATCCAAAGTGTCTCTCAAGCCTCCAAAGGCTATCATAATCACCCGGTGTGTGGGCCATGGTATCCATTCTGTTATATTCATTCCCCAGGAAATCCCAAGCTAGGCTTGTTCTTCCCAAATAGTCCACCAAGCAAGGTCCTGCAAAGATAATGAATACGATCTCTAAGGATATCAAGTCAAATGCATCATGATAAGTAAATCAAATCAATAAAAGAGTCACCTAAGCATTGTGCATAAAAAACCACCTCATTAAATTGAACAAGTGCTCAAAGACCCTATTCAACTTGCCAAGTTTAGGTATGGGAGGGTTTACAAAGTGACCTATTGGGTGAATCATCCTCTAAGTCAATGAGTGTTTCCCAGGTGGGACCCCCTCTAAGCCATATGTAGAAGATGAAGTGGGTGGGGGAAATACTTTTGGGCATGGGGTTCATGACATACAAGGAATCATAGTGTATCATTTATGAGGTTCCTTTGTAGAGGGTGTGATGCACCTTCATTTTCAATGCATCCTTTTTCGAGGCCCATTTATTTCCTTTTTTTTTTTCTTTTTCTTTTAAGATGTTTCTAGGTTGAAGCTAAGGTGGGGATTCTACCTAAGCATGAAAACAATTTCCCACCTTAACTATACCTTGGTCATATTATGCTTCCCCAAGTTGAAGACAATGTGTGGGACTTCTTCCTAAGCATGAAAAACATTTCCCACACACGCTCTACCTTGGTTGGAAATTTTTGCATTTGTTATTTTTCATGGGTCACATCAGTTTCTTATGAGAGACATTTCATTGTCCTTGGGATCCATGGGTGAGCATCTAGAAGGTCCATGATTGGATTTTATCTTTTGCTAGGTACAAACCTCTGGGTCTTCAACCCCTTCTTTCCATGAAATGAGGGACAATCCCTTCTTGGGTCAGTGCACCCAAAAATCCCAGAAGATGAGGAGGCAAGGGGATGAAGTGTGGAAAGTGGTAATTATGATCGAGAATCACATGATGACTTTTTAAGGGGACCTCCCAATAGAAAACCTATTGTTGGACAAGAATTTTGGATTTAGTTTATAGGTAATTTGGATTCAGTTTCATATAACTCATAAGTATGGAGGATCTTCGCAAGAGAAGAAGAAAGAAGTCAAGGAAGAAGTGAGGTGTGCAATAAAGGAACACGCAGGAGTGCAGTGCACAGTGAGAATATACTTAGCCAAGAATAAAGCAGAGAATAAAGTAGAGAATAAAGCAAGAGAAGAAAGTGGGCAAAAAGGAAGGATAACATTTTGGCATGCCAAAATAAGAAATATGAGAAAAAGAAGGAAGACCAATATTCAGAGTGCAAAAGAAACATGTAGACGTAAAAGTAGGAAAATAAAGCACAAAGAACGAGTCAAAATGATTTTTCATGAGGCAGATCGATTTGTAATTGTGTTTTTGGGATATGCAAAGTAGGGTTTTGAGCCCTAGAATTTATTTATATATATGTAATGGGTTGGACAGATTAAGGGTTCTCTCTTGTTGGTTCTATAGGGTTGAAGTTATCTGTTCTGTTTTCAGAGACTTTTTTATAAGGAGAGTGATATAATAGGATGAGAAGGAAAGAGTCTATGTCTGAGTGGAGAAAGAGAGATGTAGAGAAAGACTTGCACTGTGAAGTGGCTAGGAAAGATGGAGAGAGAGATATCTTGATATATCTATTGTAAGTGAAATGTGCATCCTGAGACAATTATAGAAAGAATAATAAAGAAGCCAACCATTGTGGATGTAGCCCAAAGTTGGGTGAACCACGCTAACTACCATGGTTGATTGTCTTTTATGTGATTGATAATGAATATTCTCCTTATGCATGGTTAGATTAGATTTAACACTACACAATAATATGAATGTTACAATAAGTGTTTTATGTTGCAACATAATGAAAATATGTACTAAATTCACTAAGTAACCAAGGAATAATAAATACATAATAATGTGCACACAACAGATAAGTAAGAATGAATAAGACGATCACCTCCCATTCCCTCACTACTGTAGAAACTTGGTTCTTGCATCCCCAATAGATGCCTCGAGTGAGACTTCACTTGCATGCAAGTGATGTCGAAAGGACCGGTGTCTAAAGGGTTTTGTTGGTTAAGATATCTTGAACCTAGGGTCTTACAACCACGCACCAACAAATGGTTCTGTTTCTGAGACCTAGAATCTGTGATTGATGGAATTTTTTGGAGGTCAACTAAGAAAGAGATATCAGAATGGATAGAAGGGAAGGAACATGAATTTGCTCGAAAAGACAATATAAACCCTCAAATGGGAAATGAGAAATGGATGCAAAGGTATCTGTACACAAAATTGCATGATATTTTCTTTGGCGAATTTCCGATTATTCTAAATTAATGGTTATAAATATTAGTGGAGAATACTGGAAGGTACCGACCCATAACGCTAAGGAAATGGACTTTTGAATTGGTAAGGAAACTGAATTCTATAAGTAATAAGACTTCTTGCGCAATTGATTTCTGGTTGGAAAGTATATTGGGAGGCTATATTATAGAATTTGTAGTGGATTGTACCAGGTCATATAGTGTTATAGAGAGGAATTTATTCAAAGGTATTCATGGAAGGTTCATGAAATAATTGGTGGATAAATATGTTGTTGTGTGACAAGTGTGTGATGAAAATGGAGTTTGATTGCTAAGGGGCCTCACACACATAGGGGAATCAGGGAATGACAAAAGGATAATCTGAAAGTAAGAGAGAGTGAAAGAAGAAATGAAGAAGGAAGGGAGGGACTGAGGATGCAGAGAAATGAAGAAGTTGTATAAGAAGAAGAAGACAAGTTTGGAGCATTGCACAGTGGAAGGAGGTACAAGAGGAAAAAGACAGGGGTTGAGAAATGAGAGTTGTGCAGTGAGCTTGAGTGGAGAGGACCATGTGCAATAGTCTATATCATAGAGATATCACACATAAAAGGAAAATAAGAGGAGTTCCAACCCAATCCTATAATAAAAGAGTCATTAATTCCTGATCAGACTGGATCTTGTGTCGAATCCATGACCCCATGTGCGTTTGCACAATCAGAGGTAGAAGTTGAAGATTTATCAAAAGAACTTGTAGTTAGCGGGGGAAAACAAAATAGTAATTATCAGAGCAGAGGAGGTAGTGTTAGCACAAAAAGTCACCTTTAGATTACGGTAGAGGTAAGCCTGATACCCATCAGAATTTATGTCATGAGTTGATTATAAAAGGTCAAATGGGCGCAATCTCAAGAAAATATCGTCTCAACTCAAAAAATTGGACTGATGTGCACAAGCAGATGAGGTCTTAGTTTAATTCAGTCAATAGGTTGTAGTGAGGGTGAGTAGAAGGAATACTTCAGTGAGAAGGATGTAGAGGTCTTCTATGGACATCGAGTCTTCCAGAATCCTAAAGAATAAAAACTTAAACTCAAGATTTTCTTGAGTTCAAATCATAAAGAAACTGAAAATAATTATAACAACACTACAATCGAACATCCATCATAATGCAGTCATAATAATTCAAGTGAATCAGTAAATCATGAACTCTTTCAGCATTAGAAGGAAACAAGAGGGAGTAAGAAAGCTGACCGTCATTAAACAAGAAGTCTCAAATACAGATACATTGTCAGAAAACTAGAAGCTTCATTAAGACTTTACAATACAGGAGCTTTGCTCCACCATCCACCATAACAAAATATCAAAACTGAGTATTTATACTCAGAGAACTGCTGCCACTAGGAGTGTGATCTGTCTACTATAATCAAATATTCGCATCTTCATCTTCTTCTGTCAGGTTGCTCTTTCATTCTTTTGTCAGATGCAAGATCAGATGAGTATGGGCTTCACAAGAAAATCTATGACAGGGAACTTTCGGCTGACAATCTTCCCTCCACGGCCAGATTTTCCATGCTTTCCATTTATGTGGTGAAACGAGGTTTCAACCACCTTCCCCATTTTCATTAACTACTTTTTTAGGGATCAGGGTGAGGCCTGACACCCATGAATGTCCCAGGTGCACTCATGGCTCCTTCGAGTCGATTTTGGCACCTCGAAGTCACGTAGATCTCTCTCTGTGACCGAATCGGGTGCTTTGATCCTTTGCACAACTCTTTTCCTTTCCCCACACAACCTTGGGCCATGAAATCATGCTTATCCCATCTAAAATTTCAAGATTTCGCGTTTTGGGAGTTTTCACTCCCCCTGATTTCAAATATCCCAATGTTCGATCTCGCGAAATGACCCATCTAGATCAATGGTCAAATTTTCTTTAAAATTGATGGCCACAATCATTTCCTTGAAAAATCTTAGCTGACCACCACTCAACAGTCACTTTCCCATTCTTCGAGCCCCACTTTCCATATGACCGTGGGCTGTGATCATGGGCCTAACTCTTAGGCGTGTCAAGATTTCACGTTTCACGAATTCACGTTGTGCTCCATGCTCAATCTTCGAGTCACAAAATCGCGATCACTCAGATCGGTTGACACGTGTCTCCTTGCATCAAACAACCCAAATCGCTTCAACATTTCGGGACTTGCGATATCAACACTTCTCACTTTGACCTTCCCAAAATGAATTTTTTTCGCGCTTCGGCTCTAGCGCTACACGTCCTGCTGAAATGGATGACCCAGATCATTTCGCGAGTTCACATTTCACGAGTTCGCATGAATCTTCCCATTGACTGCTCCATCCTGCGAGTCAACAAAACAATGATCCTGCATTGCGCGTCCTTCCCAGTATCAACGACTAGGATGGGCCTCACGATTTCAGACCTTTGTCTGCTATACTTCGTGTAACTATATGGTCTCGATCACCCTATGGCCATCGATCTGATCTTCTTGAGGGATCTCTGCCATTGAAAAATGATCTTCCTCGCTCGCTTGATTTGCGTCCACATCAAACTGCTTCAAGTATTGCGCTTGGTGCTCATGAATGTGACCTACGAGAAATCACATGGATGACTAACTAAGGGCTCAGGAAAACAAAGGCTCAATGATAGAGGTAAAGATAAAAGAGATTGTCTTTAGGGAAAACATAAAGGTTTAGGGCCAATACTTCTCAGGCAAGCTACTAAGGAAAAATAGGTCTATCAAACGGATGAAGGCTAACTGAAGGAAAACTACAAGCTGAGAGGAAAAACCTATGATTGGGTCTGCAAAAGGAGGAGAGATAGAAAACATTATAGACCTGGGTAGAAACCATAACTCACAAGACCTTGAGAAGTTTATGTGCTAACATTGGCTTCACAGGGGATGGCATGCTCCCTACGAGCTGCTAAGAACATGCAGCTCCAGTGTCTTTGCTTTGGGTTATGGAGTCTCCTATAAAAAACAAAATAAACATAAAACATAGATGGTATTTACAATGGTGGGGCATCGATTGTGGATTTAAACAAAAAACATTTTTAGGAAGTGCCCATTTATAGGGCCACCAAAGACTTCGTCTCCCTCTAAATTCTGCAATCTATAAGTATTATTTGGGAACCTCTCAGAGATTTTGAAGGGGATGATCCAAAGGGCTTCAAATTTTCCATGCTTTCGCTTGTTCTGTCTGGGCGCATCCCATTTGAGTACTAGATCTCCCGCCTGGAAATACTCTTTATTTCCTTTCTTGTCAAAGGCCTGCTTGATTGTTTGCTGACGGTCATGCACTCTGCCCATCACCTTCTCTCTATTTTGCTGTACTTATACCAGCTGATGAATTCTCTTGATCATGTCATCAGACTCTTCTTCGCAGTCTTGGAAGAATTTCACTATAGGCAGGGAAAGCTGAGAAGGGAAAACTGCTTCAGTCCCATATACAAGTTGGAACAGAGAGATGCCCAGGGATCTCTTTGTTGTCACTCTATCAGCCCACAAAGAAAATTTAATTTTCGAATCCCATGATTTCTTGTTGTCTTCCAACAGTCTTTTGATAATATTTATAAGGATTTTGTTAGAGTATTATTCCAATCCATTGCATTGGGGATAGTAGGGAGTAGAGTGAATCAATGCAATGCCAAATTGCTGACAAAACTTGATCAATGGTTTGGCCCTGGAGGAAGCAACATTATCAGTAAAAATTATGTTCAGGCAACGAAACCTTGCTATAATATCTTCAAGAAAACCAATGATCACTTTATGAGAAGCGTTCCTTGTGGGGATATATTTTATCCACTTGGTGAAATAATCCGTTGCAGTTAGGATCCACCTGTGATGACCACTTGAAGGAGGATGAATCTCCCCAATAAATTCTAGGCCCCATTGCTGAAAGGGACTTGAAGCTACTACAGGCTTCAATGGTAGAGACTTAAGTTGCTGCTTCCTAGAGAATTTATGACATTTGATACAAGCCCTGCTTTTTGCACAAACATCAGTGAATAAAGTAGGGAAATAGTACCCATCCCTGAGAATTTTGTAGGCTGTGGTTTTCCAGAAATGATGTCGCCCATAAAGGCTGTCATGGAAATCAAATATAATACGTTGGGCCTCTTGTGGGTCTAGACATATTAGAATCACTCCTAGAGGGTCTTTCCAATACAAGATCTGGTCAATAAGGCAATACCTAATCACTTTGAGATTTAAAGCTCTTGCCTTTCTTTTTCCCATACCATCTGGAGGTCGTAACTCCTGCAGGAAAAATATAATATCTTTGTACCAAGCGCATCTTGCTAATGGAGGGATATCCTGAGGGATTTTATCGACCACTTTAGCCTGCTTATTTTTTGAACAAGCATTGATGAAGTTAACCCCCAAAGCTTCATAATTAGATTCAACCAACAACTTGGCTAAACCCTGGCCCTTGACTAGTTTGGTGGGTTTTATTTCCAGGTCAAATTCGAGGATTTTGGAAATCCACTTGCTCCTTCTCCCATCTATGTCAGGCTGAATGAGAATGTCCTTCAAAGAAGCTGAAGGAACATATGCGATGATATTTGAATGTAGAACATAGACTCTGAAATCTTTGAGAGCTTTCACTACAGAATAGGCCTGTTTCTCCATGATATTATATTTTACCTTGACATCACTCAACACTTTACTGAAAAAGGAAATGGGCTGCTCCAACCCTTCAACATTTTTCTGCAGTAAAACATCTGCCACTGTATCAATATAAGAAAAGGAAAAGATAAAAAAATTCTTGGAATAATTAGGACTGATAAGCACATGTGCTTCAGTTAGTGCCTTCTTAATTTTGTTGAAGGATTCTATGGACTCAATAGTCCATTTTACTTCATTCCCCTTCCTGAGCATGGTTGTGATATACTTTTCCAATTCAACAAAATTTGAAACAAACCTTCTCATAAAATTGATTTTTCCTAGGAAGGACTAAACTTCTTTCTTAGATATGTGAATTGATAAGGCTTGAATAGCTTCTACTTTACTTGGATCAATCCTGACCCCCTCAACTGACACAATGTGTCCCAACAATTTTCCTTCCTGCATAGAAAATAAGGACTTATTGGGATTTAGGGAGAGACCAAACCTTCGGCATTTCGAGAATACCTTTCTTAGATGTCGAAAATGTTCTTTATCATATTTGGAGAAGACTTTTATGTCATCCAGATAAATTACCACAAATTTATCTCTTTCTCCAACAAAGGTGATGTCCATAGCTTGCTGGAAGGTCACCCCTACGTTCATCAATCCAAAGGGAATTTTGGCATACATGAATGTGCCCCAAGGAGTGGTGAAGGCTGTTTTCTCTCTATCATCAGGCAGAATAGAGATCTGATTGTAGCCATAAAATCCATCAATCATGGAGATCCTGGATGCACTTGTTACCCTTTGTAATATGTGTTCCATTTTTGGAAACGGGTAATTTTCCTTCTTTGAGATCCTGTTTAGGTTTCTGAAATCGACACACAGTCTGATTTCTACACTCTTCTTCCTCACTGGGACCAATTTCGCTACCCACTCATAATACCTCAAAGGCATGATGATTTGGGCATCCAACAACTTCCTCACCTCTTTCTCCATGATAGGAAGCAACATAGGATTTATCTGTCTAAATTTCTACCTAAATGGTTTGGCATCTTCCTTTAGCGTATCTTCTGCTCAATAATGCTTGTTTCATATGTTTTGAGGTCTTCATAGGTGCAAGAAAACACATTGGAAAATTCCTTTAATAACTCAGTATACTCAACCCTTTTCTTCCTCGACAAGCCACTTGATAACTTGATGAACTTTGGATCCTCCTCCATACCAATATTGCACTCAGATACATCAACATCCTCACCTGAAACCTTACCCTTTACTTCCACATCATTTCTGTCGAATAGTCTTTCCAAAGGGACTAGTCCTCTTGGGATGTGATTGCTTAGAAGTTGGACAATATGATGATAAACAATTTTGTAAGGTAGCTAGAGAGGTAGATAGAGAGGTAGTGGGGGGGCCCAGAGGGCCCATAGTGATAATAGTGGAGGTTATTCAATGTAAGGTGGACAAGGTCCATTATATTATTAAATAAGACCCACTATGGTAGTTGGATATAATAAATGGGTAATTAGATATAATAAATGGGTAATTAGATATAATAAATGTAAGAGGACTTCTTAGAAGGTTCTACTTCTAGAAGATTCCTCCTCTAGAATGTTCTTAGGTGATGGTAGCACTATATAAAGGGGTTCAACCAATGTAATGAGACATGAAGAGAAATATGGTATTTGGAGCAGTAGCTCAATAGGAGGATGCCCCCTCGAAGAGGCAAGTGAACAGGAGATGATCCCTTCCATAATAGGATCCATTGTACGGTGTTGCCCTACCCTAAGGGTTTGATGGTAATAAAGGAGATTTTGCATATTGTTCTTGTATATCTATTGTGGTGATTTTGTATTCAGTATTGGGTTCTTAACAGACTAGTCCTCTTGGGATGTGATTGCTTGGAAGCTAGACAATATGATGATAAACAATTTTGTTCAGAAAAACTTTGGCATGGGGATCTATGTCATAATTTGGATCTTGATCAATATGTAATGCTAAAAACTCATCAACAATTTCCAGGAATATTTTGATTTCAAGATCATCCTCAAACACCTTCCAATGCCTGACATTGTCAGGTATGGAGGGTCTATATTTCACTTCTACATCATACTTGACTTTAGGTGGTAGAGGGACTCTAAAATTGCTCACTGAAACAACTAGAGCATCGACCATGACGTTTTCTTCTCTTGGAACGAATGAAATGTTGAAAGCAGAGACAAAACTGTCAATGAGCTCCCATACTTCATTTTTTTTTAACTTCTGAGCCAAGGGTGTTTGGATTGATAAATATTCTTGATATACTAGACAATCAAATCAACATCCCCAAACACTGACATGTCTTCAATTCCCATGTATTTGGCAGCCCTCAAACCCAAAATAAGAGCTTCATATTCTGCCACATTGTTGGTAGCTTCAAATTCTAACTTGAATGACAAAGATACAATTTCTTGAAAAGGAGAAACAAGGACCACTCCAACTCCTTCTCTAGAGGAGGCTCCATCGAAGAACATTTTCCATACAGAGGTAATTCAAGGAGAATCTTCACAGAGAGTAATGGACTTTCTGATCTCAAGAGGAGGTTCGGGGGCATCAGTGAGTTGTAACAAACTAGATCCCAAATCAGTGTCGAGTGAAAAGATAGGATGATTGGTGGGGTCTACTTCATCACTCATAATGTAGGCCAACTAATATTCTCTATACAGTCTTCTATGTTCCCCCCCAAACACATGAATGGTTGCATATGTGAGGTCCATATGCAATGTTCCCCCAAGTCTTTTTGTCCAAGATCTTGACAATAACATGCCGAACTTGGGGGGAACATCAGCTACCACAATATCCATGATCATACTTTTCATGGGAAATTGGAACAAGGTCACGACTAGATCCTTGATGACCCCAAGACATTGCACTTTCATGGAACCAAATGAATACAAGTCATGGTATGCTTTGGTGATTTCTAGTCCTAGTTCTTCCATGACAATTTTGGGCATCAGATTACGAGAGGCCCCTGAATCCATCATAAAATTATGCAGTACCTTGTCATGTATGTTCAGTGAAGTGTAGAAGGGAGGGGATGAATCATATCTATCTTCTACCATAGTACCGAAGATGACTGGTGTATTTTCATCCTGCAAGTTGATTGAGATTGAGGGGTGATACAAAGGTTCAGGCAACAACAATTTAGATAGGGATCTCTTAAAGTATTCATGCTTGACCAGCTTTGAAAGGGGTATAGGGATCCTAATATTATGAATTTCATGTTCAAATCTAAAAAAGGAGGGGGGATTTAGAATTTCCTTTACCTCTGGGATATGACCTTTGGCTACTAGTGGGGGATTCTATGTTTTCCTTTCCTTGCTGCTGCTTGCTGCGTCTTTGGCGGGCTTGTCTGCTCTGGGAGGATGACTAGGGATGTTGGAATTCCCATATTTCTTCTTAGACCTGATGTTGTCTCTATTTGGGTTGATGTTGGCCTTATTCTCCTTGCTCAGTTGGTTTAATTGAATGTCCATAAGAGACTCCTCGTACGCTGATTGAGTTAAGTGAGGAGAAGGAGATGCGTCTTCAAGACAATGAATTTTTGGGTCAAGATCCTCTTCCTATCCTCCATCATCTGTGACAAGCTTTTTCTGAAGAGGGGTTTGGATTTTTTGATCATCTCTGTCTCTATTCCGAGGCTCTCTTTGTATCATATGAGGAGCATTGTTATTCGACCTCCTGAAGTTGCCTCTGTAATCAATATTTTGAGGATTTATGTATGTCTGCTTCCCTTCTTATTCCAGCCTTTCCATTATGTATGAAAGCGATTTTAGTAACTTGGTTACTTCATCCATTTTAGGGGAGGAGACAGAGGAACTGGAGGTTGAGGCTTCAACTCTTCCCCTTCCTTTGTCTCTGTCAGCCTTATTTCTGATTCGGTCAACTGCCAATATGTTAGAATCTACTTCCAGGGTTGCATATTGCATATGCGCTAAGGAGGTATCTCTTCTCTCTCTTAACATGAGGAAAAAGTTAGGGTCAAAATCACTAGCATAGGTAATTTTGGCAGAGGCTTCTATAGGCTTTATCTCAGCAGGGATCTTATTGTACATTTTGTTGAATCTTTTGGAGAAGTCAAAGACATAATCTCCCTCTTTTATCTTTAAGGTCTCGAACTCTGTGATATAATACATGAAATCCATTTTATCCCCCCATTGTCTTAATAATATATTGTATGAAGCCTCAATCCCAGCAATGGATCTAGGGGTCAGGGCCCTGAACCACTTTCTGGCTTCTCCATCAAGATTGTGGACAAAAATTCTCATCCATACATCCTTGTCTACTATGACATAGTTATCATCATAGCTATAGAAATCTTCAAGGTGCTCCTTCGTGGTAATATCTCCCTCCCCCGTAAAATTTGGCAGATGCTTAAGGTAGCCACCGGCTGGGAGGGCATTAAGAAGTTGAGGCAAAACGAGAGGGGTGTATCTGGAAGCTACTATAGCGTCCATTCTATTTCTGGGGGGATTATCTCCTACCATAGGGATGATAGGTGGAGGAGAACTAGAAGGGGAAGGGGTTTGAACAGGGGAGACTGGAATTGGGATTTTGGGAGGAAAAGGAAGCAACAAAGGTTTCCCTTTCTTCAAAATTCGTAACTCTAACAGGGGGAGGAGTAATAAAACCTAGAGTGGGAAAATATTCCGAGGTCTGGGCTCTAGACCAAGGTACGACTTCAGGGGAGATAGGAGTGACAAATATTTCTCCTTCCAATCCAAAAAAAGGAGGAGAAAACTCAACAAGAACACTCCCAAACTTTAAAATTCAGGAAAATCCAACAGACGGTGTAATAGGAAAACAAGAAGCATATATCGAAGTTTCTATAAGAGGACAATGAAAATAATAAGAAATACATGGTTCAACAGAAGAAGTACCTTCTCGAGGGGCCTTTCCCTTTCTGATAATTTTCTCTGGGTCAACTTCAGGTGATGCTAGAGGCAGCTGCGAAGTAGACCTCGTGTGTCTGCCTATGAAAGCCACAGCTGAAACAATGGAGTTGCCAGTGGATTCACATCAATGGAGTTACCACAATGGAGTTGCCATCTGCATAGTTGCAATATTTGATGTACTAAGTTCTGATGCACCTTCAGAACCAGTAAGATTTGTCGTTCAATCCCAGGGAAAATCTTCAATTTCATCCCCGACAACGGTGCCAAAAATGTTAGCACCAGAAGTCACCTCTGGATTATGGCAGAGGTAAGCCTGATACCTATCGGAATTTTATGTCATGGGTTGATTATAAAAGGTCAAACGGGCATAATCTCAAGAAAATATAGTCTCAACTCAGAAAACTGGACTGATGTGCACAAGCAGATGAGGTCTTAGTTTAACTTCAGTTAGTAGGTTGTAGTGAGGGTGAGTAGAAGGAAGAATTTGGTGAGAAGGATGTAGAGGTCTATGATGGACATTGGGTCTTCCAGCAGCCCAAAGAAGAAAAACTTAAACTCAAGATCTTCTTGAGTTAAAATCATAAAGAAACTGAAAGGAATTATAACAACACTACAATCGAACATCTATCATAATGTAGTCACAATAATTCAAGCGAATCAGTCAATCATGAACTCTTTTAGCATCCAAAGAAAACAAGAGGGAGTAACAAAGTTGACTGTCATTAAACAAGAAGTCTCAAATATAAATACATTTCCAGAAAACCAGAAGCTTCATTAAGACTTTACAATACGGGAGCTTTGCTCTACCATCCACCATAACAAAATATTAAAACTGAGTATTTATACTAAGAGAACTGCTACCACCAGGAGTGTGACCTGGCTACTATAATCAAAGCTTCATGTCTGCTTCTTCTTCTATCAGGTTGCACTTGCATTCTTTTGTCAGACGCAAGATCAGATGAGTATGGGATTCACAAGAAAATCTATGACAGGGAACTTTCGACTGACATTTTGCCCTCCACGGCCAGATTTTCCATGATTTCTATTTATGTGGTGAAATGAGGTTTCAACCACCTTCCCCATTTTCATTAAATAATTTCTTAGGGACCAAGGTGAGGCCTAACACCCATGAATGTCCCAGGTGAGCTCACGGCTCCTTCGTGTCGATTTTGGCACTAGAAGTCACGTAAATATCTCTCCGTGACCAACTCGGGTGCTTTGATCCTTTGCGCAACTCTTTTCCTTGACCTGCGTGACCTCGGTTCATGACCATGTGCTTATCCCATATGAAATTTTGGGATTTCACGTTGCAGGAGTTTTCACTTCCCCTGATTTCAAATATGCCGATGTTCGATCCCGTGAAATGACCCATCTAGATCAACGGTCGGATTTTTTTTAAACTTGAAGGCCACTATCATTTCCTTGAACAATCTTAGTCGATCGCTACTCGACAGATGATTTTTCATTCTTTGGTCCCCACTTTCCACATGACCGCGGGCTGTGATCATGGGCCTAACTCTTAGGTGTGTTGGGATTTTGCATTTCGCAAATTCACGCTGTGCTCCATGGTCAATCTACGAGTCGTGAAATCAGAATCACTCGTATCAGGTGACACGCATCTCCTTGCATTAGACAACCCAAATTGCTTCAACATTTCGAGACTTGGGATATTGACACTTCTCACGTCGGCCTTCCCGAAATGAATTTTTTTTGCACTTCGGATCTAGCGCCATGTGTACTGCTAAAATGGATAACCCAGATCATTTCATGACTTCACGTTTTGTGAGTTCACATGAATCTTACCTTTGACTGCTCCATCCCATGAGTTAGCGAAACGCTGATCTTGCGCCATGCATCCTTCCCAGTATCAATGGCTAGGATGGGCCTCGTGATTTTGGACCTTTGTTCGCTATACTTAGTGCAACTGTATGGTCTCTATCACTCGATGGCCATCGATATGATCTACTTGAGGGATCTCTGCCGTTGAAAACTGATCTTCCTCGCTCGCTTGATTTGCATCCACATGAAACTTCTTCAAGTATTGTGCTTGGTGCTCATGAATGTGACCTACGAGAAATCACATTGATGACTGACTGAGGGCTCGGGAAAACAAAGGCTCAACGATAGAGGTAAATAGAAAAGAGATTGTCTTTAGGGAAAACTTAAAGGTTTAGAGCCAATACTTCTCAGGCAAGCTGCTAAGGAAAAACAAGTCTATCAAACAGATGAAGGCTAACAAAAGGAAAACTACAAGCTGAGAGGAAAAACCTATGATCAGGTCTGCAAAAGGAGGAGAGATAGACAAAATTATAGGCCTGGGTAGAAACCACAACTCACAAGACCTTGACAAGTTTATGTACTGACAGGTATCATGATGAGTTAGAGTCAACCAACATCACCAAGGGGAGGTTCTATAGAGAACAACATGACAGGGATAGATAATACCTTGAGACTTCCTGAGTTCCAGGAAGTTGGGTTGGAGGACACTGAACAACATCTATTCGTTTATGAGACGATTTGGGCTGCAAAGAATGTCAAGGATGAGGCCGTAAAGATTGCATAGTTGGAAATGAACTTTAGAGGTCACACACTTGTCTGGTACATGAAACTGTAGAGTACCACACCTATAGGAAAAGTGAGGACTCTAGCATAAATTAGACAAGCATTGTTGAAAGAGTTCAAGAAACCAAAGTTTGAGTTAGAGTACATTACTGAGATAAAGGAGATAAAATAGGTACAAACTGATTCAGTATGGGATTTTGATCAAAGATTCAAGGATTTGATGGGAATGATAACATTTTAAATCCCTGATCAACAACATAGGGAATGGTTTATTGCAGGATGGTTACCACAAATCTGTGGTCCACTGATGCAACAAAAAGTTGCATTGCAGCTTGAAGATTTGGAGATCATAATGAAATTGGAAGCATCCCTTGTAGGATATAGTGGGGGGATGGTGCAAGTACAAACACAATTAGTTTCCTTGACAATTCAATTGGTAGAACTCACAAAAGGGAAGGAGAAACAAGAACAAGTTTGGTGTACCAAGTGTACAATCGAAGGCCACCATAAGGACGAATGCCCAACATTTGTGAAGTATTTGGATATTGGAGCACATAATCCATTACCAGGAGGGGGATATTGAGAAATATGTAAGAAATGGGGACATCATCTGATGAAGTGTCCATTACTACATAAATATCGGAGTACGCCAAAGAACTTATTTTGCAACTTCTGCAAGTTATTCGGAAATGAAGAGAAGGATTTTCACGCATTCGATTTGATGAGGGAGCGCACTTCAGATATGCATAGGATTCATGAGAAGAATGTTGCGACAGAAGGAGGTGGTCCACAGTATAATAATAAGAGAGGGTTTAATAAATGAAACATAGGGAATTTTGGCATAGGTCGAGGCAAAGGAGGTAGAGGACTGATAATATGCTACAACTATAATCAACCAAGACACTTAGCTCATGACCGCCCGAACCCTTTCACAAATTGCATGTGCTGTAGATAATTGAACCATGTGACAGAATATTGTCCCGAACTACTTGAAAAATGGAAGGGAAGAGGGAATCAAAACTAGAACCCAGATCAGAATGTACATAAAATATTAGCCGAAAAATGCAATGAAGGACCTAGGATAGAAGTTGTTACAAGCAAAGGAGCTAGAATAGGGGCTGATGTGATGACTGGAGGGAAGCAGGTTGAGTAATGGGTAAGGAAATCCACAAGAACTATTCCAATATTCAACCCTTAGTAAGAAAAGGAGACATATCAAAGGGAAAGAAAAGGGATACTAGGACCATATTGGGTAGCATCAACATCATCTGCAGATCATGTCTCTGATCGAACTATGCCAGAGAAGCCACTTGGGCAGCTAAGTAATCTAAGGGATTTCCTTAGAAGTTACATAGATTTAATGAAAGGTGAAACTATGATAAATGAACTATATAAAATGATTGATCATTGCACACAAGGAAGGGAAACTCCTATCACACAGAGGGTGGTGAATTAGGTACTACATAAAAAAAGGACCAACGAAAAATTCAAATTAAGTGCATAGATTCAAGAATACGACGTGGATAATGTTATCTTGGACTTGGGGTCTGATGTGAATGTGTTATCAAAGAATACTTGGAAGATGATGGGGAAACCTAAGTTAATCTGGTCTCTTGTTCAGCTAAGGTTAGCGAACCAACACAAGATAGTTCCAATTGGCCGATTGACAGGGGTACCTGTGAATATAGATGAGTGCACAATGTAGCAGACTTTGAAGTCATTGAGATCATGGATAATAGTCAACCATACCTAGAACTGATGGGACTTGAATGGGAATTTTATAATCATGCGATTATTAATTTGAAAAGAAAGGAAATGATATTTGAGGTAGGAGACTTAAAGGTCACTGCACCATTGGACCCAACATAATGAAAAGGGTACATAGAGCCAACGAGAGGAAATGAAATTGATAACTTGTATAACATGACTGCGTGGATGGATGATTATGTAAACCCCACTGTAGATGGTGCACTAAGTTGGAGAATCATTTGTTCATCTGCATCAAACTCAAAGGAAGGTTTGAAACATTGGCAACAAAGGATGCACACAATTTCAACTAGATGATGTGCACACATAACTTGATCATTTCGTTGGATTGGAACAGAGTTATGTGATCCACCCAAGTATGATGGATTGAATGACATAAGGTTGTTTGTAAAGGAATTTGAGTTGCAGGTACCCCAAAAACAAAGGTTGTTGGCACTAGATGTTGTCCTGAAAGCTACTCCATCTAGGTGGTGGGATGGACACAAAGAATGGATGAAAGAATGGTCATAGTGTCAGAGACTAATGAAAGTAAGATTTGGTACCAAGTTAGAGAATAATGCATCGAAGTATATAGGTATAAGTAACCCAACATATCATGTGGAGCAGTGCAAAAACATATGGAGTTAGACATTGAAGGAGGAATGTATACACATGTTTATACATACACTAGATACAATTCCGAAGAATTGGTATTTGAAACTAGAAATGTGTAGAGAGAAAATAAGCTGGAAGAGCTGGTTCAAACGTTCAAGGTAAGATTTATTTTTGAACATGAATCTCCACTAGTAGATGCAGCGTTACAGGCCATTCGAACCAAGATATTCTTAGAATAAGGGTTGATGGATATGGTGCTAGTGTGTAGTTCGCATAGAGCTTCGATGACTGTTCACAAATTGCTGGAGTGTTACAATGTTGCTAAAGGAGAACAAAACGAGGAAGATCCAAGAAATGTGTAAGTACCTGAAACCAAGGGAGAACGTGTAGTGGAAGGGCCATAAGTTGAATTTGCTGGATATACACAACCAATAAATATGCATATAATAAATATTGGGATGAAAGAGAATCCAAAGTTTGAGCAGATAGGAAATTACTGGAGTGATGAAACAATGGAGAAGATTGCAGATTTATTGCGTGAGTATCAAGATATATTCCCAACTACATTCTTAGAAATGAATGGGATAGTTGGGGAATTAGGCGAGATGAATATCCCTTTGAAACCATGAGCTAAACTAGTGTGACGTAGACCCTATAGGTTAAATCCAAATTACAAAGAGAAGGTGAAAGAATAAATAGACATGATATTGGACGCAAGGATCATTGAAACAATGGTGGAATCATAGTGGATAAGTCCAATAATGTTACAAGATAAGAAAACTGGAGGAATAAAGATTTGCGTGGATATGAGGAAGATGAATGATGCATGTCTACATAATCCATTCCCAACACCATTCACATATGAGGTCTTGGAGAATGTAGGAGGACATGCGGCTTATTCTTTCATAGATGGATTATTAGGGTACCATCAGAACAAAATTGTGTAGGAAGACAAGTATAAGACTACTTTTGCGATAGACTGGGGAAGTTATCAATACATAGTGATGCCCTTTGGATTGAAGAATGCACATGCAGTTTTGTAATGTACCCCAAAATACTAAAAAAATAAATAAAATTGATTAAGACAATAAACTTAGTCTTATTGTCATGGTCAACGCACATCCGATAATTTTAATGAAACTTTTATGAACACAGTCCTTACTTTTCTAAACCTTAATTATAAAGTCTCCTAGGACTAAAATACTTTATTTGTATTTGTCTTGGAAACCATCTTTATATACATAACCTTTATTAAATAATGGCATTTCACTGAATACAAATCTGCTTATACTAATAGTCTTGACTGGATCAATTTTTTTCTATCCACACATTTTGATAACCATGACCAAGAGGTAATTGGGTTCCACAAGGGGATCATTTATAGGTTTTATATGTTACTAGATAACTCTACACACTGCATCTATATACTATCTCATATACTCTTATTTTATTTGGTGGGTTATGTCTAAGGGAAACTTCATAACTCCACTCACAATGCTAGAAGGGTCATGGATAACCTTCGATGTCCAAGTGGACACTGCTTAGTAACTTTGACCAGGAAAGGTACTGAAGGAGACACATATTTAATATGTAATTAATTTTTCATACCTTAGACCATGGTCGTTCCATAATTTTTTACCCAATCGTGTTATTCGACCACTCGGACTTCACATGACCCTCTGAATGATTTCTTCATCATTTGTAATTCTAGTACAAGCGGTGGGCTCGAGGTGCCCGAGACTCGTTGAATGAGACTGTTTCTGTGTTCTCTCACAAAACTTCCCTTTGAATGCTATTATGTTATAACTTCACTGAGCCATGGAGATAGAATTACATCTTCTGTGTGTAACGAATTTCTTTGTAACATTGAGTCTAGTAACTACGAAGGGTGGTGAGCTTTGAAAACCAAAGTAAGATGTTTACATTGTCAAAGGTTTGCTGGGAAATTTCTTGCTTGAGACATATCCTGTTTTCCTTGGTTTATAGTGGTTTTTAACTTTCCCCTCGTTGTAATATCAAGGTTAGTAATAAAACCCACTTATTTTTCTAAGGTGATCAATATAACTCTATGCGTTCGAATTATTTAGTTATAACCATCGTTTACACCATAGTCCACGTAGGGTTTTATCTATTTTCTTTCTGTAGTTTGGATTTGGAACTAAATATTTTTGATAGGAATATATGTATATACATTTATAAGCCTGTTGGCAGCCAATTCAATTTTTTCCATTGCCCTATAAGCTGCCTACACCTATGACTTCTGAGCTTCAAATTACCGTCACTTTTTGCAAATCAACGATATTTTCATTTCATGCGACATCTGCAAATTGGTTTCAATTTAGTTTTCACGACTGTAAGCGTGAAAACTCCTCCATCGTTATTTGAAATGTCATGATCTTCCCATTGATATTCTAAAAGGCACTTACCTTTGGTTTGTTATTAAATGGCTGAAATGATTTTTCGAACTATGTCCATTTGTCTATTCTTGCTTTGATTGCGCAACTTGATCTTTATTTGATTGATAAGGCATTGAGCATGTAAATTTATGGGTTATGTTTGATTCTATAAGAGTCACGGTTGATTTTTTTTTATACAATGTGATCCTTATTATTATAAGCTCTTGGCTTGTCGATTTTATGAAATCATTGGTCACAATGTTTTTAAATGTTTGATTACACATTATGCAATGGTGCGTTGGTTAAACATTTGGATTTTGATTTAACATTGAATGATAATGGTTTGAATTATTACAATGGCACATATTTAACTTTGGGTTTAATTTCGTATTGAACATTCATGGTTTCAAACAATACATTGGCACATTGACATATCATCCACCGTTTAATTCTTGGGTTGGCCGAATATTATGGTTTGAACGATGTCATGATTGATTGAACAGCCCTGTACTTTGCCATTACTATGCTGCATGGCAGTGATAATACCACCACCCTCGCACGCGCACATTAATTTGTTTCCCCTTTCATCGTTCTCAGCTGTTAGCCCAAACGATTTTACTCCTGTGTGTTGTATCCAAACCCTACCATGTGCCCGCACCATGGCTCCAGTCGTAAGGGCTGAACCCAATGGTTGCCAGGCTTTGTTGATGTTCGACAGTGCTTACAACGACCTTGAGGAATTTGGATGGCTCCCGTTCATACGAAAGTTTGATGGTTTAAACCCTTTCGTGGCTCAACAATTCGCATTAACCTTTGATGGCTGCCGAGCCAAGGTCGGGGATGTGCAATTGGAAATTGACGAGAAATTTCTCAGTTTAGCTACCGGTCTGCCTGCCACTGGAAAAAGATGGTCAAAAAATTGCAAAGTGGAAGATGTCCCGTGGACATTGCTCACCCAGTCGCGAAGGGTGAGCTCCTGTGACAAAGGTTTTCCCATGAATATGCTCAAGCAACGTTGGCATGACTTGCTGATGATAACCAAGCAGTTTATCACCTGCGAGGGTCGGTATGGTTTTTTTTTCTTATATCACTTTCAGTTACTTATGGTTTTCATGGGCTATGAACTTAATATGCCTTATTACTTGCATAGGAGCCTGTTCAAAATGTCTAAAAGATATAAACGGAACCAGGCCGATAGGAACCTTTTTCACTTTGGGTTAATTAAAATGCTTGTTGTTTGTCATTTGGGGTTACACCGAGACTGTTGGAATGATTTTCTTACTCGTAATAATTTTGAAGATTCAAACCCACCACAGGTTGACAAACCTGTGGTGAGTGAGGG
>ML779334.1:1619838-1648107 GCA_009831015.1 Picea engelmannii
TAACAAATCGATTTTGATTATGTTCGATTATGATTGTGTTACATCGTATCTTATACGATATGATTGAATATTAATTTCATTTGAAATGAAACAGTCTGGTTACGATTTGACCCTATTTTATGGCAACTGAAAAACAGAGTATTCTTTCCTCTGTTTTTGATTGGATCACTTTCGATTCTGTTTAATTTAAATGACAAACTTATTTGAATCATTAGTGATTCGTTTTGAATGATTATTAGAAATAAACTTGGATTTGATTCCCGTAAAAAAAGATTTGATTTAATTTTTATTTTGATTCTGTATGCTATTTTAGACTAGCTACATAATCAGATGATTCTGTATCTAAGTCTGTAGGATCAATTTTTATTGTTTTCTTAATGAAAATGTCTTTCTAAATGGTTATTTTTGGTCTATTGTAGATCAATTCGAAATGGCAGTGGATATGATGAGCAGTTAGGGGATATTTCAAAGATTTCACTTGCATTTTAGTTCCCTAGTTTAGTTGATTTTGGGATATCTCCCAGATTATGTAAAACATTTTTATATTATCCACAGGGAGGTTTTACCCTGTGGAGAGACTTATATATACTTATCATTTTTGTAATAATGGACATCCTCATTCGTGGGAGAACAAGGATAATGGAGTTCTAATATAGACTGAAGCAAAATTTGGTGTTTTGTCACAGCTTTAGCTTCTCATTATATCAACATTTTGTTTCATGTTGTGTATATCAATTTGTATATGGTTAACGACTACTTTAGCTATCTTAATCATGTGCAAATGATATAATTTTAATCACTGTAATCCATATCTGGTTTCTTCCAAGTGTATACAAGCATAACAATTATTTAATTCAGTTTGTGAATGACAGATTTCTCTTCTTCATAGGTTGAATTATCAAGTATAAGTTTTTGCATAACATGTTTCCCTTATTGCAGAGATTTATAAATCATAAAATTGTTATGATTTTTTATGTCTTGTTTGTCCTGTTAACAATTCAAAGAGCAGCACAACCGATCGTTTACGAGAAGTTTTGGGACTAACCGGTGCGAGTTTCCTTCCTCCGACCAGCTTCAGAGTCATCACACATGGGACAAATTAGGAGCGCTTCCAGGGCAATTAATCTTTCCTTTGATGTTTTCATAAGTAGTTTAATTTAGATATAAGTTTAGTTAGATTTATATTAGATTGTTTAATTTCAGTAAATATATTAGATCGTTTAATTTCAGTAGTTTTATTTTTTTTTCATAAATATAAAAATAAAAAAGATTCCTGGCTGTCTTAGGGCAGAAAACACATGAGTTTTGCAGGTTTTAATTAAATCTGTAGGCTATTTATAGTGTATATTTGTGAATAAGTAATATTACCGCTGGTAATTAGATAGTTGATTTGAGTTATTATAATATTAATTAGTAGATTGTATAATAGAATAGTTAGAGTAATTTGTATTTAGTTTTAGTTTAATTTAGTAGTTTGTTTTAGTTAGATTAGTGTATTAGTTTGTTTTTATTGTTAGTTAGTTTAGTTTCTTTTATTTTAGTTAGTTTTAGTTTGTTTGAGTTTTAGTTTGTTTTATTTGTTTTTGTTAAATTAGTTAGTTTAGATTAGTTTTCTCTTTTGTTCTCTTAAAGACCTTAGAGCAGCCAACGGAGCCGTTAAACTCGTCAGGGTGGTCCATTCCAAACAGCTTGGGTTATTTAGACAACCCCAGACCGGTTCCACTCTCTCAATTGACGGACGAACAATTTCGCCCGTCAACAAAGCCTATCCTTCACATGATTCCACATTACCTGATATACAATTCAATTTCTAAACCTCAAAATACATGCGTCTTACCAGCTATGTCATCTACAAAAAGAGGGATTTTTATACCCTGTGGTTTTTTACCTCTTAAAAAAAATCAACAACTATGTTGTAACGATCTTAAATTAAATTTTGATGGCTTTATTTATTATATATATCATTTTATCACTAAAATAGTGTAAGTCTTTAGACATTTGAGTAATGAAACTTCTCTAACTCTGATAGCCAACTTACTGATAGCTTGAGTCCTCCTAACTCGAAGTTGTTTCTTGGTTTTTCCATTTATTTCGTTTCTCCGCTTATTTTTTTGCAAATAAATTTTTCCAAATCACAAGGATTATTTATTTGTATTCTATTTTTGTTTATTCTTTGTATATTATATCTGTAATGATTTATTGGATACAAATATTGATATTGGGTCTCTCTGTGAAATGCAAGGGAACCCATCAATTACCTTAGGGCAACCTTCTCCCCTCGCATCTCGAAGACTTCAACAAGCATTTGTTTACATGGGTTAGGAAATTACTGGAACCGAGTTCTATAAAAGGGTTGCAATCACTTCCTTTTATATTTACTCTTAAGTGAAGAGGATTCCACTGAAGCACATCTCCGACTATATTCATCCCATAGTAGAAGAATTACCAGATTTGATTTTTGCAACCAAACAAGAGATAATTTTTATGCGATCTCCTCGTTTCTATTTTCATGATTTTCCTTTGTTTTATTTATGTCAAGCTTTCTCTCGAAGTAGAGGAAATTATACTAATGTTTCTTCCTATTTATTCCTTGTAGATTGAAACTCATCGTTATAGATTCGTGAGGGATTTATCATGCGAAAGGTATTCGGGTTCCATTTTTTTTTGAGGATCTCATTCCTAGTTTTCTATACCATAGAAATTAGATTTGACTTATATAAATTTCTGTTTCTTGACAAACATTCTGATGTAAAAAATTTAATAAATTTTTCTTTAGAAAAACGATCCATAAGATTATCCTAATTTGTATTCACATCGTTGTATGTTGTTGTTTTTAATTCATTGTAAGACTGGAAGTTTATATATATATATATATATATATATATATATATATAGATTCACACTGTATCTGTGCCCCATTTACTGGATGTTACATATGTATAACAGATACCTGAGGGTCCTGAAATATTTTCTTTTACTAGAGAATGGATTTTCTTATATATTACAATTGATATATATAAATACACATAAATGTACTATAGAGCTTTCCCTTTTACCATAATATGAGATTTCATCTATTGCATTTTTGAAAAAAATATAACCTTAATAACCTTGAAGTAATCTATACAAAAGGTAGAAAATAACTTATGTATTTGATTACTTCTGTAGTAATCAAGGGGAGGCAACATAATAAGTTTGATATAACATACATAGATTTGACGATAATCTTAGGATCAAATAGAAGAACCATATAGTCAAGTAAATAGGGTTTTCTTGTTCTTATGGCATTCTTGTAGCTAGACCAGGAAAGACAATTATATATGGATTAACTCTTCATTGTGTTTTTTTCTGTAATTCTGCAAGGAGTTTCCATAGTATAATTTAATTTAGATACTCATCTTTACTCAATAGAAATAAATTTATGCATTTCTATAGGACTAACAATATTCTCATTTCCTCTTCTAATGCATAAATTTCTAGGCATTCCATGGCTGTAATATATTTAGGGACTATACTACAGTTGCATGGAGATTTTCTAGAATATATATTTCATGGAGTTATACAAAATATATTACAATTCCTTTTCTCATGATTTATAAATAAAATGCACAATTTTATATTTATGATATTCATAAGTAATGAAAGTAACTATTTAGATTCTGTAACATACATACAACTATACATATCCAATTTTGTATCATACATGCAAATTCTGTAGCTACATGCAATTCAATATTCCAACATAAGTGAAGAGTAGTCAAATAAAGATACATATCTATAGAAGTTATGCTGGAAACAAATGGAACAACCACGTTCCACCCAACCGTAGATGTAGAATAACCAAGATTACTTGTCCTGATCACCCCCTAGCTTGACCATGACTCCATAAGGGAAAACTAAGCTTCACTCCTTACAATTCATAAAATCATTTGCCTAACACCACTTGTGCTCACACAAAAAATATTCATCCCCACAACATACTAAGCAACGTCCTACCTCACACATATGTTATATATATTCCATTTCTCTTTGTCGAGGACGTTTCCCATCCATTTCCCTCCTTGGGAAATTTGCAGCTTTGTCCATTAAAAGAGGATAGTTGGCAAGTCAAACCCTTGCTCAACAGTCACAAAAATAGTAATTACATTTCTTCATAATTTCAAACACGAATTTCCATAAATGGAAATCTATTTTCAAAGCAATAACATTAAAATAAAATGTTTTAATATTTAAGGATGTCAAATCCTCTCCCCCTTAAGTATAACATTGCCCTCAGTGTTAGTATTTCCCTCAATTCATCACTTGGAATAGAGCTAGATAGTATTTCATCATTTCATATTCAAGCTACAAAGTAGCCTCCTTAGGGATAAAATGCTTCCATTTCACTTTTACTTGGGCGATGGATCTATTCCGAAGTACTGATTCTTTCCTGTCCAGAATGCATAAAGGTTCCGCTTGGAACTTGACTTTTGGTTCCACCTACACCATGTTCCAATCAATGATGTGAGTAGGACCATGAATATATATTTTTAATAATGAAACATAAAAAACATCGCAAACTTTTAAATTTGCAGGGAGTGCTAGTTGGTATGCCACTGGTCCGATTCAATTTGAGACTTCAAATGGACGACAAATTCTTGGTGCCAACTTGGAATAGTTTCCTAGTTTTAGTGAGCTCCTTCTTGCTTTGACTTTAAGGTACACATGTTCTCGAACGTTAAATTCCTGATGTCATATTTTCAGATCTGCATAGATTTTCTGTTGATCTTGCATAACCTTTATATTATGTTGTACCTTTTTGACCATCTGTTCCATTTCTTGGAGCATTTCTAGTCCAACCATGATCCTGTCAACCAAATTATCCCAACCGATCGGGGTTGTACATTTCCTTCCATATAAAACTTCGAAGGGACTCATTTTTGCTGATGCTTGATACCCTTTATTGTATGCGAATTAAACTAAGTGTAGATATTCTTCCCACTTAGTTGGTTTTGTTCTTACGTACATTCGTAACATATCTTCGATAATCTGATTGGTACATTCTATTTTCCCATCCATTTAAAGATGAAAACTTGTGCTAAAATTCAAACTAGGACCCAAACCTGCAAACAATTCTTTCCAAAAATTTGAGGTAAAATTCACATCTCTATCTGAAATCACTATTTTTTTTTTTTTTTTTTTTGTGTGTCTGGAGGAATCAGCAACTAGTTGGGCACGTGCTCGCGTTACACGTGGCCGTGTTATCCAACCGCTACCCCTATAACCTCCAGGTGTGCCCACGATGCCCCTTACGTGGCACACAAGGTAAGTCGGGGGGAATTGAACTCGAAACCTCATGGAACTTCATTTTCACGGCACTTGCCAATTGAGCTGCCCCCCCGGGGGCATCTGAAATCACTATTTTAAGAACCCCATGTAGTCTAAATATTTCTTTCATAAAAAATTCAGTGATATTAATTGCTTTGTAAGTAGATTTCATAGGTATGAAGTGTGTAGACTTACTCAACTTATCAATTACTACCATGATTGAATCGTTTTTTCTTTGAGTCTTAGGAAAAACAGTAATGAAATCCATTGAAATAGCTTCCCATATTCATTCTACTATAGGTAGAGGTTGTAAAAGACCTACCGGATGTTGATGTTCAACTTTCACCTGTTGACAATATAAGCATTTAGATACATATTCAGTTGTTTCAGATTTCATATTAGGCCAATATAACTATTTTCTTAGGGATGTTATAATTTTTTGATATCCTGGATGACCACAATAGGGATTTTTATGCAGCTCATTCAATATCATCATCTTCAATTCAACATAATTAGGTATATATAATCTATTTTTGAATCTTAATAGTCCATTCTTGTCGATGCTGAAATGTGTACTATTTAAATTTCCCTCATTTTTTTGCAACTGATCTATTGTTTTGATGTATTTTATATCATTTCTGTTTGTAGATCTAATTCCATCCTCAATATCACTTTTTTTTTTTGCTGATAATTGCTTCATATAATTCATTAGTTCTTCGACTTAGTGCATCTAAAACTTTATTTTCCTTTCCTTTGATGTGTTGTACTTCTAAATTGAACTCGCTTAGAAAGGCTAACCACCTTGTCTGTCTTGCATTGAGATCCCATTGACTAAACATGTGTTTTACACCATTGTTATCTGTTAATAATAGAAATTTTCTTCCAATTAAATAATGTTGTCACATTTTTAATGCATGAATTACAACTGCTAATTCCAGATCATGAGTTACGTAGTTTCTTTCATGTTCTTTTAATTTTCCATATTCATAGAAAATCACATGTCCATCCTATGTCAATACTCCACCTAATCCGTATTTACTTGCATCCACACAAACTGTAAAATATTTAAAGGGTCGACCATTTTAAGAATTGGTGTTGTAGTTAGTAAACCTTTTAATTTATCAAAACCGTCCTGACATTTTTTAGACCAGACAAATTTTGTCCCCTTTTTCTACAATGATGTAATAGGATATGCGATCTTGGAAAATCCTTCGATGAACCTTCGATAATAACTAGTGATCCCCATGAATGATCATATGTATGCTACGTATTTAGGTATAGGCCATTTCATAATTGCTTTAATATTTTCAAGGTCTACTGCAACACCATCTTACGATATCACATGTCCTGGATATTGTATCTTTCTTTGATAGAAATCACATTTATCAAATTTAACATATAATTTATGATCTCTTAGTGTATGTAATACTATTTTCAAATGTTATTTGTGTTCTTCTTCAATTTTTGAATAGATTAATATATCTTCAATAAAAATCAATATGAATTTATCCAAGTACTAGCTGAATATACTGTTCATCAAGAACATAAAAGTTGTTGGTGCATTAGTAAGTCCAAATTGTAATAATAAAAATTCGTAATGTCCATAACGTGTTCTAAACATTGTCTTTTATTCTGATTTGATGATATCCAAATCTTAAATCCAATTTAGAGAATTTCTTCGCTCCTCCAACTTGATCAAATGAGTCATTAATTCTGGGTAGAGGGTATTTGTTTTTAATCGTCATTTTATTCAATAGACGATAGTCAATACATAATATTAGCGTTCCATATTTCTTTTTGACAAATAATATTGGTGCTCCCCATGGTGTGACATTGGGTCTCATATATTCTTTATCTAACAGTTCATGTAATTGGATGTTTAATTCTGTTAATTCAAGAACACTCATCCTGTAAGGTGTCTTTGAAATTGGTGCAGATCTAAGTAGTAGATCAATAGAGAAATCTATTTCTCTCCTTGGAGGTAATTTCGATATCTCTTCTACGAATACATCCTTAAATTCCAAAAGAACTGCAAATTCTTCCAAACTTGGTTTTCTTTCTCTCTCTAGCAGATTTGTTACTTGAATAGCTTATATTTTGCATCCTTTACTAATAGACTTTACTAATAGGATGATAAATAATACTGTCAGTCATGTGATGTATGTCAAAGGGTGGGAAATCCATCCAGGACAGATGAAATTACATTGTACGCACATGTTACATTGCAAGTGTTTGATAAATGGGAAATAGGCTTTGTAGGGCCAATCAACAAGAAGATAAAGAGTGAGGTACATAATCATTGCGACATATTACTTGACCGGATGGGAACTAGAAGCACCAATCATAGACTGCACCACAGAGACTACTGCGTGGTTTATATTTGAGAATGTTGTCTCATGATTTGAATGCCTGAGCATATTACTCAGTGATCAAGGAACACACTTCTCGAATAAAAAAATTGCAGCACTGACTGAGGAATTTCAAATCCATGACCATAAGAGTACTCCATATCATCCTCAAAATAATGGGACAATAGAAGATTTTAATAAAATTTTGGAGAATACTTTGACAAAGATCTGCAATGTAGGGAGAGATGATTGGGACTTAAGTTCCTACAGTTTTATGGGCATATGTGACTAGAAAAAAAAAGTTGACAGGGTAGACACCTCTTAGGTTGGTTTATGGCCAAGAAGCAGTGATGCCAATGGAGTTTATTCTACCTAGACTACATGTTGCAACGATTACTGATCTTTCAGAATCTGACAGAGTAGAAGAGAAATTTCCACAATTAGTATAGCTTGAGGAAGATCAGTTTGTCACAGGATTCCATTATCAAGTTCATAAAGTAAGAGAGAAGGAATGGCATGATAGACACATTAAACATAAGAAGTTTCAAGTGGGGGACTTAGTATTACTCTACGACAGTAAGTTTATGCAGCATCTAGGAAAGCTTCGAATGCATTGGTTAGGAACCTATGTAATTCAACATGTGACAAAGGCAGGTGCTGTGTAGTTTGAAACATTAAGTGGAGAAACCCTAGGAGGAATGGTGAATGAGAGTCGACTGAAACTCTATAGAGATGGCCGACCATCTGCGCATTAATCTGAACAATGCACAATAAACATGTATCATAGTAGATGTACTTTAGTAGGAATTAAAATATAGAAAAACAAACAAAAAAGTAAAAAAGGAAGAAAATAAATAATAAGTAAAAAAACAAGAAGAAAGACAAAGGTAAACAGGAAAAAGTATCACGCAAAAAAATGGTGTATTGCATAGATAAAAAAAACAAAATGAGTTCATTTAAGTGTGTGAAAAATTCAAGTGAGGTAGATGACCATTAAGGGAATTAAAGCATGTAAACGACAATTAAACATCCATAAATGAGGAAAAATATTGGAGATGCATAGTCATAAATAAAAGGCATTGTCGAGGATCGGGACAGACTGGAAAATCCAAGGAAAAATCTGGTGGAGGATTTGCATTAATGCCACAGTAAGGAAATTATTAATGACAAATTCTGATCGGATTTGACATTTACATTGGGTGCGAAAGAAAGTATACATATGTCGAAGGGTGATAAAAGCACCAAAGGGCCTCGTGGAGAAGGGTATTTGCAATTACTCAGATTTGAGAGCATACAGAGCAAACCAGTGTGAACCAGAGTGAACTAGAGATGACTCATAATCGAACTACAACAACAACAGACCCAGCATAGAGAAAGAAAAGAAACCTGTCACATGGAACAATGGCACCACAAAAAGTTGGAGCACCAGGAGTAGCAGCACGTAGACAACCAAAAAGACCACCAGTTGCACCAATGTTCGAGGAAAAACCTGGAACTTTGGATTTGCAAGCAATTTTTCACAGGGATTATATACCACCATGCAAAGACACCACACTTCAATTTAAATTACCCGCATATGGAAAATACCCACTAGCCACACCAACAATCCCACCTGATGTAAGTGTCGAAGGGGACATGCTAGACAAGATTGCTGTCAAGAAGTTTGTAGATCGTGATATCAAGGATGAGAAGAAGTTTCCTGAGCTGGAAAGGGAAAATTATTTGTCTTCCAAAATTGTAATAGACATATGAGCAATACTACTCAAATCAAAGACATGGGAAAAAAGACTTGATAAGTCAGGGATATTAAATCTACTGGAGATTACGCACTTTGGACATAGCCTGGAAATAAACAACTGTGTCAAGTTACTACTCAGTTGCATCCATGTTGGAAGATTGTGTCTTGACCCACTAGTATTGATTGATACCCAACTAATTTCATGCACTGTAGGGTTTCCAAAAGTAGGAGAGGATCCAACCACATTGTTCACCAAAAAAGCAGAGGAGAAAGAACAATCATAAACCATGAAGGACAAGTTTAACACCTTCAGAGGAAATATGGGGTTAGATGCCATGAACATAAGCGATGATGTGGTGTGTTTTGTAACGTAGGTGTTGTCCTCCAAATTTTTGAGAAAATGCAGAAAGGACAAATTGTCGATCGTAGTAATCGTAGCCACAAAAAAAATGTGAAGAGGGGGTCCAAATGAATTGGGACACATTTTTGGTGAATATGTTTTTGACAGACTGCATAGAGGCCCAAGAGAAATGCATGAAGTTTCATTATGCATGGATTTTGATTTTGATTGCACTAGTAGGATGGAATGATCTTGGCTATTACCAACGTATGAGAACAACCAGTAAAGGCAATGCCGCTGCGCAATATGACAACTTATGGAATACAATAAACAAAATGAGACAAACATATAACAATGTTACATTCTATGTGTACTTTGACACAATCAGGTACATCATAAAACATACATCACACATCAAAACCCATATGGTGGAAACATACCAGTATATTGCACGATTCAAATAAGGGATGCACCATATGTACATTCGGGACAAGAGGGACCCTATGCACCAGTGGATTCCAACCACCTACAAATTGACAGCATATGATGTATGCATGATCCCTAATGATTGGGAAGAGAAGTGTAAAAACCCAATAGAAAAAATGGGCCACCTGGAAGAGGAATAAGAACATGACAGGGATGAATAAGAACTAGATGAAGGACATGGAAATGGGAAAAAAAATGGTGTAGGGGATACGCTAGGACCATCAGCAGGAGAAGCACATTCCACAGTCCCAACAATTGGAGTTAAATGCAAGGATAAGGGGCAGGGTCTAGTAGGAGGTGTGCGTAAAAAGATGAAAGGGAACAAGGAAGAACCTATATATAATTTGACAAATGATGATATGGAACAAATAAACTACCAAGTACGAGGTTCCATAGAGGAGGTCATTGAGGAAGCTGCGAGGAAACAAGTAGAACAAAACTAGAAGGTGCAGGACCAGTTGGTAGAATTACAAAAACTCTTGGAAGCATCATGAATAACACCACAACACAAATCATAGGGAGGATCGTCCATGAGTCTGGTGGAGGAAGTAGAGGCTGCTAATCAAGTCCTGAACGAGTTAACACCTGAGCACATGACACTAGAGACCTAGACATATGCAGTTGAGTTCATGAAACTCGAACTGCAAGAACAAATGAGAACACTTAGTCACTTGAACATACTGGTGTCACAGATGCCTATACATTTTCTATAGATCTTTTAGGTAGGTAGTATGCATGAGATCAGGCTCTGCCCATATTTAGCAGCCAAAGAATTGACCAAAGTGACAGATGAGAGGGCTCAATTGCAACAACATTATGAAATTGCTTTGCAGGAAAAGAGAAAAGTTGTAGAATATTTGGAAAGAGAGATGAAGGAGAAGAATCAGGATGAGGAAAGGGCCAAGACAACAGTATAAGAGAAGGATGAATTCGAGCAAATGGTGCATAAGACACAAGCGGTCATATAAAAGTTGTATAAGGAAATTATAGAAGTACCATTGGTAGTGGAGGCTATGATGGAGGAACAAGTTTTGAGAATCAGTGAAATCATCAAAGGGTTCCATAGAAGGATTGAGGAATTGCAATCGCACACAACGCTAGGAACACCGCCAAAAGAAAGGGTAGGAAGAGAGAGAACAATGATGACATCAGTAGAAAATATCAAGAAGATAGAAGGGGAATGCATAAATCTCTGTGAGGAAAGCATGCATATCTTGAACAACCTAGTAGAGGATCCATAAATGAAGGTTGTGGAAACTAGATTGAGGGATGTGCAAGAAAAGGCACAAAAGGATTCAGAGAGCATAAATAATCTCCCACCTACTAAATGAATGGCGACCATTTTGGCACAAAGGTAGTCATATGACGAAATCAAAAAGTTATGGGACCAACAGAAGATACTTCAATAGCAATTAGGACCACTGCAAGATGAGGTGCTAAGGGTGATAGTAGAGATGGAAACTACACAGGGAAAAGTGAAGCAAGCAACACATAACACATAAGAGAAGATTATGACTCTGACTGTGCAGGGTCTAGAGGAAATTTTGGGAATGGAGGAAGAATTATTAAAGGATGTTGTGACAACAAAGGACACCTCCCAAAAGTTCATATAGGCATGGAGGAGCGTGCAACAGGTATGAGTGGCTCGGGATGAGCCACATGTGAGTGTTGGGGTCTTGTTGGACTAGAATTTTGGATTCAATTTATAGTTATTTTGGAATCATTTTCACATAAATTCTATATATGGAGGATCTGCGAAGAAGAAGAATAAAGAATATAAGGCAGAAGAGAAGTGTGCAACAAAGGCACATGCGAAAAGGAAGGATAAAAGTTCGGCATGCCAAAATAAAAAAAGACGTGCAAAAGAAGGAATAATAACAACCAGAGTGAAAAAGAAACATGCAGATGTAAAAGTAGGAAAATCAAGCCTGAACACCAATTCAACATGAGTTGTCACGAGGTAGATTGATTTGTAATTGGATTTTTGGGATATGCAAAGTAGGGTTTAGAGCCCTAGAATTTATGTACAAATATGTAATTTCTTAGGAAGATTAGGGGTTCTCTCCTATTGGTTCGATTGGGTTGAAGTTATGTATTCTATTTTCAGAGACAGTTTTGTTAGAAGAGTGATATAATAGGATGAGAAGGAAAGAGTCTATGTATGATTGGAGAAAGAGAGCTGCAGAGAAAGGTTTGCACTGTAGAGCGGCTAGGCAAGATGGAGAGAGAGAGAGAGAGAGAGAGAGAGAGAGAGAGAGAGAGAGAGAGAGAGAGATTGATATATCTATTGTAAGCACAGTGCGCAACTTGAGACGATTACAAAAAGAATAATAAAGATGCCAGGCATTGTGGACATAGCCCAAAGTTGGGTGACCCATGTCAACCACTATGGTTGATTGTATTTTATGTGATTGATCATGAATATTATCCTTATGTATGGTTAGATTGTATTTAGAATTTCACAATAGTATGAATGTTACTGTAAGTGGTTTATGTTGTAGAATAATGATAATACAGACTGAATTCACTAAGTAACCAAGGAAGAAAAAATATAGAATAATGCATGCAGAACATATAAGTAAGAATGAATAAGATGATCACCTCTCATTCCCTCACTATTGTAGAAACTTGGTTCCTATAGCCCCAATAAATTCCTTGGGCGAGACTTCACTTGCATGCAGGTGATGCCGAAAGGGACGGTGTTTGAAGGGTTTTGTTGGTTAAGATAACTTTAACCTAGGGTCTTACAACCGTGTGCCAATACCTATCCCTAAGGGTGACCACTTACTAGGGAACAATGTCAACCACTAAGGTGAAACGAGGCAAGGAGCATAAATTCCAAGAAGACTCTACATAACCAAAATAATATTTAATTGAAACGTACTTAAATGCTTCAAATATTGAAATGAAACTCACCATAATACTTGGTTTTTACCTCATGAAGCAAGACCCAATTTATTCTAGAAGCAAGATGGTGTGGTGGATACCTGTTAGAAAAATAGGATCACAGAGTGTTGGCATAGGGGTAGACCCAGGGTTCAACGCTTCAACAACACAACAACAAAACGGTAACTACCAACCCTTTCGGCAACACCTGTGAAGCAGGCGAAGTCTCACCTGAGGTAGAAGCAGGGGGGGTTACAAGACTCAGGTGTCTATAACCAATATGGGACACAGATATGTGATAATAACACTTCACATAGTATTCTATCAAAACTTAGAAGGTGATATGCATTAGTTCATTAGCTTCATTACCATCGTAGAACAAACCCTTATAAGATAGATCGACACAGTAACGATAAATATTAACACTTCAATCATTTAGCACATAGCACTGAGTTAGATATAACATTCATTCATTCATAACATAACTAAGCACTAAGCATCAATAAATATATCTAACATACATAATAAGAAAAACAATGAGAATATTCATAACATAACCAACAAAGCACAAAGCAAACCAAAGACACAAGATATACTTGGTTCACCTCCGTGTGGGGCTATGTCCACCAACTGCTTCATCTTCTTTATTATTCTTCAATCTCTTACTTTCATCCACTCTTATGCACTAAGACACAGAGCCAAGCTTCACTTCAGAAAGGAGATATGCGCACTGAGCAAAATATCCTCCTTCCCAAAACTAGGTCAAGGCACAAAGCCAACTTCTCTACTAAGCACATAGCCTTACATACACATTCTGATGCACAACGCAACTCAGAACTACTTGCACTTAGCTACCAAGACTTCGCTCTTACATAACTTTGCTTATTCTACCTTACAATCTTACTTATTTATACTTTTACAATTCCTTACAAAAAGGCCCAAACATGGGTAAACCCATGGGCCGACATCCCATAACCCATTACAAAAATCTAAAGAACCCCTTGGTGGGTCCACATAGCCCACAAAACAAGTGAGATCCATGATCTCAACTCTGCCATGGTGCTCCATATTCAACCCTTGCGTCGAAGTCCAAAAGGTGGTCCAAACCTGACCAAGGTTTCCTCAAAACTTGGTCGAGGGCCAACAAGCCCCCAACACTCATCTGTGACTAGTCCCAAGTCACTCAGGTCTAGGCAATGTCTCTTCGAAGGCCTCGAGCTTAAATTGAGTTGCCTTGACTTGCTGCTTCACCTGAGCCTTCTGCTCAGTGAGCTCTTGGATCATTTTCTCTGTAATAGGCCCTTCCAGGCGTTGTTCTATTGTCACAACCACTTGGTCTAATTGCAAGCCTTGTCCTTCAATTTATTAAAACACCTTGCAAGCTTCATCCTACATAGGTTGTAGTTTATGCGCAACTTCCATTGCCCTTCCATGGATGGCAGTAATATGTTGTTGTACCGCGCGCTATTCCTAGGACCTCTTCATTATTTCAACTATGGTGAGCAGCTTCATCTGTGCCTGCACAGAGAAGGCCTGCTGCTGCACCTCCTGTAACTGTGCTTCTAGTTTCCTTAGCTCTAGATCTTTTGCGAGGTATTCATAAGTCTGCACACTTATATCGCTCAACTGTTTTCATTCTGAGGCAAGGGCTCTGATCCTTACTACTGCGTTCTTAGTGGATTCCTCCCTCTAGTCACGCACCTCCTACGGGGTGCTCAATACTGCTTGGATCTCCAACTCCTTTATCCTCGCTTGAAGCTATTGGATGGAGTCAACGAGCTTCACCACTCGAACCTCGATCGACTCGTGTTCCTCCTATGCCAAGACTGACATAGAGTGACATGATTTACTGACAACTTCCTTAACTGTGGCCCATTCTGCGAGCAACTACTCCTTTTCTCTCTGCAACTGGACTTTTTCCTCCAGGACCATCACTTGAAACTCTTATTTTTCATTTTCATAGGTGGTTACATAATACCATGCTACACGTAATTGTTCTAAGACTTCCTCTTTCTCTTGTTTCAAGGATTCTATAGCCTTCTCCTTCTCTTCCTGGATTTTCTGAAGTTGAGCCTCTGTCGCATTTTCCAGTCTTCTCAATTGGGATGGTTCATCCCCCAATTTTGTATTCTGTGACGAGGAAGGCACAATAGGCACTGCGTGGATGGAATGAATATCTTGTTATACTTCGATTAATTCCTTTTCGATCCTTCCATATAGTTCATCTTGCTTCGCTCCATATCTCTGCAAGATGTCCTCAGAAGCATCCTCCATCGCTTCGCAGACCAAGATGATGTCGTCTTCTGTGAGTGTGGCCTCTAACTGGGGATTTCTAGCACGTGCCTTATTTCTTGCCGAAGGTTTTTGTAGAGAAACCTTCCTCTTCCATGATATCACTGTTTTAGTACGTGGATATTTTGACAGTGTAGCTTCACCTTCTCCTTGATTTTCTCCTTCATCCCCTCCTCCTTGTCCATTTTCTTTGTCTCCTCCTCCTAGTGAGCCAGATCCATTTTCTTCAGAGGCGTTTTCCTCCTCATTAGTCTCTATATTCTGGAATTCCTCCTTTTTCTTCTTCTTCTTTGTACTGGACTGTCCAACATGCTTGACCCGGGTGACTAGTGGGCTTCCTATGATGTTAGTGTTGGAGATTTCTGCATCAACAATAGGTGCTAGGAACTCCTTTGACCACTCCTTCGTGATCTGCTCCATGTCTTCATCTGTCAGCTTGTAATATGACTGTAAATCTTCCTTTATATCGTCTTTACACGCAGTGATATAGATAAAATGTCGATCTATGCAGAACTTGGTTATCGGTCTGTATTGGTGCAAGGTGCATGGTGTCATGCACGAAAATGATTTGATGGAAACCTTCAGTTGCTGATAATACACATGGAACACATTGTTTGACTTCCATTGCTTTGACATGTCATTGGTGTACCACAAGGTAGAAAACCTAGCGGCCAATGACTCCAATGGTTCAATCTCAGGAAATGTGTCTCCCTCCAGCATTTTCCAGGTGACAAATGTGATCAACACGATCATCCAGTTGAAGTGGAACTCATGTCCCTGATACTGAGCTTTGTGATAGTGCTTCTCGAGTTCATTGATGAGGTAACTTGCCCAATTCATCTGCATTTCCTCCACACATTTTCCTATGAGGTCCACCATGAACCTGGTGACCTATGTGGGGTGGTTCTTTCTTACGAGCTTTCCAACTATGAGTTGGCAAGTGAGGCTCACTGCACCATCCTAGATAGAGGCTATCTTGTAACTTCACTTTCCCTTTTCGACTTCGTCGTATGCTTCCTTGATGCGCTGTGCTAGGGAACGATTCGAGGCCTTCCCTGGGTAAAACTGATGAGGGTCAGGTCCCTGCATGCTTAGTCCTATAATCAAGTGGATCAATGTTGGATCCACAGTAATTTTTCGGTTGAGCCACATATATCCTTCATGGTAGCACGCCAAGAGGATTTTAATGCAAGTGTTAACCTCCTAGTGACGACCAAAATGGGGAATCTTCATCACATTTAGTATAGTGGATTGCACAAGATCCTTAATCCATGGATGGGAGACCAGGCAAGGCTTCTTCCTAGTAGTCTTCGTCAAGTATATATGGGGTATGAGCATAGCATAGTTCTTTCTATCTCCAAGGTTGAAGTCGTTGTTCTTTAGTAGTGGGATCTATCTGAACTGACTCCCAACTACGTGTATTCCTTTCGGGATGTACGTAGTGATTAGGGTGTACTCAAAGTCTCATGGGATGTTGTCATGGTTAATCGCACCAGACAAAGGTGGGATATAGTCTAGTAAGATCGATGGGATCTACTTCAAATTAGCCAGATTGCCTCGATACTTACTTCGTTGCTCAGTCGCAGGGTTGACATGACCCGAACGTCGTCCAGTCGCAAGGGAAGCCTGTAGTCCCCTAGTCGATGATGATTGTACTCCTTCAAACATAGCTCTATCAGCCATGAACTTCTTAAGAACCTCCTCGATGGAATTCTCTAACTCAGTGGGTTCGCCCAATATTCTCACTGTTAACAGGCAGGGTGGGGTAGGCGAACAAATAAGTAGACAAACAGACAACAACGTCTAGTTTTTGATAACACAACTCAATACACAATAAACTCTCTTCTTGACTCTGATAATCACGGGTGGTAAAAAGTGGTCCTGGCGTGGTGACCAACAAGTTAAATAAGAGAGGCCTCGTAACAGATTCTTCCAACGGGAAGAAATGCTTCCATCAATGCGAATCTGTCCGTTATGGCGTGGTCTCAACATCCCAAAAGCGGTCCATCCACCCATAAATTCCTTTCCTAGCCATTCCAGAGCATCATTCTAATGGGAAAGGAACCTCCAATGGTCATATTTCTTCGCCAGGGTGAAGTCCCATTTTGCGTAGTTTTGCTATTTCGACGAGGTTCAAATCCTGCGAGCTTGCCTCCTGTGAGGTTTATCTCTGTGAAGTCTTCTATCTGGTCTCTGTAGCTTCCTGTAGATTTTCCATCTTAGATTTCTTTTTACTGAGCTTCCTTGCCTTCTTTCTTGTGATCTGATTTTCTCTAACAATTTATGGAATCCTCTTTCCATTCTTATTCTTATCTTCTCCTAGTGCAGTGACTTTGTACTACTGTTGTGCTCTCGAAGGGTCTAAAGTTAATATCCCTTTTATTACTACTTCCTGGGTGGATATAATTCTTTCTTGCATGGATAATTCCTTCAAACCTTCCTACATTATTTCAACCTTGCTAGCTAATTCTCTTGCCTTATGTTTCTTCAACTTATCCTCTCGTTCTACTATTAGTCGATCTATTTTTCTAGCTATGAAATCCCTTAGTTATTTTTTTTTCTTTTCTTTAGCTTCTTCCTCTGCTTTCCTTCTGATTTGATCCTTTTCTATCCAAGTCTTTCCTAACAGAAGTGGGAAAGGGGCACTGTTCTCAACAAACTTAATGACTTCAAATTCCTCTTCAGTTGATGTTCCATGGATAATAATAGGTACATTAGTAATTCTTCCACATAGGGTTATCATCTTACCTTTAAACAAGCCTATCCTTCCCAATGAAGGTACCACAATAGGCTTTCCCAAAATTTCGCAAGTATCTTCTGTCAGAATAATCACTTGTGTTTCTTCATCCAAGACACAATCTATGTCGAAGTCTTCTATTCTTGTACTTATGCACTATTTTACTTTCAGGATCTATGGTAGGCTGACATCTTTGTGATCATTCATTGTTTCTTTAAAATGTGATAACATAGTCTGATCTTTCTCTGATTCTTTCTCTTTATGATTCTATGACATGCTCTTAGTCACTTGAATTTCTCCATAGTTTTCTCGTCTCATGTTCATCCTTTCAACTTTAGCAATCATCCTTGGACAATCCTCAACCTCGTGACCAACAATTTTACAACAAAGACAAATGGGACTTGTACCAGTGCAGTCCTTAGCAAGATGTCCCAGTCTTCTGCAGTTATAACATAGTTTCAATCCTCTCTTTCTCTTATATGTTCCCCAACCACTTTTGTACTGTGCACTAGGATCACAGTGTTGGACCTGCAATCTACAAAAAATATTTCTAGGTTCCTGCATCCACTTATTAGTCCATTGTTTTTTTCTATGCATAGGAATAAGATATATTTCTTCATTTATATTAGCTTTACTTAGATCAACTCTTTCTTCCAACTGTGCCCTATCTTTCTAACTAGGATAGAATCTATTAAACATACCTAAATTCATGCTTTCAAAACAAAAATTTTCACGTATCTTACTCTTATCAAAGCACAAAGCTTTACCTCTTTTCTTCAAATTGGATTTATTTATTAGCACAAATATTTGCATATCAAGCAGAGTACTACGCACTAGAACATCAGGTATACGCATAGAGATTATATTTTCTTTACTTCAGTTCCCAACAATCACAGTTCCAGGTCCTGGCAACAAAACCATTTGTTGGCACAGTGGTAGACCCAGGGTTCAATGCTTCAACACCGCACCAAAAAAACCCTAACTATCGGCCCTTTTGACAACACATGCGAAGCAGGCGAAGTCTCACCCGAGGTAGAAGTAGGGGGGGTTATAGGACTCAGGTGTCTGTAACCAAGTTGGGACACAGATATGTGATAATAACACTTCGCAGAGTATTCTAGAAACACTTAGAAGGTGATATGCATTAGTTCATTAGCTTCATTAACATCACAAAAGAAACCCTAATATAGATCGACGTAGTAAAAATGAATATTAACACTTCAATAATTTAGCACATAGCAATGAGTTAGATCTAACATTCATTCATTCATAACAAAAATAAGAACTAAGCATCAACAGATCTATCTAACATACATAATAAGAAAAACACTGAGCAGATTCATAACATAACCAACAAAGCAAAAAGAAAACCAAAGACACAAGATATACGTGGTTCACCCCCGTGTGGGGCTATGTCCACCAACTGCTTTGTATTCTTTATTATTCTTCAATCTCTTACATTCATCCGCTCCTGTGCACTAAGCCACAGAGCCAAGCTTCGCATCAGACAGGAGATCTAGGCACTGAGCACCAAATCCTCCATCCCAAAACTAGGTCAAGGTATAAATCCAATTTATCTACTGAGCATAGAGCCTTACATACACATTCTGATGCACAAAGAAACTTAGAACTACTTGGAATTATCTACCAAGACTTCGCTCTTACATCGCTTTGCTTCTTCTACCTTACAATCTTACTTATTTATACTTTTACAATTCCTTACAAAAAGGACTAAACATGGGTAAACCCATGGGTCAACATCCCATAACCCATTACAAAACCCTAAAGAACTCCTTGATAGGTCCACATATCCTACGAAAAAAGTGAGATCTGTGATCTCAGCTCCACCATGGCGCTCCATCTTCATCCCTCACGTCGAAGTCCAAAAGGTGGTCCAAACTTGACTAAGGTTTCCTCAAAACTTGGTCGAGGGCCAACACAGAGCAATAAAATAAAACAAATGCCGAATTAAAACACAAAAGATACACAATAAAATAGAGACACAAATATATGTGGTTCACCCAATGTGGGCTATGCCCACCAGAGAAATTGCTAGGTCCTTCCTTTATTATTATCCAAAAAAAGAAGGGATACAACCTACAACACACCCACTGCAACTTCCTCTTCTTTCACTCACAATCTCCTCTCTTAGAATACAATATTCACAATAATATATAGCCACAATACATTTCCCTCATAAAAGAGGGTTTCCTTCTTAGGAAAAAATCCCTAACATAACTTCTACCATCAGATATATGACCTTATAATGAATAGTCCATATTTACAATGAAATTACAATATACATTTACAAGGAAATTTTTCCTCCGGGGGCTTCGCCTCCGAACCCCCATCGAGGAACACTGTCCCCCGAACCCTTGTCGAGGGCTCACTTTCCCCCAGACCCCGAAGAGGGGCTAACCTCCCTATGCACTCTCCCATGTGGAGGAGTGTACATTATTCCAGGGTGTAAAGTCTTCATGGGGTATAAACACGTCTGAAAACAAATACCTCTGAATAAGGAAGACAATCAGTCTCCACAAAAAACAATACCATCATGATGAATTTGAGATCGATGGTGGTGAGGTAGGCCTCTGTCTATGAAAGTGGACGTTTTCATCCATTTCTCTCTTGGTACTGCATGTTTTCAACCTGAGGGTCTTGAGACATCTTCTCCTTATTTATCCCTAGAGTCATCCATGTACTCACCGTAGAGTGCATGAGAACCACAACATCTCCTGGTTGGATCTGTGCCTACACTGAAGCATACAAACATAAAATCTAGGGTGGTTTTATCACCCTTCTTCCATATATATCAAAATCAAACCTTAAAAATAAAAACATATCTAGAAAATAAATTTTTCTTTGTAAATTTTTTTTCTAGACTAAACATGTAATATGATGAAAGCAATATGCAAGTAGAGAAAAATGAAACATGAAATGCAACTAAAATACAATGAGCAACCAAAATGAAAATGCACGAAAGAAAGATGACCTACCTACTTACCAAGGGTCTGGGCCTTGAATAAGTCAAGTACCTTGAACGTAGGGTCGGAGAAGAGACTCATCCACTGGTAATGCCATCTTTCTCTTGTCCAAGGATGTCAAGTAGTATTTCTCTTTCTTAGACTTATTCTTGATTATGTAAGGGTTGAGATAAGAGTTGTTATCCTTCTGATCATATTTAGGCTTTCACTCCCTCTTATCCCACATGAATGTGAGACTTCCTTCACTATAGTTGATGTAAGGTATATCTTCGATGTAAAGATATGAAGGAGGTTTTGTGTTGACTGCATGTTTAATGGTTTTCTCATATTCTTTGTTCTTTTTATCTTCTTTCTTTAATATCTATATGGACCCTGGTTCTTTCCCTTGAAAATTCACAATATTCTCCTTGTACCTATTCATCCTTGGGAGTAGCATATCTATGTCATCTTCCTGTGTAAAAGGCAGGTCCCATTGATCATACTTGATGATTTGGCGAGGTACATCAATGTCACACTCACCAGTGTAATCAAGACTGTTGGGATCCATCACATGCTTCTTAACCCTCTCCTGAATGTATATAATCTCAAAAGTTCCACCCCCCATGGGAATATGTGTGTGGGTGTTATAGCCCTAAAATGCTCTATTCATGCATACATGGCCTTGGCCCTCTTACTTGCATATTTTTCCAAAGCACTGCTGAGAAGATCTTGTTAAAAAACCATTTTTTGGAAGATGTACGTCCCCTGAAGCATTACATTCCACATACATATACTTTCTTCAATACTATAGCTCACGTACATACACATGTTGCACCATTACAACCTGCGTATTCTTGCAAACGTTGCAAGGAATTCGATGAAATTAACAGGCTATCGGAGGTTTCCCAACTAATCCACCTGCTATAGCCCATCACCCAATCAAATAACCATCCTTTTGGCATATAACAGGAGGTGTTGTGGTCTCATTTCCAAGCTAAGCATAAGAACAATGAAAATCTGCCCGATTTCACTTCCGCTCCTTGCCCAAGATATTGCTATCTTTTGTGAGAAATTGCCTCAACATTCCCTCATCAACCCCTTCTTCCTCCATTCATCCCATTCCCTTCCGTAGAGGTGATCAAAAGGTTGAGAGAAGAAGTTCAGACAAGGTGCACTTGGAGCATGGTAAATAGGAGCTTGGACTAGGTTGGCAAAACGGTGGCCGACTCAGATTGTAAGGTATAATATTTGTATTATGAATAAAAGAATCACATTTTCCTATCCCAAATGATGGTGTCTTGAGTACTTTTATTGATTTATACTTGAAATTTTACATCTAACCCTAACTTATATAGAATAACATTCTTGTAGTTCTTTGTTTTCCTATCTTTGGATGATGTTCAACCCTGGGAGGAGACATGCAATAAGTGGAACTTCCAAGCATGAGGATATCATCACCAAACGTGGGGATAAAAGGTATAATTACCTGATCTCTTCTTTGTTTTCTTTCTTTATATTAGTTTTGGTATGTTTGGTGTAGTATAGAGAATTGATTACCTTTTAGACGATTATTTTCTCTGTCTACATCTTGAACCCTAGTGTAGTTAAAAGGGGGTTTTCCCCGTTAGCAGTGGGTGATATCCATACTAAGAAAAACCCCAAGAATAACAAACCAAATTCTTGATAGAATCATTCCCCAAGCATCTGGAACATCAATCACTACTATATTCATAATGAGGCTGATATGAGGGAAGTCAATAAGGTAAACTTCAACATATTCAGAAAGCCTGTAAACTTTGAAATTCTTGGAAGAAATACCATAGACATTTCCATAAGGTTGGGTCATCTTTAAAGAGAGTTTTTCCATTACCTTCAAGAACATCCCATTTTCCGAGGCTCCCATGTCCAAAATACAATTTATCCCCAAAGAGATATAGAAAGGAGGGTTATTATCCTTCTTCCGATCAAGATACATGGTGTTCAATATTATTGGAGGGTCCTCCTTTTCATCTTATACTTTCAATAAATTCAAGACTTCTCTTCTCACAGACGAGATATTGCACATTTACTTCATAGGGACTGCCATATTCAATTTTCCAAACATAGTCAACACATCTATATTCAACTGAATCTCCTCTTTTGCCGAAGTTGGTTTTGGAATAAATTCACCGAATGAAGGTGGGGGTGGTGGGACCAACTTCTATCTAGATGGAAGAGGATATTCCACCTCTAGCTGAAGTGGAGTGTGTTGGCACATGGGTAGACCCAGGGTTCAATGCTTAACAACACACCAACAAAACCCCGATTATCGACCCTTTCGTCAACACCTGCGGAGTAGGCAAAGTCTCACCCGAGGTAGAAACAGGGGGGCTATATGATGCAGGTGTCCATAACTAGGTTGGGACACAGATATATAATAATATCACTTCATAGACTATTTTGTTAACGCTTAGGAAGTATCATGCATTAGTTTATTAACCCTATTAACATCACAGAGCATAATCAAAGATAGATCGGTGTAGTAATAACAAATGATTATATACCATGAGCACTTAGCACTTAACACTTAGCATTATAAGTTAGATATAGCATTCAACTACCCTTAACATAAGTAAAGTACTTAAGCAACAAAAGATCTATCTATTACATATCATAATCAAATCACTAAGCAGGTTCACAACATAAATAACATAGCACAAAGAAAACCAAGAGACACCAGATATATGTGGTTCAACCCAGGGTGGGGCTACATCCACAAGCCGCTTCGCCTCTTTATTATTCACCAATATCTTACATCCCTTCACTCCTCTGCACTAATCCACAGAGTATAACTTTGCACCAGACTAGAGATCCCCACACTAAGCACTAGATCCTCCCTCCAAAACTAGGTCAAATGCACAGAGACAAACTCTCTATTACAACACTTAGAACCTTCTACAAAATCACAGTCGAGCATAAATCCTAGACCATATACATTCCTTTGCACAAAGCAGTTCGAGCTACTTGCACTTTGCTACTGCTACAATACATTCTTATTTATTTATATTTTACACACCCTTATAATAAGGCCTAAACATGGGAAAACCCATGGGATAACATCCCATAAACCTGTTACAAAACCCTAGATCTCAGCTCTGCAAGGGCACTCCTTCTTCAACCAGCGTGTCAAATTCCAAAAGTGGGACAAAGATGACCAAAGTTTCCCCAAAACTTGGTCGGGGGACAATAGGTCCCCAACACTCACCTGTGACTTGTCCCGAGTCACTCAGGTCCGGATAATGCTACTTTGAAGGCCTCGAGCTTAACTCAAGCTGTCGCGACTTGCTACATCGCCTAAGACTCCTAGACTGTTTTCTTTGTAATAGGCCCTTCCAGGCACTATTCTACTGTTGTGACTAATTGATCTAAATGTGATTCTTGGCCATCGATTTCGTCGAACACCTTGCAGGCTTCATCCATCACCTTACCCTCGAGGGAAGTGATCTGATGCTGTATTGTGTGCTGCTCCTGGGATCTCTTCATTCTTTACATTGTTGTGAGCTTCTTCATCTGTGCCTGCAATGAGAATGCTTGCTACTGTGCCTCATGTAACTGAGCTTCTATCTTCCTTAACTCCAGATCCTCGGCAAGCCGTTCATACGTCTGGGAACTTCTGTCACTCAACTGTTTACATGCTAAAGAGAGGGATTTTATGCTTGCTACTACGTTTTTGGCAGACTCCTCCCTCTGGTCACGCACCTCCTATGGGGTGATCGACATTGTTTGGGCCTCCAGTTCGATTATCCTAGCCTGAAGCTACTGGAGTATCTCTATGAGCTTTGCTACTTGAGCTTTGACCAACTCTTGCTCCTCCTGTTCCAAGCCTGGCATAGAGCGGCATGCTTTACTTACCGCTTCTTTGACCACGACCTTCTCTGCAAGAAAATTATCTTTTTCTCTTTGTAGATGGTCTTTTTCCTCCTGGAGCTTCACCTGAAGCTTTGCTTTCTTGCTTTCATGGGCAGCTACACTATCCTGCCATGCTTGTAATTGTACTAGGACTTCATCTTTCTCATTATCAAGGCTTCTATAGCCTTCTCTTTTTCTTCCTACGCTCTGTGGAACCAACCTTCTGTTGCATCGACAAGCCTTCTTAACAAGGCCGATTTTTCCCCCAATTCCGCGCTCTGTGATGGGGAAAGAGAAGACGACACAGTAGGCACTGCGCGGACCAAGTGAACAACCTGCTGCACTTCCTTCAATTCTCTCTCAATCCTTCCATACATCTCCACCTATTTCTCTTTGTATCTCTGCAAAATGTATTTCGAGGCATCCTCCTTAGCTCCGTGGACCAAAATAATGTTGTATTCAATGAGAGTGGCTTCCAACTGTGGCTTATTGGTGCATGTCTTCTTCCTTGCTGAAGGTTTCTTCGGAGAAACTTTCCTTTTTTGCGGTGTAACTGTCCCAATAGGGGGATCTTTAGGTGGTGTAGCTTCGTCTCCTTCTTGGTATTCTTCTCCTTCATCTCTTCCTCCCTATCCTTCTGCTTCTTCTTCTCCTCCTTCTGGCGAGCCAGACACATTATATCCTAAAGTTTAATCTTCTTCGTCACTCTCTATGTCCTGGTCTTCATCTTGCCTTTTCTGCTTCTTCGTCCCACTGGAATGTCCGACATGTTCTAATCGTGTAACTATCGAGCTTCCTATAGTATCAGTGTCAGATAGCTGTTGTAGGAAAATCTCCCTGCGGACAGGTAGATTGCCTCAAAGAGATAGACCCTAAACTCTAAGACAGAAAGTGCTTAACGTGGACACTGATTTCCTTTCAAATCTATACAAACTAATGCATGAGAAGGAAGGAGAATAGAAGTACCTCTTTATCGACGTTTGTCCCTGTATGCTCTGAGTCGAGCTCCAAACTCTTGCTCCTTAGTGAGTCATGTAGACAAAAAAAGTATGACCACTTCCTACTCTATTGATATTAGCTTGAAAACAGATCTATCTATCAACGATAAGATCCTGTAAGATCAGACACAAACTAGAAAGAAATAGGCCAAGCAAATTATATTAACGAGGACAAAACATTGCTTACAGCCATAGATGAATTGCAACAACTTTGCCAAGTCCTCCTTGTATACCCTTTGCTCAAAAGATCCACAATCCAAATGATGATGGCTTCATTGATTGCTCCCTATGATATCATAGGTCTCTTACTTCCAAAATATCTCTGTTCCAGCACCACTTATGAGCTCATAAGTTTGGTGTGATTCTCTCTTTTTCAGTCCTCTTTCACCATTAGAAAGCTTGCTTATATAGCCTTGGAGAGGCTTTAACCACTTGAGATATCCTTGGGGAAGGTGAGGATTTGCCTGCTTCAGTTGAGGATCTGACCTAAGATCATGGCTGGACTAGGGATTCGAATCCAACTACCTTCCAAGAAAGAAAATATCCTTCCCCCATTCATCTCAACAACTTAACCACTACCCAGAATAGGTAGTGCTCCCTCAAAAGGGACATAAGAGTGTTGTAGTGATCCCTAGTAGGATTTAGGGGCGTGCCAGTGCTCTCAAAATATATAGCGCTCCCTCAAAAGGGCCAAAGGATCTTTATAACGCTCCCTGACAGTGTAAGGGGGAGAGCTCTCCTTCAAAAGCTAGTTTTTGAGGTGCTTTCAAATGGAAAAAGGTTTGTAAGCCTGCTGACTCATTTCTCCTCTTCCAAATCAAATGTTTGAGGTGTTTCAAGTGTGCTTCTCATGTCATTATAGGCACGACATAGGCATCATGGCATCATGCTTCCCTGACACTTGCAACACTTGTGAGCAACATGCGGCACTTGCGACCTTGTGAGAAAAATGCGACACTTGCGGCCTTTGTAACGAAGACACTTGCGACACTATCAAAGTGAGTATTTTTGATGTGTTACAAACTTTCAAGCAAGGGTATAGACACAGAGAACCTGACAGAAGCTGCACACAAACATCCAACAAATAGTATGACATGTTTCAAACCCAAGGCAGGCATACCTATGCTTAGGTGATCAAGACTTGCAAGATATGGCCGCCATAAAATACACTGTGGATCCATAATCGTATTGATAAAAAGGTATAGCCACTGAAAATACATTGTGGATCTATACTCTGATGACCTGAACTGTTCATAGCCATGAATAATACACAATGGATCTATGAGATGACAAGACATAGCCATGACCAATACAAAGTGGATCTATGCAACAATATATGTGTCATTGTTCAAGAGAAACTCCTTCGCAACCTGGGTAAAGTATATATCAAAGTGATCACTCAACCCAGGGTCTTCCTACCGATCCCGATGTAGTACAAATCTAACCATGTGAATAGATGTCCTGATGTCGAACATGGCAGAAACCACTTGATTACCGATCAATGATGTAAACCGTTAACAAGTGCGAGGGAAATCACCATTAATGTCAATGATTCCCAAGGTACCCTAGTACATTCCAACGAATGTGAATGGATGAGATGGAGTCGAACATCTGTGGAATCATCTGATCAGAGGTCAATGATGTAAACCTACTGTCGAATGTGAGGAGGCCTTCCATTGAGGCATGCAGGTCCCAAAGTACTAACTGGTTTCTAAGCTTGATTCTCGGATAATGTGCTGAGGTCGACAGGAATAAGCTCGTCGAAGGAGGGCCTTGATGTATCCCCCATCAACGACATGAAACATACATAGAGATGTAATTGGTGGATCAAAAGGACATGGAATGACACGGGTTTTGACGCAAGATATTTGGGATGGCTGACTCTCGAGGCAGATACTTCCCTTGAACACTAAGGCACAATAGCATAAACATGACATGGACCAAAACTTGATGATGCAGTGGATGTTGTGACTTGCGTCGGGTGACCCAAAGGAGTGAAAGAAACTCAAAGAATTGGCTCAGTGCAGAGGTTCAGCGGGTTACAATGCGTGCATATGACAAAGTGTCGTGTTCAAGGGCGACTCTAAGAATTACTTGGTAATGTTCTCAAGGGACTTCTTGGTTTTCTTCCTTCATTTTTTTCCCCATCCAGATAGATGGGTACCTCTTTTTGATTTAATGAGCTCGAGGAGGATAACACATGCTCGATATAACTCACCTTCGGTAAGTTCCTCTTCCTTTGTTTAACGAACTGGAAGAAGTAAGGGTTTGATCCCATATGGGCCT
>ML779334.1:1648556-1681104 GCA_009831015.1 Picea engelmannii
GAGCTTGACACAGGAAAATAACTATGCTCAAGGTTCCAGGTTCGATCCCTAGATTGTTGTTTCATTTTTTAATGATCTTGCTACAGAGAAGAAAACTATGCTCAAAGCCTCTGTTTCATTTTTTAATGAGCTTGCCACAGAGAAGAGAAACTATGCTCGTGGTTTTGTCCGGATCATGGCTTCCAAGAGGATAATTCTCTAGAAGGGTACCATGTCAATGGATAAAAATTGGCCATGGCTTCCAAGAGATCTTCGCTGGATGGAAGATAATCACTCTGGAAGGAACACATGTCGAGGGTCGTGACAGGGGTAAGGAGATCATGCTCCAATAATCCTACCGAAGAAATCACCATGTCAACTACCGGATCCAAATCATCGGAAGTTGAGGTCATGGGAGACAATGCCACATAATTGACATGCGGCGGGGGTGATACTGTCTGCATGTAAGAACCACTTAGGGAGGTAACCCAATCGGGGACGATGAATGAAAGTTGATCAATAGTCACAATTATTCGATCGTGAGGGAAATATATCACATGTAAAAGGGTGGATACAAGAGCTTTCATAGCATAGACATAATCCCGCCCAAGGAGTAAAGCAAAATCCAAGGGGTCTCGGACCACCATGACATTGATAAAGATAGTTTTCCCTCCAAATGTTACAGGAAACTGAGGAAGGATCCCTAAAGGTTGACTAGTTCTTCTGTTAAAAGCTATCAGATTCTGTGTAACCAGTGCAAGATGCGGACAACCCAAAGCGTACCAAGAAAAAAAAGACAAAATACTAACGGATCCACCTTCATCTATCAACGTTTGAGGAACATCCCGACCACAAACCTGTACGATAATCTGGAAAGGAATGTGGGAGGGAAGATGAGGTCTAGTTAGCGCACCCCAATAAAAAAGGATGGCTTCAGTACTTGGAGGGGGTTCCGCAGGAGAAGGAGAAATGCCCCCCAGCATGGTAGAGTCTGTATTAACGAGAAAGACATGGGAAGTATTGGGTTTACTCTCTAGAAGGAGAGCAGGATCAATAGATGATTGGATCGGATCAACCAATGGTGGACTTGGATAGACCACTTTGGCACTCTTTAGAGGAAGAGTGGGACTGACCAAGGAAGGGACTGGATCAGTCACTTTGGCAGCCAACAAAGGAGGAGTGGGATCGACCGATGGAAGAAATGGATCGACCACTTGAGTTTCATTCTCCAAGGGAAGAATGGGGTCGAAGGGTGGAAATAGATTGACCGCTTTGGTGTCACTCTCTAAAGGGAGAGTGGGATCAACCAAGGATGAAAATAGATCGACCACTTTGGTGTCACTCTTTTGATGAAGAGCGGGGCTGATCGATGACAAAACTGGATCAACTACTTGGGTTCGTGGTTCAATCGAGGAGGAAACTAGATTGACCACCTGATCAACCAGACTGACCGGGGATGGAACCGGGTCGACCAGTCCATCAACCAATGATGGGTTGGAGGAAAGCTTACGATAACCTTTTGGCAGTTGAAGTTTTTCCAAAAGAGAAGAAGCCTATCCATGCGAGGACAAAGATGAGAGTAATGATTACCTTTACATAACATGCAAGGGAACTTGACAGTTTTCTTCTTCTTACCAACCTGAACATCACTAGTTGATGGGGTATCATCGACATGACTGACAGAGGTCGATGACATGGAGGACCACATTTCTAAGACCTGGGTAAGACCGGGGCAATCCCTCAGAAAGTGGTCACCCTTACAAAGGCTGCAAGAGAATTTGGGTTTTGGATTCTTCATTTTAAGTTTGTTGACCTAATCAACACTCCCAGTACTATTAACAGTGACTGGTTTCTTAGAGCCAACATCTGATGTTGTTGGGGCCTTTGTCCTTTTCGGGCTCTTCTTCTTCTTCTCTTTCCGTTTCTTCTTCTTTTGATCAGCCTGGCTACTTGCTTTAGAGCTTTCTCTAGGTGAAGAAGGAGAAATGGAAGGATACTTAATGGGCGAAGAAGGCGAAAAATTGACATGAGGTTGATGTGTGGGTGATGTATTGACATCCAAAGTATTAGGTGCAACTGAAACATTGGGAGGATTCGGGATCACCGGAGTGGGGAATAACCAAACTGATAATCTAATAGTGAGTCCTGGAAGACTCAATGTGGCAACATATGGAGGACCAAAGTTTCCAAATGAAGGAAAGGTATAAGGTTCCCCAGGAGAAGAGGTTCCTCCATTGGTAATCCCAGGATTCGATGCCATTAACACTGACTCAACCTAAGGTCCACTAAGTAAAACAAACAACACACGCTAAGAATCTGAGAAGCAAACAATCAAACAAACCTTCCTACAATGAAACCACTAGTTGGTGATGAAATCCAACGTCGCGAGATCAAAATAGGAAGGGGTGGGGATAGAGCAGGTGGATCAGTTACATTAGCGACCTGCTTAATGGACTTACGCCTTGGTGCAAGCTTCCATGCAGTAATTGTGGATTTACCCTCCAAGGAGCCTGAGTGAGTTTGACCAATGTCTGTTCCAGGTACAGTGAGACTTCCCTTCACCATCACCTTGTGTGAGACCCTGAAGATTGTGGCTACTAAGGTCACCAACTTGTAGTCAGCCCCTGGGTGGGTACAATCGACAGTCCAATCGGAATGTATGGGCAGGATAACAAGTCCAAAATCAAATTGAAAGGATTCCACTCAACATTGTGGGTATACCTTCCAGTGACCCCCAATATATGATCCGACCACTACAAACAGTTGAACCACGGAGGGATAATCTCCGTAACTCACCCGAATGCGACCTCGTGCGTAACCCTTGTGTGAGAGGGGGGTCCCAGGAAGACTAATACGACAATTAGATTTGACTCTCCCTAGATTAGGATACTAAGTTTGTTTGATAGCTTTGGAAAGTTATCCTTTCATCCTATTCCAAAGCCCTACACCTTAAACTAATGTAGGTTTGCTAACAAAGATGAAAAAAGTCTGATAAATTTTAGTTAAGCGTTGATTTTAATGGTCGTTGTTTACTCAGAGGGTGTACGAAAGTGAAACTGATGGAATGATGACTCAATTCCCAAAAATATGCATGAAATATGATAAGCAATCATTTCTTTTCAATGAATACCTATTTAAGGGAAAGAGGAAGAGTTGTTTTCACTATCAAACACTTGATAAGGAATGCCCTCAAACAAATTTGTTCTCAATCAAATCCAATATGATGCTACAACATTTCAGAAATGCAAGCTAATATGAAAACTAATCATTAATATGTACTTTTGTCATTTGTATGCGGATGATAATCAATTCAATGCAAAATTTCTCCTGCCAACTACCCTTTCAGATCAAGGAGATTCAGACAAGAACATGCAGATTTCGCACAAACAACACACCCTTTTGCGCTCAAACAAGAGAAAGAAAACCAAAAATTCAAAAGGAAGTAGAAATAAATTGGATCAGATGACCTCAAAGAACCAAATGAGAAGAGTCACAGATTTCTAATGTCCTTCACTAGAGTTCTCGCTCAGTTGGATAGGAGAGAAGAAAGCAGTGGATTGATTTCAAGCTCTCAACAACAAAAACTCAAAAAGAATGAAGAAGGGCATAAAATATGAACAATAAGGTGTTTAATTATCACAAGGAATCATGTCAAAGGTCAAAGGAAGCATCATTGAGTCACAAAGCAGCTCAGCAAGTGAAAATACAGGGTTTGGACCTCCAAAAATTGCAATTTTGAAAGAGGTTTTGGGAAAAAAAGGGTTGGCGCTCTGGTATAAGGGCCACTAGAGAGTTATAACACTCTGTTCAGTAGCTTAAGGGAGCGATGGCACTCTACTGACAAGGCAGAGGAGTGCTGGAGTCCTAAAGATCAGAAAAAAGTCCAAAAAACCCAAAATTCAGTCAAATTTTGACAATCAGGCTGAGTGTGATGTAGTGAAGATTCAATCAGAAAATGAAATTAGATAAATGGGGCGAACAAGGTCTGAAAACAATCAGGTAAGACAAGTTATTATGAGGAAAAATAAAAACTAAAAGTTTCGATTCTATCCCCAGTGGAGTCACCAGTTTTTGTTGTAGGAAAATCTCCTTGCAGACAGGTAGATTGCCTCAAAGAGCTAGACCCTAAACTCTAAGACAGAAAGTGCTTAACGTGGACACTGACTTCCTTTAAAATCTATACAAACTAATGCATGAGAAGGAGGGAGAATAGAAGTACCTCTTTATCGACGTTTGTCCCTGCACGCTCCGAGTCGAGCTCCAAACTCTTGCTCCTCAGTGAGTCCTGTAGACAAACAAAGTACGACCACTTCCTACTCTATTGATATTAGCTTGAAAACAGATCTATCTATCAATGATAAGCTCATGTAAGATCAGACACAAACTAGAAATAAATAGGCCAAGAAAATTATATTAATGAGGACAAAACATTGCTTACAACCATAGATGAATTGCAGCAGCTCTGCCAAGTCCTCCTTGTCTACCCCTTGCTCAAAAGATCCATGATCCGAATGATGATGGATTCACTAATTTCTCCCTATGATATCATAGGTCTCTTGCTTCCAAAATATCTCTGTTCCAACACCACTTATGAGATCATAAGTTTGGTGTGATTCTCTCTTTTTCAGTCCTCTTTCACCATTAGAAAGATTTCTTATATAGCCTTGGAGAGGCTTTAACCACTTGAGATATCCTTGGGGAAGGTGAGGATTTGCCTAATTCAGTTGAGGATATGCCCTAAGATCATGGATGGACTAGGGATTTGAATCCAACTGCCTTCCAAGAATGAAATGATCCTTCCCCCATTCATCTCAACAACTTAACCACTACCTAGAATAGGTAGCGCTCCCTCAAAAGGGCCATCATAGCGTTGTAGCGCTCCCTAGTAGGATTTAGAGGGGCACCAGTGCTCTCAAAATCTATATCTCTCCCTCAAAAGGGCCATAGGAGCTTTATAACACTCCCTGACAGTGTAAGGGGGAGTGCCGGCGCTCCCAGAAGAGGTATAGGGGAGCGCTCTCCTTCAAAAGCTAGTTTTTGAGGTGCTTTCAAATGGCACAGGGTTTGTAATCCTGCTGAATCATTTCTCCTCTTCCAAATCAAATGTTTGAGGTGTTTCAAGTGTGCTTCTCATGTAGTTATAGGCACGACATAGGCATCATGGCAAAATGCTTCCCTGACACTTGTGACACTTGTGAGCAACTTGAGACACTTGCGACCTTGTGAGCAAAATGCGACACTTGCGACCTTTGTAATGACGACACTTGCGACACTATCAAAGTGAGTATTTTTGATGTGTAACAATAGCTCTTCATCGGTGAAATGTACAAGAAACTCTTCTAGCCATTCCTTTGTAATCTGTTCCATATCTTCATCCTCCAGCTTATAGTAGGACTGAAATTCTTTGTGGTTCTCATCTCTGTGCGCGATGATGTAAATGAAGTGGGGATCATATTGAAACTTTTCTATGGGAAGATATTGATGTAGGGTACGTGGTGTCATATGCGAGAATGATTCAATGGAAACCTTTAACTGCTGATAGTATCTGTGAAACACGACATTAGATTACCGCTACTTCGTCATGTCATTGGTATACCACAGGGTGGAAAACTGAGAGGCTAGGGGCTCTGTAGGTTCAATCTCTGGGAAAGTGGCTCCCTCAAGCATCTTCCAAGACAAAAATTTGATCAGGATGATCAACCAACTATAATGAAATTTATATCCCAAGTCTTGGGCTTCGTGACAATCCTTTTCTAGCTCATTGATGAGGTATTTCACCCAATTCATCTACATGCCCTCCACACACTTTCCTGTGAGGTACACCACTAACCCGATGACTTGTGTGGGGTGGTTCTTCCTCACTAGCTTTCCAGCTAAGAGTTTACAAGAAAGGTGCACTGTGCCATCCTGTATGGAGGCTACCTTGTAACCTCACTTCCCCTTTTCTACCTCTCCATAGGATTCTTTGATGCACTGCACTAAGGATCGGTCTGAGGCCTTCTGTGGATAGAACTTCTGTGGTTCAAGACCCTTCAAACTTAAACTTGTCATTCGGTGGATCAATACCAGATCCAAAATAATCCTTCTGTCGAGCCATAGATACTCGCCATGATAGCATGACAGAATGATTTTAACGCAAGCGTTAACCTCTTGGTGGTGACAAAAATGGGGAATCTTCATCACATTCAACATGGTTGACTGCGCCAACCCTTTAATCCATGGCTATGAGATGAGGAAATATTTCTTCCCGGTTGTCTTCGTTAAATAATGGTGAGGAGCTAACATGGCGTAGTTCTTCCGGTCTCCTAAGTTGATGTCATTGTTCTTCAATAGCGGGATCTGTCTTAACTTACTCCCAACTATGTGAATTCCTTTCGGCATGTATGCAGTGAATACAGAATACTCAAAATCTCTAGGGATACTGTCGTGGTTAACATTGCCAGATAGAGGAAAAATATAATCAGGTATGATCGAGGGGATCTACTTCGTGTTATCCAAATCACCACGGTGCTTACTTCACTATTCAGTTACAAGATTGACACGGGTGGAACGACGTCTGGTCGAAGGGGAATCCTATAGTCCCCTAGTTGACGACTCCTGAATACCTTCAGATATCGGTCTGTCGACCATTAGTTTCTTAATAAATTCCTTGGAAAAACTTCTCCAATTTGTTGGGTTTGCTCAACATTATAGCTTTTAAAAGACCGATGAGGTAGACAAACAGACAGGCGGGTTAGACAAACAGACAGGCGAGGTATAGTTTCAGATAGTGACAGGCATCACAACTCAACACTTGGATAATTCTTGTCTTAGCTCAGTCAATCACAGGTATCAAAAATTGGTCCCAGTGCCACACTCGACGAGTTAAGTATGAGGGACAGTCTTGATGGATCTTCCAACGGGTAGGAAAATGCTTCCATTAATGTAAACCTATCTGTTATGGTGTGGTATCAACGTCCAAAAGCAGTCCATAATCCCATAAATTCATTTCCTAACCGTTCCAGAGCGTTATTCTAACTGCTGGGGCATCTCCAACGGTCATATAACTTTGCCAAGGCTAAGTCCAAATATGCGCGGGCCTGCTATTCTAGCAAGGTTTAAACCCTGCGAACCTGCTTCTTGTGAGGTATTCCATTTGGTTTCCTTAAATTCTTGTATATTTTCCATCTTAGCCTTCTTTTTATTGAGCTTCCTTACCTTCTTTCTTGTTATCTAAGTCTCTTTAACTATTTCTGTAATCCTCTTTCCATTTTTATTCTTATCTTCCCTTAGCGTAGTGGCTTCGCACTGTTGAGGTATCCTCAAAGATTCTGAAGTTAATATCTCATTTCTTAACATTTATTGGATATATAGGTCCTTCAAACCTTATTGCATTCTTTAAACCTTTATAGCTAATTATTTTTCTTTATGTCCCTCCTGATTTGTTAGTTTGCTCTATTGCTTCGACTTATCTTCTCGTTCTTCTATTAGTCGGTCTATTTTCCTAGCTATGAAATCCCTTAATTCTTTCTTTTTCTTTTCTGTAGCTTATTCCTCTACTTTCCTTTTGATCTGATCCTTCTCAATCCAAGCCTTACCTAACAAAAGTGGGAAAGAGACACTATTCCCAACAAACCTAATGACTTCAAATTCTTCTTCAGTTGATGTTCCATGAACAATAATAGGTACAATAGTTACTCTTCCACATAAAGTTATCATCTTTCCTTTAAACAAGCCTATCCTTCCTAAATAAGGCACCACAGTAGGCTTTCCCAAAACTTCCCAAGTTTCTTCTATCATAATATTCACTTGTGTTTCTTCATCCAAGACACAGTCTATGTTGAAGTCTTTTATTCTTGCATTTATGCGCTGTTTCTCTTTCAAGATTTCTGATAAACTGACATCTTTATGAACATCCATTGTTTCTACCAACTGTAATAACATAGTCTGAACTTCCTCTAACCTTTTCTCTTTATGAATTTATAACACACCCTTAGCCTCTTGACTTTCTTCATAGTTTTCTTGTCTTATGCACATTCTTTCAACTTTATCAATAATCCTTGGACAATCCTCAACCTCATGACCAACAACCTTACAACAAAGACAAATAGGGCCTACTCCAGGACATTCCTTAGCAAGATGTCCCGACCTTATGCAATTATAACACAAAGTCAATCCTCATTTTCTCTTAAATGTTCCCCAATCCTTTCTGTACTGTGCATTTCCCTTAGGATTATAGTGCTGGACGTGCAATCTGCAATTTTTTTTTCTAGGTTCCTGCATCCCCTTATCAGTCTAAAAACTCTTTCTATGTATAGGAATAACACATATTTCTTCATTTCCATTAAATGTACTCAAATCCATTCTTTCTTTCAACCGCACCATAGCCTTCAGACTAGGACATAATCTATTAAACATACTTAAATTCATTCTTTTGAAACAATTTTTTTTTCACTTATATTTCTCTTACCAAAGCACAAAGATTACCTCTTTTAGGATCTTACCTCTTTTCTTCAAATTAGCTTAATTTCTTGGCACAAAGATTCAAAAATCGAATAGGATATTGCGCACTCCGACAATAGTTCTATGCACAAAGATTCACTTTTTCTTTTCTTTAGTTCCCAACAATCACAGTTTCAGGTCCCAACAACGGAACCATTTGTTGGCACAGGGGCAGACCCAGTGTTCAATGCTTAGCAACGCACCAAAAAAACCCTAACTACCGACCCTTTCGACAACACCCGCGGGGAAACAAAAGTCTCACCCGAGGTAGAAACAAGGGGGGTTATAGGACACAGGTGTCTGTAATTGGTCTGAGACACAGACTTGTGATAATAGCACTTCGCAGAATATTCTGTTAATTCTTAGGAAGTATCATGCATTAGTTTATTAACCCTATTAACATCGCAGAGCATAATCAAAGATATATCGATGCAACAATAACAAATGATTATATACCCTGATAACTTAACACTTAGCACTTAGCATTATAATTTAGATGTAGCATTCAACTACCCTTAACATAAGTAGAGTACTTAAGCAAAAAAATATCTATCTATTATATATCATAATCAAAGCACTAAACCAGTTCACAACAGAAGTAACACAACACAAAGCAAACCAAGAGACATCAGATATATGTGGTTCACCCCAGGGTGGGGTTACATCCACAAACCGCTTCGCCTCTTTATTATTCTCCAAGATCTTACATCCCTTCACTCTTGTGCACTAAGCCACAGAGTTGAACTTTGCACCAGACTAGAGATCCACACACTAAGCACTAGATCCTCCCTCCAAAACTAGGTCAAATGCACAGAGCCAAACTCTCTATTACAACACTTAGCACCTTCTACAAAATCATAGTCGAGCACAAAGCCTCAACCATATACATTCCTTTGCGCAAAGAAATTCGAGCTACTTGCACTTTTCTACTTCTATAATACATTCTTCTTTATTTATATTTTACAAACCCTTACAATAAGGCCTAAACATGGGAAAACCCATGGGCCGACATCCCATAAACCCATTACAAAACCCTAGAGGACCCCTAACTGGGTCCACATAGCCCGCAAAAAAAGTGATATCTGCGATCTCAGCTCCACCAGGGTGTTCCTTCTTCGAACATCGTGTCGAAGTCCAAAAGTGGGCCAAAACTGACCAAAGTTTCCCCAAAACTTGGTTGAGGGCCAACAGAGTGGAAGGTCGTAGTGGAGGAACTAAAGCCTTGTTTCTTCTTGTGTGTGTTAAAAATTCCTTTTTTCTCAATTCCTTTCTCTGATCCTCTGTCGACTAATTCAACACTATGAGTCATCCTTCTCTAGCTCCTTTTTTTCTGACTTCATCAATCTGTTCTTGAACAATGTATTCTTATCAGAAGTTACAAATCATTTCCATGAAGTTTATACCATAAGAGGAGTCTTCATAACTTCAGGGAAACTCATCCTCCTAATCAGGTTCTTGGCAAGGATAACACTGTTGTGTTTCTTCTGTGTTGACCATTCCAACTAAGTTCAATGTGTCAATAGATTTTTCCTCTTGTCGAGGCTTCGAATTCCAACCTATGTAATCCCTCTGTTGTCTTGTAAACTGGGGTATGAAGGAAAAATGATTTCTTTCCACAGTGGTTAATTGTCCCATGATCTGATTCTGATATTGGAAAAACTAAGTACTCATCTAGTCTATCTTCTGAGTCAAGAGAGTAATTGGATCCAATGTACTGCTACTAGAATCTTTGGTCTTTGATTCTATCTTTGCATGAGGATACTAAAAATGATCAACCTTTTAGTCAAGGATATTCTCTTCAATTTCTACGCTATACTCTTTGTCTTATGCCAAACCGATGGGATTCTTATCCTTCAATATGAAATGGAATTTCCCATCAAAAGCATTCATGTAAAGGACATGAACAACTACATCTAGAGGATGCAGATCCATCAGGCTTTGGATATGCAATCTGTGCAATATTTTGTCAAATTAACTCATTGTTTCATTCTCTTTCTTCTTTATATGATTGAACTGAGCTACGAGCATTCCATTGTCCTTCTTTTTTCCATATGTTCTTGAAAAACTTAGAAAACCCTTCATAATATGCTATGTGGTTATCAGGAAGGCCCCTAAACCATCTTTGGGCATCTTCAGTGAGTGATGAGGCTAGCAATCTCATTTCTACATTTTCATGTTCTACTTCTACATTTTCCATATCTTGGCCTATGAAATAGAGATGATTATCATTCGTGATCACATTATTCCCTGAGAACTTTGGCAACCATTTGTGAGACTCTTTTGGCACAGTATTAGGATATTCGAGGATGGTGGCCATATTTAAGGGTTTGGAAAGGTCCTTTTCCCAAGGGTTGAGGGTTAGACATTGAGGCAAGGGGAAGGGTACCTTGGAAAATGGTCTTGACAAGAGAGATTTGAGAGGAGGCCTTATGTTGGAATACTAAGATGGGGGGGTGTTAATCAGTATGAGCACTTTTACAACTTTTAACCACAATATATAAACTTAAAATTAATATATCATTAGTATATCATCAATATATTATCAATTTATCATGAACATATAAACATAAGCAACATGACATCAACATCAAATCAAGTACACAGTACACCAAAATTTACATGGAAACCCAAATGGGAAAAATCATAGAATGCTTTCTTATATATCAAAGAATACATTCATTGGAAGCACAAAATTTCCAATTCTCCAGCTTCAACTTGAAGGAGGCTATGCCCACCTATTTACATGCTCCATCCTTAAGGAAGTTACAACTCCCTGAATTCTCTAGCTCCAACCAGAAGGAGGCTACAACCCCCTGATTCTCAAGCTCCGACCTGAAGGAAGCTACAAATTCCTGATTCTCTGGATCCAACTGAAAGGAGGATACAACCTCCTTTCCTTCCTCCATCCTACCACATTGATATATAAGTATATACAAAACTATCACTACCAAAATCACTTCCACTGTCACTTCCACTATGACATCAACCTGTAACCTGTCTACCTATCACTATATCCAACCTATCACTGCATCCAAACTGCCACATCAACTTGTCACTGGTCAACTTGTCCAATCTGTCACTATCACCGATACTCAACCAGATCCTCTGACATGGATCATATACCAAGGAAACCTTTCAAACAGATGTCCAACATCACCAACACATGCCTCCACCAAGCATGTACCAATATCACCAACATACCATCACAGGATATGTGTCTCAACAATGTACCAAAGAATGTACCAAACCATCAACCTATACCATACCGAAAACCAACTGTGTACCATAACCTATACCACAACAAGTGCATCAACCATGCACCAACACATGTACCAACCCATGTATAAACCATGCACCACAACTGTACCAAACCATGCATCAACCATGAACCATAACCTGTACTATATGCCTCAACCATCAACCATGTATATCAAAAATCTACATCAACACCATACCATGTATCAATCTTGTACCATACCATGTGCCAACCATGCACATCAACCATAACAAGTGTCTCAACCATATACCATATTATGCCATACACCATAAACCAATATAACCAAGATATGAACTAGCAATGTACCTTATCAGATATAACTAAACCAACATGTACCATATATCCAAGAAGTTTATCAAGTAATATACTAATTCTCACAAACACATGCCTCAAGCATGCTCCTCAATATCACCAAGATGCAACCTCATAACACATAGAATACCATACCTTTTACATTTGTAACTGACCTAGTGCCTCTGAACCTGATACACACTCCTTTAGCTTCACCTCAGACCTCAAAAACTAGGAACAAGCATCCTCCTTCAATTATGTCTTGTCCTCATGGGATAAAGACTACGTATCACGTGGGGACTTGCATGACGTTCCCTAGGAAACTCATGGGGGTTCCACATGGGACAGCGTATTCCTGACCCATGAGGTCCATAAAAATTAGGGTTTTATAGAAACCCTCGCTCTCTACATCTCTGAAACGTTTTCTCTTTTTCTGTTCCTCCTCTACCTCAGACTTGCCTCCAACTTCACCAATAAACCAAAATACTAGACCATAACATTCTCACAAGATAGATATTCAATGTAAGTGCATTTTCTTATGAGAGACTCCTTGAGGTGTTTATATATTTTTTCATAGAAACCTCTTTCCTTAATCTTAAGACTTCTAGTACTTTCTTGTCATAACCACTTTACTCATTCATTAATTGACTTGTAACAATCTAGAGGCTTCTTGACCATTATTCGAGGCTTCCAAATTCACAAGGCCATATCTCCCTAACTGTGAGGAACCATGTGGCGTACCACCTATCACCAGAAAAAAACACAATAAGGAATCTCCATCTATAAGTGTATTACTTGCATTTACACTATCCTTCATGTCCATATTCCTCAACCAACTTCGGGTCCCATAACCACTCCTCCAGGGAGTCATGTAGACTTCATCAAATGCACCCAACACATATGCTAACATCAACCACTCCATAAATGAAAAATAACTCACCATCAATCTCAACCATATCTCTAGGTGTTGTGAACTTATCCAAGGGTTGATATCAATCTATAAGGGTTGACATCAATGACAATTAACTATCCAAACCAATTGTCCAACAATCCTCCCTTTGACATTGATGGAAACACCAACACTGATGGTATAAAACTCATGCCTCCTCCCCTGTGACCATTTCTCCTCATCAATGTTTCTCACTTTCCCCCTTTGACATCAATGGCAAAGGGTCTTTATCCTTGGGTCTGCTCCCCCTGTCTTCATGCATCCATTTTTTAACTCCATTTTCATGCATTTGTTCTTTCTCTTCTCTTTTGACATCATGGGAAAAAGGATAAATCGCCATGTCGATATGTCTCCCTTGTCTGCATGATACTGATCTTCCTTTCTGGATCTCTTCTTCCCTTGAATTCTCTGCAAGATGTTGTGTAGATCAATGTAGGGATAACTATAAGTGTTTCCTTTCCTCTCTTCTAGTGCTTGCTAATTTTCAATTGGTGCTTCCTCTTGTAACTCTATGATATATATACAAATAATTCATTACTTTATTTCAAATGATATATAATGACCATACTATTCAATGATTTTATTCTGATGATTTATCTTCTGTTGACAGTTTCTCTTTCCCTGTTCTGCTATGATTTTCGCTGCTTTCCTTCCTATGACCAACTGATTCCACACTAATATGCATCTTCTCTGACCCATTTTTTTTGTACCTGCTAAGTATCTATCTCTGTCCATATGTTATAAACTATTCATAATTTTTCTACTCAACTATCCACAATGTTGACCCATCTATCACTGTACTATCATGAAGGATTCACGAATGTCACTGATCATCACATATTCATTTTTCTTGAAACTGAATCAAATGTTTCCACTCCTCTACTCTATCTACAAATCAAACTCTGCATGTCTAGAACGACCTATACTGAATATATATATGCCTGAAGGAATACAATCATAAAATTCTTCCTTTGGATCTGCCAACTAATATCTGCAAGGGAACAATACTTCTCAACTGATCAATCTGTCATTCTATACTTCTTCTATCTCATTGGTTTGAATATGTCTCTACAAATACTTCAACCTAATCGAAGGATGGTTCTATGATATCTAGTAGCTACTGCACTTACTCCCCCTATTCAATATTCATATTTACTGGGAGTCTCCAATCCTGATGGCTCAGAACATTACCTGCTATGATGCAGAGTAATATTTCTCTTCATCTGTGGATTCGTCATCTTCTCTTTCATCCTCTTCAAGAATTTTGACATTCTTTTCATTTTCTTCTTGAATTTTGACTTCATCCTCTTCCTAGATTATATCATATTCCTCTTGGCCTACTAATTTATTATGATATTGCGCTCCTGTAAATATTGTGAGTATGATCTATGGGACTTGGTCTTCATTCACGTTCTCTTCTTTTTTTCATTTCTTCTCCAAAATTTCCTGTATCTGACATCAATGTTTTCCTTCATGGGAGGCTCTATCATGCTTCTACAATTTCGATCTATGTGTCCATAGTTGTGGAAATTGTAACATTCAATATTATGTGGAGCCACATAAGCATTTCTTGCTTGATCATTTCTTTCATAATCCATGCAATCTACAACTTTATGTCCAAAGTTGGTACAATTAAAGAAATGACCATAAAATAAATTTACATACCTGGGAGTGAATGGCCTTCTTTGTGGTCTAGTCCTTCTAGATTCCTGTCTTGGCCGATCATAATCTTTTCTTCTGTTGATCCCTTCATTATGATTGAAGTTTCTTTGATGCTTGAATGTAGAAGGTCTTTTGTATTCATTCCTTTGTGATTATTTTTGACCATGATTCCTTCCTTTGAGAACTTCTACATAACTTTTTTTTTCTTTTTCTTTCATCATGGATCTTGAACCTTCCTCAAAATGAACATTATTGTATCCTAGTATAGACTTTTCATTGTATGGACTTTGACTGTCGAGAATGTTTTCTAACACTTTAGAACTTTTCAAGTTATTGCTGAGACTTTTGAATTCAACTCTCGATGTCACGATTTCCTTTTCAAGCTTCTCACACTCTTTTTCTTTCTTTATCATCTATATCTACATTACTTATTCCTTTATATTACCTTCTTCAACTTGGGTTTTCAAGGAGATGTTTTATTATTTGAATGAATTTTTTTTCTTCCTTTCTTTATTCGGCTCATTTAAAGAACTGATTAACTCTACCTCAATATCCACTTCACCTTATTCATTGCTTTTATTATTTTCTGTAGCCATAAAGAGTACTCTCTCTGAGTCACTATCGCTTTCATTATATTCATTAGATGAAGAACTATCTTCTCTTGAGTAGATATTTTTCTTGAATACTTTCATTTTATCTTTCTTGTTTCCCTTTTGATATTTCTTTTCTTTCTTGGGATCTTCCTCTTCATTACTATCTAAATTTTTAACATAAGGACACTTATTTACAAAATGACCAATTGTAACACAATTAAAACATTTTAAGGGAAGCATACCTTTGTACTTGTCGAATCCTTTCTTCAACTTCCTTACAAAGTTGGATATTTCTTCATAATCATCTGAATCATCACTACAACTGCAATTTGGCTTTGACTCAAGATTTTTCTTCTTCTTTGTCCTTTTGATGCTTTAAAAGCTACTTCTTTCGTGGATGGATTTTCCTGTACTATTCTCATTTCATAAGCTGTAAATATTCCGTGTAGCTCATCCATGCTTATCGTACCCATATCTGATGTTTCTTCTCATGTTGAAATATTAGGATCAAATCTCATTGGAAGAGATCTTAGTACCTTCTGAACAATTATAGATTTGTCAACTTCTTCTACCAATCCTTTAATTACATTCACTATTTCATCAACTCGTAAAAGGTAGGATGAAATGTTTTCATATTCCTTCATTTTCAATTGTTCAATTGTCCCAAATTTCCTTTGTAGAATCACAATGCATAACCTTGACATATGTCGAATCAACCATACCATTCATGATATCATTTTTATCCATTGATTTGTTTTTACTAAGTTTCTTTCCATCATTATATGTTGGGGTAGTGGCAGGCTCTTTGTATCCATCTACTATTGATTTCCAAACACATTAATCCTTGTTCTTGTACATATGTTTTCATCCTTCTGCTATAAAATGCATAGTTCTGTCCATCAAACTGTGGTATTCCATTCTTATACATATTATTTCTCTCCATGATCTACCTTCCAGTGGTTAAACTATTTATTGAAGGAACCTGCAGTGATACCAATTGTTGGAATACTAAGAGGGGGGGTGAATCAATATGAGAAATTTTAACCACAATATATAAAATTCAAATTAATATATCATTGGTATATCATCAATGTATCATGAGCATATGAACATAATCAACATCACATCAAGTACACAATACACCTGAATTTACGTGGAAACCCAAATGGGAGAAAACCACATAATTCTTTCTTATATATCAAAGAATACTTTCATTGGAAGCACCATATTTCCAATTCTTCAGATGCAACTGGAAGGAGGATATGACCCCCTATTTATAGGATCCAACCTAAAGGAATCTACAACTCCTTGAATTCTCTGGCTCCAACCAGAAGGAGGCTACAACCCCCTGATTCTTAGGCTCCAACCTGAAGGAAGCTACAACTCCTCAATTCTTTGGCTCCAACTGGAAGGAGGCTACAACCCCCTTTCCTTTCTCTGTCCTGCCTCCTTGAAATATAAGTGTATACCAAACTATCACTACCACAATCACTGGCAACTGCCACTGTCACTACTACTATGACATCAACTTGTAACCTATCAACCTGTCACTATATCCAACCTATCACTGCATCCAACCCATCACATCAACCTGTCACTCATCAACCTACCCAACCTGTCACTGTCACCGATACTCAACTAGATCCTCTCACATGGATCATTTACCAAGGACACCTATCAACTAGATTTCCAACATCACCAACACATGCCTTCACCAAGCATGTACCAAGATCACCAACATACCATCAAAATATATGTGTCTCAACCATGTACCAAACAATCAACCTATACCATACCAAACATCAACTGTGTACCAAAACCCATACCATAACAAGTGCATCAACCATGCACCAACACTTGTACCAATCAATGTATCAACCATGCACCACAATTGTACCAAACCATGCATCAACCATGCACCATAACTTGTACCATATGCCTCAACAATCAACCATGTTCATAAAAAATGTACATAAACACCATACCATGTATCCATCTTGTACCATACCATGTACCATACAATGTTCCAACCATGAACATCAACCATAAAAAGTGTCTGAACCATATACCATATTATTCCATACACCATATATTAATATAACAAATATATGAACCAACAATGTACCTTATTAGATATACCTTAACCAACATGTACCATACATCCAAGATGACCTCATAACACATAGAATAACATACCTTTTACATATGTAACTGAATTGGTGCCTCTGAACTTGATACACACTCCTGTAGCTTCACCTCAGACCTCAACAACCAGAAACATGCATCCTCCTTCACTTTTGTCTTGTCCTCATGGGACAATGAATAACTGTCACGCGGGGCCTCACATGATGTGGCCTAGGAAACCCATGGGGGTGCCTCATGGGAAACCTTATTCTTGACCCATGAGGGATATCCATATTAGGTTTTTATAGAAACCTTCGCTCTCTGCATCTCTGAAACTTTCTTTATTTTTCTTCTAGTTCTCCGCTGGCTCAGAATTACCGTCAGATTCATGAATAGACCAAAATAATAGACCATGACATTCTCACAAGATAGATATTCAATGTAAGTGTATGTTCTTATGAGAGACTCCTTGAGGTGTTTACATACTTTTTCATAGTAACCTCTTTCCTTAATCTTAGGGATTCTAGTACTTTCTTGTCACAACCACTTTACCCATTCATTAATTGACTTGTAACTAACTAGGGGATTTTTTACCATTGTTCGAGGCTTCCAACTTCACAAGGCCTTATATCCCTAATAGTGAGGAACCACGTGGCATACCACCTATCAATTGAAATGACATGAGGAGGAATATCCATATATGAGTGTCTTACCTCCATTTACATTATCCTTCATGTCCATATTCCTCAACCAACTTCGGGTCTGATAACCACACCTACGGGGCATTATGTAGACTTCATCAAATGAACCCAACACATCTACTGACATCAACCAATCCACCAATGACAACTAACTCACCATCAATATCAACCATATTTCTAGGGCTTCTAGACTTCTCCAAGGGTTGACATCAATGACAACCAACTATCCAAACCAACTTTCCAACACCTTCTTCGGTAAAATTTATATGAATTGAATCTTCCTAGGGAAAAGGTATTAATGGAAGGTGGATTCTGGGATTTTGGATTTTCCAGATAATTTTCAAGAATATCTCATCAAGGGTGGAAGGGGAACATCCTCCAAGTAAAGTTTCCAGGAAAACTAGGGGTAAAGGATTGGATGGAATATTTTCGAAGTGTCTTGAGGGCATGAAAGAGGATTCAAAATCCTCCCCAGAAATGACACCAAAATTTTATGGCACAAAATGTAGGTTGGGAAAATCCCAACCCAATCCACAAGATGGCGATAAATTTGGGAGAGTCTACACATTGTCACCTTAGATAAACCCTCCCCTCGCTTTATTGAAGGAGAAATCCAACACAAAGGGGGAATACTGGGTGACCCTAGGGGGAAATGATATGTAAAGTGAGGTTATGTAAGTGAAACCCCTATAGGTCAATATCTAGAGATATGGAAGGATTGGGATGAAGTAATTTTTATGGTTAATGGTTTCTAAGTGCTTGAGTATCTATGAAAGATAGGTGTACTTGCTTGAGACACAAGAAGAGACGAGTATACAATCCTAAAGATCAAGTTGACAAGGAAATTAATCTTGTTGTCCCAAACTACTGCAGTAAACAAGAATATATGTCAGCAAGGAAAAAAACTAATTACTACAGATATAACCACTCAAAGCATCAAATATTTATTAATAAATATAGCATAAAACAAGTATATTGATTCCAAATACTTTAGCACAATATTTATTAGTATTAGAGGGTTCTTATATGAAGTTTTCAGAGTATGTTTATAAAATACAAGTGTTTGTAGAAAATATTTTCTATAGCAACAAGTTTCAACCACAAGAATAATCAATTAATTCGACAAAAAGTTCACCAATAAGCAGTGGAATGATAGTAATGGATTACAAGCAAATTTCCACAGTTGAAATGCAAGTTAAAATTGAAGATATAGAGTGATTTTATGCAATGCTAATGGATGCAGCTTTTAATAATTTATATCTCCAATAATACTATGCCAATCAATATTCCCTAGAGGCTTTAGCAAGCTTAAAGCACCAAGAAAAGATTTCAACTTGAACAAAATCAATATCTCTCTAAATCACGTCTAACAATGCAAACAATTTATTTCTCCAATGCAAATAAATATTAGTGCCTTTCAAAAAGCGTTATGGAGTCTAAGTTAGGTCTACCAAATCTTAAGGGGTGTAATCCCTTTTACTCCCTTGAGATAACCACCCTTACAAGTTAAATTCTAGGAGGGTGTAAACCCTTTTACTCCTTCTAGCAACCTTTGCAATAGCCTTTTCAACAAAACAAAATGATAAAACTTGGTGGAGGTTGTAAACACTTATACTCCTCCAAGGATCTAGCCAATAACAACCATGGTACAAGAAATAAACCTAACAAAGTGCATATTTTCCTTACAAATTCCAAAAAATGCCAAGACAAACCCTAGTTACCAATTATTTTTCACCATCCAAGCAAGAGAAAGATCCTCGAATAGATAACACACCACTTCATTCCATAAGACAAGATCCAAACCATATCATGAAAGAGAGTTAGAATGAATTTTCCCAAGAGGGGCACAAATTCCACCCAAGTAGTCCTCTCACAATGGGAGAGCTATGATGGAAATGAAACATAAGTGATATTTATTTATACAAATACTCCTAAAAGTGTTTGTCTAGTTAAATTTAGGGTAAAACACAAATTAATGGGCCCAAAACTCTTACTTTTACCCTTTACAACTTTAAATTTGATTTTTCACATAAGAAAACCTTAAAAGAAGCATGATGTCACCCCTTTAGGGAAACATTTTGGCACTTGGAGCAAGTTGTTGAGATTGGAGGTGAAACGTTGGGCTTCCAAAGGCCTCCCTCTCATGTGCTAGGGTCTCCTCCATCAAGACCAAGGTCTCTCTCCATCCAAAAGGTTCCAAGTGTAAAATCAACCACACCACCACTTGTTATCCATGATTTTGGTCGTCATGATGATGTATTGATTATGGTGCACTCATGCTCTTCATTAGAACTTTCTCCTGAGAAAAGTTACTTTCTTCTCTTTCCAGAAATATCATTCTTGAAGAAGGTTCGCATGCTGATAGTATAGTTGCCTGCGAGAATGTATGATTCTCGCAGGCTTCCTTAAGCCAGGGTGCGAGAAGTTCACACTGTGTATAACTGCTAGGGTGCGAACACTTTCTAAAGAAGGGAAAAAGATGAATTCTTGAAGCTTCTAGAAGGGAATATTCTAGAAAGATGAGATGGCATTCGAATGGTTATCTAAGTAGTAGATTTCTTGATATTTTGGGATCATTCTTATCCAAGTAACTGATTCATTCTCTCCTATATATTGAGGGGATTCTCATGGAGAAGGTTAGAGGCAAACACATAAGAGATTCATTGGAGAATTAGTGAAAATAATTGTGTGAAGGACCGATGCTACAACAGCTAAGAGAACTCCAGCAAATTTATCAAAGGTGGTTGATATTCTTCATACAAGTGAGCAATTGTGTGTGTCAGAGTCAAGAGCCATCGAAAGGAAGTTTGCAACATCAAGGCTCGGGTTGTAATCTTTACTTTCCATCAATATGATACAGTAATATGTCCCTTTCCCATAAAGCTAGTTCCACTTTATTGTATAACTCCTTGATCATATACATAGATTGACTATTGGATAGATTGTGCTTTCTTCACTTTGGTTGGTTTGTGTTGTCTTGGTCTTGACTGCACAAGAGCATTGGAGCAAATCAGGAGCAACAAAGACCATAGGAAACGATCATAAGGTATGTCCTTTGTTCTTGCCTTCTAGTACATTCAATAGTCGAAATCTAGGGAAAGAGTATTATTCTGTCTTGCTTTGTTCTAGATCCGAGTGGATCTAGGGAGATCGGTTTGTGTCCGCACTTACAAATTTATCCAATAAAAAATTTGGCGACTCCACTGGGGAACAATCCCATTTTTTTTGTGGATTTTTGTGTTTTTCTGTGGCCATTTTCTCTGGTTTCATTTTTCTCCTATCCTATCAGTCTCTAAGTCTTCAGGATATCCTGATAGACACTTTGAGTCCAAAAGATTTTTTGAATTTTACTTCATTTTTCAAATTTTTGGATATGTTCAGGAATTCTCGCACTGCACTTCATTGCAGCTTGCGAGAATTGGTCAGGTTCGCACCCTGCTCATAGGGTTCAGTGCGAGGTTCTCGCACCTTGCTCAAAGGTTGCCTGCGAGAATCAGTGATTCTCGCAATGTGTCATATTGCTTGCCTGTGAACATTCTTTTTCAAAATTTTGAATTTGAGTTTTGGTTTTTCTGACTGCCCAGATCAGTTGGAATACCTCTTATGTGTTTCTTGGACCTCTGATTGATATATTTCTTGCTTTAGTTTGCATGCGTGAACAGTTTTAGGGTTTCAAGGTTTTTCTTGTCCTTTGTGTCTTGACTTTCATTTCTTGACTCTTCTTGCCAAAACCATTCTCTCTGACTTCAGAATCTGAGTGAGTTAGATTAGTTGAGAACCAGTGATTGGTTGAAAGTTGAGTACTTTGTTTTTCTCATTTGCTTGTTGGCTTGAAAGAACATTTTCATTTGCATTGAGAAGACTATTTGGTTTGCTCTTTATTTTTTGCTTTCATTGAAAGAGTTGATTGGGTTGTTATTGCTTGATTCTTTATGATTTGATTTTCTGCTCTCTCATTGGTATAGTGAGGGTTCTTTTTGAAAAGTGAACACAAAGTTTTTTTCTTTCATTAAATTATTTTTGTCATTTACAAAACATTGAAAATCAAAATTTTTTGAGATTGTTGAAGTATTGAAAAAGAGAAACATAGAGAATAGTCATTTAATAAGTGATTGTTTGCATTGACATTTGAAAGGAAATTGTGCATTGTAGTTCCGGGTTGATTTGGAAATTTTTTTCTCTCTCCCATACATAGAATTCATTGAACGAAAAGTGATACATTTCATTCTCATCCTTGAATTATTGGGTCAGAGTCATACAACATAAGTTTCACTTCCGTTACCTTTGAGTAAAAAACAACTCTTAAAAACATTGCGTAATCATAAAATTTATTTAGTAACTCTTTTCTAGGGCTCATTTACACCAACATTTAGCTAGGCTAGCACTTTGGAGTAGGAAGAGAGATACACTCTCCAAAATCTCAAAACACACAATAACATCTTGAGTTAGGGAGTGTTAAAATTCCATTTGCAACATATTGTCTTGGGAAGCCCTTCTAATACAAGGGTCAAGCACTAGGTCACATTGTTGTTGGCAGAGTTACTCACCCTGCTTTGTTGACATCAGTGTAGAGATTGTACGTATTACGGAGGTCACTCGGAGGTATACCCACAATGATGAATGGAATCCTTTTGAGTTGATTTCGGGCTAGATACCCTGCGCTTGCATGTGGATCGGACTGTCGACTGTTCCCCCAGGCTTTACTATTGTTGGTGGTGACCTTAGTGGCCTATCTCTCTAGGTTCTTACCCGAGGTGACTGTGGAGGGGAAAGTCTTCATGGTACCTGGAGTTGACGTTGACCAAACTCACTCGGGCTCCTTGGAGGGTATACCCATGATTATGTGTGGCAGCTTGCACCAGGGTGTAAGTCCGTTAAGCAGGTCGTCAGCATAACTTTTCTACCCTAGCCCCGCCCCTTCTTGTTTCGTTGTTGCGACGTTGGATTTCATCACCAACTAGTGACTTTGATATTAGAAGGTCTTGTTTTCCTGGTGATTGATTCTTAGAGTTTGTTTACTAGCGCATGTTGTTTGTTTCTCGAAGTTGACCATAGGAATATCTTCACGGAGCTTGTTTATCGTTCACAATAGCTCCCCCACGTCGTTCACGTAGAATGCAAGGTTTATCTCCAGAGCATTTGGACGTTTCACAACCCTTGCCTACAGCTACACATGAAGATACCCCTGAGGGCTCTCCTCAGCAGAGTGAAGTCCCAGACGTTTCTACACCACCTCCACAGGTAGAACACACTGACTCTTTAGAACCTTTTTGAATTACCAATACTCAAGAGGACTTTCGAATTCGTCGTGGTGAACGACCCTTTGTGCGATCAAATTCTTCCAGAGATTTAGTTGTTACCTCTTCTGGATCACCCGTTGGGCCTCTTCCTGGTATAGAAGGCCAACATCCTTTTTGGTCTGCAGGTGATTTCCGCAGGGCCCTTTTTAGTCTTGATTCACCTGTGGTCTCTAAAATCAACCCGCTGGTATTTCCTGAGACAGAGTCTGTACCAGTGAATACTACTTATACCTTTACTCTCCCTGTCGAGATGGCCCATCTTGTGAATACTACGAGTGTCCCTACCGGGTTAACTACCATTGGTCTTGCTCCTATAAACACTCAACGAACACCCAGTGTTATTCCAACACTACCCCCCGGATGCCATGCATTGAATGCTTTGTTGAATGCTTCTGTTCCAACACCTCCGCAAACCCCATCTGGTACTCCTGGTGGTCCTTCTGGGCATCCTATTCCTGGTTTTATTCCGATGCTCCCTCAATTTCCTCCTGGAAATCCTAATCCTATTGGTACTATACCATCCATTACACCTAACTTGCAGATTCCCGTTGGTGGACAAGGTGGTACGATTCCATTTCCTCTTACCGGACATAATCCACTTACTACACAAACTACGATTGGCACACAATTTCCGGTTGGAAATCCACCGACGATAGGGGGACCAACCCCACCGTTTGGACAAAATATACCTCCTACTTTGTCTCAGTATTGGAATCAGATGATACAAAATCTTCCTCAAATGATGGGGGGAAACAACCTGTCCCTACTATTGGCCAACCCTATCCAGGTATACCAAATCCTATTTGGGGTACAAATGTTCAAACTAATGTCCCCGCTCAAGGTTATAATCCCCCGAGGTACTATCCTCTCCAACCACCACCCAATCAGCCTGGGTATTCCCACAATGGGCAGACTGTGTACGGTCCTACTGGTTTTCCAACAGGGCTTCCACCCCAAAGTCACCAGTATCCGCAGGTGAATTGACAGTTACCTTTTCTTGCTACTTTGGATTTGCCAGATTTGTCTAGGATTCTAAATGATCCTATTCGTCACTCTCCCCAATGGCCTTCTATTCCAGCTAAGCTTCCATCAGACATTGCTAAATTCGATGGAAAAGAGGGAGAGGACCGAAACAATCACATTATGACTTTTCAACTATGGTGTTCATCCAACTCATTGATGGATGACTCTATTCGTTTACATCTTTTTCAACGAACCCTTACCGGTTCTGCTGCGAAGTGGTATATTGAATTGCCACGAGGTTTCTTCTCTGATTTCAACACCCTAGCTATGGATTTCCTTACACATTACGAGTTACCGATCCATTATGATACTGGGACTGATATTTTGACTTCTTTCAAATAGACTAAAGGAACTCATATATCGGATCATATCCATGAGTGGCGAAGGAGACGACGTCTCATCAAACTTGAACTCCCCGATCAGTTACTAGCCGAATGGTTTACAAAATCCTTTGTGAACGAAATTGGTAAGGAAATTTCCATGGGTGGCGTTGTCACTGAGGAGCAGGCTATAAGTCATGCTCAATATCTTGATCTTGTTTATTCGCAAACGAGAACACTTTATGATTTATTACCTGAGTTACCTCATCCTGGTACTTCCAGCACTTCAACCACTCTAGTTGCCTCACATGCAGCTGAAGGTGTGATTGGTACTGCCCAAGCCCAATCACATTCTGTTTCAAGAACCAACCCTAAGTCTGCTTCTTCTAATGTTCAAAATTCTCCGTCTCTTTCCACTCCTACTAGTAAAACTTCTGAGGTGAACGCCGTTCAATCTACCCCGACCGGTAAAAATAAATCTAAAAAGGGGAAAGGCAAGAATAAGGAGAGAAAAAATAATAATCAAACAGAGCAGCCTAAAAACACCCCTGTTGAAGATCGGGATAAGCGCAAACCCCGCTACCCTTGCCTTATCTGTGGTGACGATCAATATACGAAGGATTGTCCACGACGTGCCGAGGTCACTAAGTTCCTTCAAGGGACCTCAAAACCTTCTACCCTGACAGTCTTGTCCCAACCCTTCCCTTCTCAACAACAGGCTTAGTTGGTTATTCATGACCAACCATCTACTTCTACCACATCATATGTTTTGATGTGTACTAGTGATTCTAAGCCAAACAACGTTGCACTCACGACTAGAGCCAAAGATTATACTCCATCTAAAGAGAAGGTTGACGATTTACCTCCTGCTTTGGTACAACCCTCTCCACTGAATCCACCTACCAACTGTCCTCTTCATCTCAAACGACCGAGCCTTGATAAAGTTCTATGACCACCCCCTAAAGGTGTTGTTAAGAAATCGACTTTCAATCCTCATGCTCGTGCGGCCTTGAATTACAGTATTGTTGAAGATCTGGCCCATGAACCTTCAGCAATGTCAGCCCTTGAAGTCCTTCAGTCTTGTCCTGCACAACGGAAGGCACTGTTGAAAGCTATAGGTGGAATTGACCCAACCGATATGAATTTAATAGTCTTTGACTTGGACGATCACATTCCAAGGTTTCCCCCCCAACTTGCGTTTCAAATTCAAGTTGTTGTCTCTGACAAGAACATTTGCAGAACTGTTATTGACGAGGGTGCTTCGACGTGTGTAATGTCTTTTGCTTGTTGGAAAGCCATTGGCTCTCCTCCCTTAAATGAATAAAAAAACACTCTTAAATCCTTCAATGGATTTGGTTTTAAGCCTTATGGTGTTCTTCCTTCGTTTTCCATTACTCTAGAAGGTAAGACGGTCCAAGTCGAAGTGGAAGTATTTGACGCTCCCCTTGATTATAATCTTTTACTTGGCCTTAGCTGGATCAATTACATGCGTGCTGTTGTGTCAACACTTTTCCATGTAGTACGTTTTCCTCATCAAGGAAAGGTTGTTACCGTTGACCAACTTGCCTTCTTCAATTCCGATACTTGTACTGGAAACGTGCCGTTTATTGCTAAAACCCCGCTGGGTTATGAGAATGTTAGTGTAGGCCTTTTAAAGGACTCCTCGTTAATGGGTACTTTCCCCATTCCTCCGCCCGATGTTCCACTCCCGTCATTTGCTTCTATCAACATGATCTCCACCGTGCCTCATGAACTTCCTACGTCACATGACCCTTGGATTGTCCCTGACCCTGGAGACCACATTCGTTTCGGCGACATCATGCCGTTAAGTCCGGTTGAGTCTGCATATCAGGCCATTCAATCGACAACACCTTCTACCTCCTCTCTTGACGAGTTGTCTCCTGATCCTTTCCGTGTTATCTTTACCACTGACGAGATGATCATGTCCATCATGGAGGACACCCCTTGGGACGATGGGCATCATCGTTCCATACTCTTTCTGGAACAACACACTCTTGAGAACTACCAACGGATTTCGACTCCGTCGACCGTTGTTGTCATTTCTATGGTTCCCGCGACTTCACACGATGTGTTTTCTGAGGGGAACTTAAGTAACATCTCTCCCACGATTCCCATTGACATATCCGTTAAACCTGGGATAGTTGAAAATGTTCATATTGGAGCTTCGTGTTCTCCTGATGAAATCGTCACCTATACGTCTCTGTTCAAAGAATTTCGTGACATATTCACTTGGAGTTATGAAGAGATGCTAGGTATCGACCCTGCCATTGTTGTACATGAGATAAAGACATACCCCGGAGCTAAACCTGTCTGGCAGCGCCTTCATCCAGTTCACCCACGTAAAGCGACGAATATCAAGCTCGAAGTTGAAAAAATTCTAAAAGCCGGCTTTATTTATCTGGTGGCTCTGATAGAATGGGTTTCTAACCCTGTTCCAATTGATAAGAAAGGTGGAAATATTAGTGTATGTGTTGATTATAGGGATATTAACAAAGCCTGTCCAAAAGACAACTTTCCAACCCCTTTTGTCGACCAGATTGTCGATGACTGTGCCGGAAGTGAAATCTTCTCTCTCATGGATGGTTTCTCCGGCTATAATCAAATTAACATTACTCCCGAGGACCAACATAAAACTGCTTTTATATGTCCTTGGGGTAATTTTGCCTATAGGGAAATCCACTTTGGTCTTAAGAACGCTGGCGCGACGTTTCAACGTGCTATGTCTTATGCTTTTCATGATATAAATCATATCGTTCAACCCTATTTGGATGATTTACCAGTTCATTCTTTGTGCCGAGTCGATCACCCCACTCATCTCCGAGCCATTTTCGTTTGTTGTCGGTTCTATCGTATTCGTTTAAATCCTCATAAATGCGTTTTTTGCATAGAATCTGGTCGTCTTCTAGGTTTTATCGTTTCACGTCAAGGGATCAGGGTGGATCCTCTTAAAGTTGAGGCAATTCTTAATCTCCCTCCTTCTACACTGCGCTAGTTACAAAGTTTGCAGGGGAAAGAAAACTTTCTTCATCGTTTCATCCCTAATTACGCTGCGATTACTCGTGGTTTTATGCGACTACTAAAGAAATATTTCGAGTTCATTTGGGATACCGTTTCCAACAATGCTTTTGAAGCTTTGAAGTTGTCCCTCACACAAGCTCCACTTCTCTTTCCTCCTGATTATAGTCGTGACTATTTTCTTTATCTTGCTGCCTCGTAGTATACTATTGGCATGGTTCTAGTCTAAGAGGATGATAAGGGCAACGAGCATGTTGTTTATTACTTGAGTCGAAGTCTCACATCCACTGAAATCAAGTATCAACATGTTGAAAAACTAGCCTTGGCTGCCGTTCAAGCCGTCCAACGCTTCCGACATTATATCCTCTCACGGAAAACTATAGTGATTTCTCATTGCAACCCTATGCAACACATTTTGACACGTCAATTGCTAGGGGGAAAATACTCCAAATGGATTGTCATACTCCAGGAGTTTGAATTGGAATTCGATCGCGCCACGTCTAATAAATCCTTAGTTTTTGCTGAGTTGATATGCGATTTTCCTCACTCTGCCACGAAAAATGTAGCAGTAGATTCATTACCCGATGAATCTCTTTTCCTAATTAGTACTAACGATCTTTGGTATGGGGATATCATTATATATCTCCAAACCCAGACTTTCCAGCCTGCTTTGTCTATTACTGAACGACGCCGCATCCGTTATCAAGCACGTCAATACATTATCCTCGAGGATACTCTTTACCGTCGGGGCATTGGATCTGTTTTTCGACGTTGTCTGACGTTTGACGAAGCCAAGAAAGCTCTGAATGACTGCCATTCTGGAGCATGTGGTGGTCATATGTCTGGGTATGCTACTGCCCAGAAGATATTACGCGTAGGTTATTTTTGGCCTTCCTTGTTCAATGACTACATTATTTCCATTTAGAAATGCCATGCCTTCCAGACCTATAATCAGAAAATTCGGTCCCATCCTGCTCCTCTTAATCCTGTGGTCTCAATTGGTCCTTTTGCGAAATGGGGCATTGATTTCATGACATGTCACCCTCACTCAGTTGGGGGGCATGGTTACATCATTGTAGCTGTTGATTACTTTACAAAATGGGCCAAGGCGATGCCAACATTCGATAATACTGGAAAGACTGCAGCCTTGTTTCTTTTTAACCATGTCATAGCTTGTTTTGGTGTTCCCCAAGCTATCGTTACTGATCATGGTAGTTATTTTAGGAATTTTATGATGTTTGAACTTACATAAAAGTTGGGTCTTCGTCATGATAACTCAACACCCTATTATCTGTAAGCTAATGGCTAGGTCAAAGAAATCAACAAAGTTCTTATAAATATACTTCGACGGATGATAGGAATTCATAAATCAAGTTGGCACACAATGTTGTTTTCGACATTGTGGGCATATCGGACATCTGTCAAATCCGCTACTAGGTTTACGCCTTTTTGTTTAGTCTATGGTGTGGAAGCCATTCTTCCTATAGAATGTGAGATACCCTCTCTAAAACTAGTTGTCGAACTCTTACCCAATACTTCTACTGAAGAAGAACGTCTATTGTATCTGATGCGATTAGATGAAACTCGACGTGACACCACTCTCATAATAGAAGCCCAGAAAAAACGTGTCAAGGCACAATATGACAAGCATGTCAAGCCTCGCATTTTATCTGAAGGTGATCTTGTTCTTCTCTATGAACAGGATCGAGATGCGTTAGGAGCTGGGAAATTCAAACCAATGTTCCAAGTTTTGGAAAAAGGAGCATATGAGCTGGTAGATTACGATGGTATCCCTTTAAGTGAACCCAGGAATGGGTTGTACTTGAAGAAGTACTATGCATAAATCATTTGTGCACAAGTACTTGTATTTTATGTATCATACTTTGTGTGTGTTACTTTAGTTTTCTTTTGATGTTATCTGGTCTCTACCCTTATGTGACGTTGTGTTTGATTGCCAGATGTAGGAGTCTTCGCTACCCTATATTGGCTTTGCTGATGGTGCTAGCCGTATCACTCAGAACCTAGCTTCCGCTACCTGGGAAATCTATGCCCCAGCAAACAAACTTGTATCTTTACGAGGTGTATGCCTTGGCCATGCAACCAACAACATTGTAGAGTATAGTGCCGTGATTGAATTATTGGTTGATGCTATCTCACTCGAAATTCGTCATTTGGTTGTGCGACTGGACTCGCAGCTTGTAGTACTACAACTAAGTAATATCTATTCTGTTCGAAGTCCCACTTTGTTACGGGTGTATTTGCGAATTCGCCTCTTGGAATGTTATTTTGATCGCATTGAATATCAACATATTCCTAGATGTCTTAATACATTAACATATGCATTGGCTAATTATGTATTGGACAGACATTTGAGCCATTTATAAATTAAACACATCAAAATTCATACATTATAAAGTAAACTGGTAGAAACCATCTGTATATATAACGATCAAGAGAGTTTTTACAAAAAGTTTGTCCGAAGACCAAAATATCAAAATTTGAAGCTTATAGATTCTACAAAGTGATGTCACAGATGACGTTCACAGTAACACACAAATGACCTAGCAACCCTACGGAGCAGTCGACCCATAGATACTGATACCCCTACAGTGTGACGCTGATCGCGTCATGGAATCTCTTCCAGAGTCATATCTGGAATGTCTGCTGTCAGGCCCTCTAAATTTTGTTCCACCACCTGATAATCTTTGACATACTGTGCTGCTACTGCTGCTACTGCTGCTACCTCTCCTCGTTGCTGGATAGGAGAAGTGCCAGGAGGTCTATACGGTCCAACATCTGTGTTATCAACACATTTTGTTTTAGTCTTTGGATAAATATATAAAACAAAAACATTTAAATATGATAAAAATTCAAAAACATTTAAAAAGAGAAAATGTGAACTTCTTACCGAGGTCTCCCCACTGAGCATCCTCAGGCAGTGCTAAATCCGGATCTCCTCGGAAATCCAACCCAGCATAAGCATAGTCATCGACCATCAACATCTGGTTTTGAATCCAGTCAAAGAAAATATCGCCGTACTTGACGATTGGTCTTGCCACGTGCCGGGCCATGAGCCAACACCATCTCAACATTCTTGGATCCCTAGGACCCGAGAAGTCCCACTCAACCTATAGTCTAAATACGGGGACCCTCTCGAGGAAGAAGGAAACCAACAAAGAACCATACCCAAATTGTTTCAATTCACCTCGCCTGCATTTGGTTAATTGCCTTTTGATACTGCGAAGCACAACATCCGCCCAGTTGAATACTCGAGGCTCAGTACACTCGATGGCATACTGGAAGTAGCTTTGTAATGCCATATGAGGAGCAGAACTCCCAACCATCCGAGCTATGGTAAAAAGGATAGTGCGGAGGGTCAAGTCTTGTACCCCCCAGGTAACCACTTTTCCCTTTTTCCTCTCAGCCTCAGGTACACAGTATTGATTGCAGTACTCACTTATCTTTAGCCCACCACCTCTACTACCAGCCAGGTTGACATAATACCCGCGCCTGGACAATCCAGTCAAAAAGTATATGTCCTCAATGTCTATGGACAGAGTGTGAGCTCCTACATTGAAAACCTGCTGATCTGGGTCCCACATACGGACCAGGAACTCTAGTAGTCTGACTTGGGCCCTCATGCCTGGGATGCGAAAGTATTTTAAGAGCCCACAATATCTCAATGCTGCTATGGTGGGAGGATGATTCTCGCAATTTGCATTATCCTCTTCATGTTCTCTTTCACGCCACTCAAGCACCATGTTTGTGGCTATTTATCTGCATAAGGAACATAAGAGGAGGATTAATGATTTTATTCATGAGCTAGATCTTTTTCATTGGCTAAATATTTTAAAAAAAATTGGAGTTTGTGGTTCTCGCAGGTGCCCCATTGGCACAATGCGAGAACCTTGCAGGTGGCTTAAGGCTCACCTGTGAGAATGCATCATTCTCGCAGGTCCCGTATGGGCTGCCTGCGAGAATGCCAATGCACATGTAGGGTTCAAAAAACCACTTGAAACTGAAAAACTAACCAATGAAATCAAAAATTTAAACCATGAAAATGTCAAGAATGAAGAGCTTACCTTAATTTTGCAGACGACTCGTCGAATGGTCTCTTGTAGCTCCCAAAAATTAACACCAAACTCAGAGGGTAAAAAGAGGGTTTTGGAGCTCAATAGTGGAAATGTGAAATGATGTGGTAAAAATGATTATTTACTTATTTAATTTACTTTTTACTATGTCATTTTGGGTTTTATGCTTATTTATTGATTACAACTAATCCCTAATATCAATATGAGTGTAATGACTTGCAGGCGTGATGACGTTGATAATTAAATACAAGGATATGGAAACATTTTTCTTCGCTATGGCGTGTTTTGTATGGTTTTTGATGGTTTTTACATAAAACCTCGAGCGTCTTTTTTTTCCGTTCTTGTGCTCGTAAAAACATGAGAACGTGGTCGAGCATACTTTTATCACTTTTTCGAGCTCAATAAGGTTATACGAAAAAGGAACCCCCTTGGAGTCCTCTTTAATCTCTTTTCAGACTCTCTAAACATGAAAAGATCGTCGAGCGACCTTGCTATTTTCACGCTCACTAAAGTATTTGAAGTACGCGTCTGGTGAGCGATAATTTCTCTCTTTTTGGGTCTCGTCCAGACTATTTTATGAAAAAGGAACCGAGAGAGTTCTCTTTTAAGTGTTTTTCCAAACTCTATAATCTTGAAAAACCTTCGAGTTTTCTATCTCTGGACTCGTTAAACAAACATTGACAGACCCGTGATGGGACCGAACCACTCCTTCTTAGGGTTC
>ML779334.1:1701936-1712187 GCA_009831015.1 Picea engelmannii
GCGCCCAGTGAGAAGTTAGGGCGCGGGTTGTTTGTTTTATGTGGTTTTTTGAGGAAATACTCAGCATGGCTTTGGCTAGGAAGAGGCATGAGTTGGCCTGATGCCTGTATGGTGCATTTTAGGGTTATAACACCTGGTGTTCGTAACACTACCTCTAAGCACGGGAATTTGGAACCTCATGCACTGATGATCACTGATTATATAATGGTTAATACCTTTGTGGGCTTAAAGGAATCTGATAGGATCATGTAGGATCCTTGGTAGTATAATTACTTCTTTATATTAAACTCGAAGTATATAACTCCTCATGACCAGAGGAAAGGTGAGATGGGTAAAGTCCTATAGAAGTTGAGGCAAGAAGGTTTTCTTGCCAGCTGTTATAGTATAAAAGGGAAAGTGACCATGGTTGGTTATTTCCATAAAGAGAAGGCAACATCAGTATGAGTTATAACTGTGAAATTAGTCATGTAAGCGAATGTAATCTTTAACTAAAGAACACTAATGATAAAACTAAGCTAGTATGATGAATACTTAGTTGTGTGTGTATGCTTGAGTGCATGGATTTAACGCATTGAGAAGCTTCTTGATATGAAGCCTGATATTAATACCATTTAGGTATGAATGATATTAAATGTGCAAGTGATGCACATGTATTATGTAAGAGTATAAGTATACTAAAGGCTCAATATGGTTTCCTTGATGAGTGAAATGTGAGGCAAGCATAACACTTTCCAAGATTGAATGAATACCATGGATGAATGGTTGAATCCATTCTGAAGAGTCATGGAAGTTATGTTTTGAATGATATCTTAAGGGGAATGTGCTCCATCTCCCTAGGAAAAGACATTAAAAATTGATGAAAGAGTAAACGAGCAAGGATGCTCTGTTGTCATAATAAGAGGCAAATGATTATGCCTTTGAGTATCACATGAGAATGATTGTAAACAATCATGAGTTGATTGATTTTAAAGTAGAGATGTATGTAGGCTATGAAATATATCTATGGCAGCTACACACAGGCTTATGATTATGAATATGGCTAAGTACATCATGGATGTAAGTTAAAAGAAAATAGAATATGTGTGGATACGTAATCAAGATGCATGTCAGAAATGCATGTCTATGTTCCTTAAAGAATGCTTAGTAATGAGCCGAAGCTAATTCAAGGTTGAGGCCATCACAGATAGTGATGGATATGCAATGATTAAGTTGCGTGTTGAAGGAGTTCCCTGTGAAGAAACTATGTAAGGGATTTGTCAGAAGAACAAAGTCACAACCCTAATGATTGCTGAAGGTTAGGAAATGGGCTGCAAAGCCTGCCTATATAAGAATCCTGGATTACATTTTTAAAACAAAATGTGTAGGTGGAAGACTAACAACTGAATGTTAAGCACTCCGAGAACCGAATGATAATGTGCAAGATGCACATGTTCATGACCCACTATGAACGAAAATCTTGCTATTAAAACATGCTAATGTATCCAAAAAGGTTAGAGTGAGGCCTAACCAAGGATGCTCAAGGAAAAGAGTAGGGAGATCCCAACCTAGAATAATTTGCAAAAATCCAAGAAGAGGAAAACGGAGGAACACTTGTCCACCCTAACAACTCTGAATGGATTACAGGGTTGTAGGTCTTAGATGAGCAGTTGTGAGAACAAGTACAACTTGGAAAAGAGAAGGGATAAATAAGTATGTTTGATTGAATAGGATTGGTTGAAGCCACACCAAGCAAAGGAAGTAAGGCCTTAGAAATAAATCAGCTAGGTTGAAATCCGCAGGCTGTGTGGAAGGAGTGGGAAAAATGGGAGAGCCCATAACTCCTTTCTTTCTATGTGTTATGTTTCCTCTGGAATGAGAAAGATGATTTACTAATAAAAGTAAATGTTTGGACACCATAGTGATGATGATTGTATTACTGTAGAAACAATTAATAACTGTCTGTATTACATTCATGAAAACCTTTGAGGGTAATGTGATGAAGTGCATAAAGATATGCTAGGAAATTTTGAATATGTTTCATGGAATTGAATGTTATACATGAAATTTTGGAAGGAAGATGTATGCCTCAGATACCCAAGTAGAGTATGATTCAGGAAGAAAACCCTGATCAAATCAGGTTACACGAGAGCATGATAGAGGAGATGAACATGATCCGTTCATTGGAAGGAAACTGATCTCACTCATCAAATTTACTTGAAGACCCAATGGAGTTAACGGATCAAACGCCAGTCGTTCAATAAGATTGACGACCCGTATTCACTGTGGAGATTGAATGGGCATGTGGGTTAACGATGGAGCCTATGCTCGTAATATAATTTCAATATAGTTTTGTTTTGAGTTTGAGGTCCGATCATAGATCAGACGACCCGTATTCATTGTGGGGCATGAAAGTGGAATTAACATGCATGCTAGTTCATGACCCACAATCAACCTACACCATTGATATTGTCGAGGTGGATGGTCAATGACCATGATTAAAAGAGTTGAGCAAGCACTTTTTAGATTTCAGAGATTGAACTCTCAGATAAAGAGTGAACACATTGGGGATTCCACAATCATTGTGAATTGTTGATGTGTGAATGATTGGTGGGTGGACTTGCAAGGAATCTATGCATTAACGCCCCGTAAACTTGTACTGTGATTGGGTTCGGTGGCTAGATTTGACAAATCATGTTCTCAATCTAAATTCTCGACCAAACATTTCTATGTTAGCATTATTATTTGGAAATATTGTGGTTAAAATCAATCGAGGGCTATGATCGACAACCCATGATCATTGCAAAGATTGCATATGCACACGGGTTAACGTCGAGACCTATACTCATAATCTAAATTCAATATAGCATTGTTTTGAGTTTGGGATCTTATCGTAGATAGGATGACCCGTATTTGTTGTGGAGGTCGAAAGGAGAATTAAACAACGAGCTAGTTCAGGCTCTACAATCCCTTGCCACTGTTGGATCCGGGCAAATACAGATCTTCACCGTCGAATTGCAGAAAAGGAGTTTAGCCAAGATCATAACACCTAGACATGGGAGTTGAACGGATAGCACTTGAAAAGAATAGAGCTAAGGTCACATCTCTCGATCGCATGAAGAGAAAACAGAGTTCATCCGGGCCAGTCAAGGAAGGTAGATTTTATCACTCTACATTAGACTGTGGTCGCGAGGACCAATTCTATGGGAATAAAGATGCTCATAGTTCGCACGTTGCATGGAATGCATGTTTACATAAAGGATAGACAATGCATTTCCCATTAAGGAAGGAGGACCTTCCAACACTTCTACTTACATTGTATAGGTGTTAGAGAAAACCAAATTTGGGGTGCCATGAGTGTTGACACCCTGGTTATTAATGAAGGAGGAATGCTTAAAGGAATTCATTTGAAACTTGTAGTGTCATATGTACTGATTTGGGATCATGATCATCCTGTAGCCATAAGCATAGTCTTGCTGCAACAATGAATGAGAATAAATAAACCATATGGTGAAAATCTTGGTTAAACTCCAACACACCATGGAAAAGTACTTGTCATAAAGTATGGGAAACTTAAAATCAATGCGAGGGTGCATTGGGAATGAATGTGGCCACGAATTTTGGCGCATTCATTAAAATCAATTGATATCTGAATTACATTTTGAAAAATTTGGTAGGCTGAAATGATGCATAGGTAAGGGATGATGTATCCTTTTTGCTTGGTATCCTTGAATAGATGAAAATGACTTGGACTATTAGTATTCCTAATTTTGAAAAGATAATGTGCATGGAAACTAACAATTTGTTTCACTGAGGAATGTTGAAACTGCAGGAGGAAATGAGTCTTGGATATGATAGTATTGTAAGCCCATAAGGAAGACCAATTGCCCACTGAGCCAAACTGCAAGGAATGTTGAAGTGCAGGAAGCAAAGGAGTCTTGAATATGGCAGCATTGTAAACCATAAGGAAGACCAATTGCATGCTGAGCCAAACCTCTATGGGAAGGAAGTTCCCATAATTATGAATCTAGTTCGTGTGCGAAAAAAATATGAGAACAAAATGTGGAATTTGGAAATTTGCGGATGACAGATTTACAAGAAAATTTTTGAATTTAAAATTTATGATGTCTCATGAATTTCTATATACCCGTGATACAAGTGAAAGGGAAAGATCTGCGAAGAGTGCAAAGATGAGAAAATGAGCTCTCGGGTTCGAGGGAGAACTATGAGAAAGAGTATAATCCGATCGCATGAAATAGAGACTGACTCGGGAGAAGGAGAGTAACCTTCATCCCCATCTATGATTGAGTCGGGAGAAGGAGAGACACCTTTGTCCCTAACTATTTCTGTGCTAGGATAAGGAGAGTAAACTTCGTCCCTAACTTTAGCTGAGCCGGAAGGCTATCAAGCTGTAAAAGCATGAAAAATGGCTATTGCTGAGCCATGAGAACCCCATGGTAAGCCATGATCGCCTAGAATATATTCTATTGAGGTAGTACAAGCCAGATGGACACCTCGATAGAGAAATTTTGAGTAACGCCTCGACTGTAAGACTTGATAGACTCTCTAGAATTATTTCTGTGTGAGAAAACCTTGGCAAGGCAAGATGGATCACCTGAGGGACTGTATAACAGAGAAGGGGATGCCTGAGCTTGGGCCTAGAGGGTGAGTGACCACAAGGAAGAGGATACCTTAATATTTCTTGTAAACTATTGATTGGTATCATGCACATGATGGGTGGCTCTTCCTGTGCGAGAAAAACTTGGCAAGGCAAGATGGATCACCCGAGGGAGTGTATAGTAGAGAACGGGATGCCTGAGCCTGGGCCTGGAGGGTGAGTGACCGCAAGGAAGATGAAACCTTTATAGTTCTTGTAAACTATTGATGGGTATCATGCACCCAATGGGTATGTCAAAGAAAAACAATGAGCCTGGATAACAAGACAACCCTGTGGATGCAAATCCACAAACTGCGTAGACAATTATTGTGCTAGATTTTGAAATTTTCATAGAAATTTTATGCAACAGTAAAATGTTTTCACATGAGACTATGATTAATGTGCTTGTTGTCCAAGAATTATTGAAAGCAGGTGATGAAGATTAAGGGTCTGAAAAAGGACCTGACTGAGAAAGAAGGTCAAGACTTCTAAAGTGGCTGAATGAGAAAAGCATGATAGTTGTTAGTGAGAAAACACCGAGGATGATGTTTCCTTTTAAGGGGGAGGGGATTGTAACACCCCTATTTCCCCCAACTTGTAATTAATCATTAATTAGGGTTACCATGCTATGTCATGGGAACAATGTAAATGTATTATTGTTTGAGTTGCCAATAATTGACTGTGGGGGTGAATCCTTGCAAGTATTGGCCATGATATCACTGGAGGAAATAATGTGAAAACTATAAGAGAGGGTTCATTATATCAAATAACCCAAAATTTCCCTTTGATGAGGATAATAAACCTCCTTCGGATCCCAAGGAGAGAAAAGTTAATGAAGAAAGGACTAGTGGTTGAATTATCAACCACTCCCATGAATGGAAGCATGGAATAGCTGCAGAATGTTATCCCGAAGTACCACAGGGTATGGCATACCAAGATGAACTAAGTTCCCTTCTAACAAAAGGAACATGATAGGTTGAGAACCATCCTGGGAAAAGATATACAGAAAATGGAGACAAGGAAATAGATAGATAGAGACAGAGAGGAGAATGCGCGGAGCTCTCCAGTAAATGAAGAATAGAAGGAAACGAGCTTGATGCTGAGTGAGAATCTGATAAACCTCACCAAGGTCACGATAGAGAAATAAATATCTGAAAGTTTGCAGAGAACAGAACCCGAGAAGAAGCTAAAACAAGGAAAGAATCCTTGAGAAACTGCGAGAGTTCCCTGGTGATATCATGGCTTGGCACGGGGGTGGCCAGAGTGCTAAGAATGAATGCCTCTTAGCCTATGGCTGGGTGGAAGAGAGAAAACCCAAAATCAGTTAGTTGGCTACCACCTGTAATAGATAAGTAATCGCATATCTCGTGTATTTAAGTGGTACTATGAATTAAAGTTGGATATTCTATGAATGTTACAGGGATGGATATGTTTGCTTAATGATTTATACCGTATCCATTTTTGTGTCTTCTTGATTGTGTAATTAGGAAAGTAAGAAATTAAATGGATTTGACATGATTTGTACTCATAAATGCTTGCACCTTGTGCTGGCTTAAGATAGAGCCACAAACTGGGAGTTCATCGACCTTGGGCATAGTTTCACGTGTGCATGTCGACACTCCTAGTCATTCTATGCCTCTTGGAGGAAGGAGTTTGCTAAATCTCAGGAGAGATAGTGCACGTATGCATAGCCTCTCTGCGAGGCAGGTAGAGACCGAGAACCACTTAAGTTCTAGAGTTGAGGAATGAGCGTAAGGGGTGCATGAAATAATTATTCCAAGCATTAATTTCAAGAGAAAGAGCACAAATCTATTAAGCCTTTCAGAGCTAACAAAGCTCAGGAATAATAGATAGATTGAAGTATCGAAAGGGAAGGTTCCTTTTCTTGGAAGACAAACGAACGAGATCTATTCAGGAAGAGCCAAGGTTTGTTTTGACCATTGGATACGAGAAGGAGAACGAAAGTTAACCCCTTGAGTCCCTTAGACTTCATGAGTTCAATGAATTGAGAAAGTTCATTGTAAGGGAGGTAAAATCCCCAATGCCCCGAAGTCCCGAAGTTAATCTGGGCCTTAGATATGAGGATGCCAGAGAGCCATCTCGACCGTCAGATGTATGAGGTAGTCAACCCGACATTGACCAACTCTAGGAGATTTCAGTCGAGGAGTGAGTCAACCTCTCAAAGTCCTGAAGTCCCGAAGTCCATCCTAGCGATTGGCGCCAGGAGACACATGGCACCAGATCCTTCACTTTAGAGGTTTAGTGCTCCAGAGGAAAATGGCTTGTGTGAAGCGAGAACTCTCGAAGGCCCAGAGGCCAGAGTTCACCTGAGTCATCGATCTCCAAGGAAAGGTGTCAGAATATCTACCACTTCGGAGGAAAGTCACTTCGTAGGAAATATTGTGCGAAGAGGCGAGAACTCCCAAAGGCTGAAGTGTCAGAGTTCATCCTGACTGTTGATCGTAGGGGATACATGTCCATAGATTTGACACTTCGAGAGGATTGCAATCTAGAGGTTTGTGTTGGTGAGTACTTTGAAACTCCCGAAGTGCGAAGCTCCGAAGTGATCTGTAGCCATCGATTCATGGGAGACACGCGTTGATAGATCATTAACTCCAGGTGAAAGGTTTTCGGGAGAAATTGAGTGTGAAAAGGTAGAAAATAACGAACACCAAAATCACGAAGTAAACCATGATCGTTGATCGGGAAGGAAGCATGGAGCATGATATTTGACTCCAGAAGAATGTACTTTAGGAGGACATATTGTTGGAGCATTCAGATCACCTGAACACCGAAGTCCCGAAGTGAACCTGGACTGTGAGATCCAGAGGGATGCGTGGCAGAAATCTGTTGTATTTGGGTGAAATCACTCTAGAGAGGAACGAGTGTGCAGGAGTTGAAACTCTTGAATCCTGAAGAGAAGAAGAGAACCTGAACCATCATATCCATGGGGACGCCTGGTGAAAATCCATTGTATCTGGGTGAAAGCACTTCGAGAGGAGCGAGTGCGTAGGAGTTTGAAACTCTCAAAGCCCGAATAGCCAATGTAGCTGGGGGTCGTCGATCTGTTGGAGGACACATGTATATAGATCGTGGACTCTGGTTGAAACGATCTGGGAGAAAGTGAGCATGGAGAAGTTGAGAGTTGAGATTCCCAAAGGCCGAAGTCCCGAAGTGGAGCACAACAGTTGATTGCGAAGGGACGCGTGGCGCTCAATTTGTAACTCTAGGTACAATGTATTTCGAAGGAAAAAGGCGTAGGAATTTTTGAAAATTCTGAATGCCAAATTCCCAAAGTGAATCAGGACCATCAGAATCCCCAAGGACAAGTGACGTCGGATTGTGAACTTTAGAGAATTTCCATTTCGGGGGAATTCATGCGGTGGTTGTCTTAGTGCTTGTTGTTTTGGCATCTGGTCACAACTCACAATCATATGCAAGTATAAGGGGAATGAAAGAACCCAAAGGACTTAGAAGAGGATATTTTCCAGTTTAGAGCTCAGTTCAGAGCATGGAGGTCGTCACTGGAAATACCTGGAAGAGAAGAATGAAATAGAGACCCCTTAATGAGGGCATTATTTTCTCAAGGAGAACGAAGTTTTTATGCCCCGTCGTGGGTGTGTTACACTTATGTTGGAGGCTGATCCTTGGGATCATGTTGAGAAGGATATTCCAAAACCTTCTAATCTAGAACAATTGGCTTCTCATACAAAGAGGGAAGCCAAAGTGAAGAGAACCATTCCTGATGATGTAAATGATCATTTCATGCCATACATTTCACATAATAATATAGGTAAGAAAATGTTTGACGCTTTGGTTGAGTTGTTGTAGAACTCTTGTGCTTCTTGTTGGGTCACAAAAATTCCATCTTTCACACCTCTTTTCCTTGACTTTTAACCATTTTCCATTTTCCTATAACCTTGCATTAAGACCATTTTAATGTTTATATGAGATATTAGACTTATTATTTTCCAATGCATTTATTTTTGTATTTTAAGTGAGTTTAAGATGAAATTTTAGAAAAAATAACATGTTTTCACTCAGCGATGATATTTTTCCAACAACCTTTTCAAAGATGAAGGGAATAGACAGAGACTTGGGTGAGATGAAGATCCCATTGAAAACACATACTAATTTAGTAAGACATATACCTTATAGGTTGAATCCGAAGTACAAGGAAAAAGTGAAAGCAGAGCTTGACATGCTGATAGAAGTTGTTATAATTGAACTTGTCGAAAAATACGAATGGATAATTCCAATGGTGTTTCAAGATAAGAAAACAAGGGATATTATAATTTCTATAGACTTAATAAAGTTGAATGATTCATGCTTGCATGACCCGGTCCCGACCCCCTTTGCAAATGAAGTATTGGAAAACGTAGGAGGGAAGGAAGCCTAGTCATTCACTGATGGATTTTTTAGGATACCATCAGATAAGGATTGTACAAGAAGACATACATAAGACGACATTTTAGACATAATGGGGAAGCTATCAATACACAATGATTTCATTTGGGTAAAATAATGCACTTGTTGTGTTTTATAGAGTAGTTGTCACAACCTTTAAGTAGTTTATTCATAAATTTATTGAAGTGTACTTATATGATTGGAATGTATTTATGCTATTAAGAGATCACATAGAAGCTGTAAGGTTGATTCTTGATAGATGTAGAAAAAATCAAATTTCATTAAACTTGAAGAAATGTATTTTCTGTGCACCTTTTGGGATATTGTTAGGGAATGTGGTATGCAAGCAGGGCCTCTTAGTTGATCCTACTAAGATAAAAATAATTTTTAATTTGACACTACCTGGATCAATGAGAAAGTTGAGAAAAACTCTGGGTCATACCCGATATTACAAAAAAATAATTAAAGGTTATGCACAGATTACATATACAATGGAGAAGTTATAAAAGAAATAAGCTAAGTTTTAGTGGAATAAAGATTGTCAGCAGGTTCTAGACATATTGAAACAAAATTTAGTTACTGCACCCATACTAGTGTTCCCATATTGGCAGAAAGAGTTTCACCTTCATGTGGATGCATAATTGATATCCCTCTACACAATGTTAGCTGAACTAAGAGAGGGAGAGTTATATCATCCAATTTCTTTTGCTAGTAGGAAGTTGTCAACTATTAATAAGAATTACACGACGATAGAAAGGGAATGCTTGACAATGGTGTATGCCTTTCCGAAGTTCATACACTACTTGTTGGGGTCCTATTTCATGATGAATACAGACCACTCTGCACTCAGATATATAGTGAACAAGCTAGTGTTGGGGGGCATAATCTGTAGATGGTTATTGTTACTCAAAGAGATTTTATTTCAAATTTATTGAGAAGCTAGTGAAACATAAAGTAGGACTATACCATTTGTCGTGGATACTGATGTAATGTCCCCCACCTCTTAGAGAGGCGATGAGGAGACTCAGTGGCTTGGGCACCCCCACTAGGTCATAGTCTCACACTGAAGGGGGAAAAATTCAAGAAGTTAAAAGTTATATTTTTAAGTTGACTTAAGAAAGGAAAAGGATAAAGGAGTAAAAGATAACTCAACAGAAAAATAGAAGATTAACCCTGGGAGTTAACCTAACTCAACAAAGAATTAGAAGGAG
>ML779334.1:1718464-1743316 GCA_009831015.1 Picea engelmannii
ATCTATCAATTGGCATATTTCTTAGGGTGATTGGACACTTTTGGAAGTAGGGCCGAGTTATTGAGGGTTTCAGCCTTCTATTGGAGCGTGGCATTCTTCAGCTGGAGAGTTTGGCATTCAGATCTGCTTGTATTGATCTTCATTTCTTATTCCGCCTTTGGAGGCATTATTTTGTATTAGCGGGAGCATTTTGTAGCAGCTCATATCTATTGCTAGTACGACCATCTGAGGTTTATGCCAGATCATCCATCTATTGTATTGATCTTACATTGCTCATAAAAAAAAGGTCAGATCTTTGCTTGTGCTTCTACATCTTGAATAAATTGTGATCTCCATGTGTTGATGAATCTTGTATGCACTTAATAACTCAATAAAGTAGTAGTAGTTAGTGATTCCAAGAAATAATTTGGCTTGGGATCATTACAACTGACAAGAGAAGATGCAGGGAACCTAGACTATAGCTTACCAGATAGACACTTATTTTCAGTCCAAATGGTAGTTGAACATTTCGCAAAAATTGTCCAATACCTAAGTATAGGAGTAGCCCCATCTGATGTGCGAGTAGCGCAAAAGACAAAGCTAGTGGTTAAAGAAACATATTATCAGTTGATTGCAAGAAAATTAGAAAAGTTAGTCATAGATGGGATATTGTAATGATGTGTGCTAATACATGAAAGAACCATGATCTTAGTAGAGGCACATGATGGAAATGCAAGAGGAAATTATGTAGGAAAGACAATAATGTAGAAGATCTTGTGTCTAGGACTATGGTGGATGACCCTCCATAAAGACATGAAGGAATATTTCTAGAGCTACGATGTTTTCTAGAGAGTAGGAAGACCATCACAAAGGGATGATATGACTTTAAATACACAAGTTACCTTGTAGGTGTTCGAAAAATGGGCGATGTATTTTTTCAGACCAATTGATCCACCAACAAGAAGAACGTGAGCCAAATACATAATTAATGCAACTAACTACTTGAAAATATGGGTAGAAGCATAACAAGTTACGAATTGCAGTGCAGAGATAGCTATGTGGTTTTTGTTTGAGAACATACTTACAAGGTTTGGGTGTCCTAAATTTCTTATGAGAGACTAGGGGAATCACTTTTTAAACAAGACAATTGTTGCATTGACATAAGAATTCTAGATACAATGTCAAAAGATCACTTTATATCACCCACATGTTGGAATATTGAGAAGGGGGGGTGAAAAAATATGAGAACTTTTACCACTTTTAACCACAATATAGAAACTTCAATTTAATCAAGAATATATCATCAATATATCGTCAGTATAAACATGAGTAGCATCAAATAAACACCATCACATCAAGTATATAGTACACCAGAATTTACGTGGAAACCCAAACAGGAGAAAACCATGGAATGCTTTCTTATATATCAAAGAATACATTCATTGGAAGCACCAACTTCCTAATTCTCCAGCTACAAATGGAAGGAGGCTACAACCCCCTATTTATAGGCTCCAACCTGAAGGAATATACAACTCCATGAATTCTCTGGCTCCAACCAGAAGGAGGCTACAACCCCTTGATTCTAAGGCTACAACCTGAAGGAAGCTACAACTCCCTAAATTATATAGATCCAACTAGAAGGTGGATACAACCCCCATATTCTCAGGCTGCAACGTGAAGGAAGATCCAACTTTCTGATTCTGTATCTCTAACCAGAAGGAGGCTATGACCCCCTTTTCTTGCCCCGTCCCGCCGCCCTAAAATATAAGTGTATACTATTTGTCACCACCACAATCACTGCCACCGTGAATTCCACTGTCACTGTGATTGTCACTGTCACTGTCGCTGCCACTGTCACATCAACTTATAAACTGTCACTCTCACTGTCACTGATATGCAACCAGATCCTCTCACATGGATCATATACCTAGGACACCTTTCAACTAGATTTCCAACATCACCAACACATGCATATACCAAGCATGTACCAAGATCACCAACATACCATCACAAGATATGTTTCGCAACCATGTACCATACCAAGCATCAATCATGTACCATACCAAGCATCAATCATGTACCATAACCCATACCATAATAAGCGCATCAAGCATGCACCAACACCTATAAAAAACCATGCATCAAGCATGCACCAACACCTATTCCAAACCATGCCTCAACCATGCACCAACTGTGCCAAACTATGCATCCACCATGCACCATAACCTGCACCATATTCCTCAACCATCAACCATGTACATCAAAACCATACCAAGCACCAATATTGCATCATACCATGTATCAACCATGCACATCAACACTTGTACCATACCATATCACTCAATCATTCCATATACCATGTACCATAGGATATATAAAAAAATTACCATCAATGGTGTACCTCAACAAAGTTCCAAACAACCAAGATCATATACCAGGTATATGTCTTAACCATGAATCTAATATGTGCCTGAAGCATGTGCCAATGCCTCAACAATATACCAAATACTTGCCTCAAGCATGCACCATAACACAATCAACTTGTAACCCTAAAAAAATGCATATAAACAGATATGTAACTGTGTAACAAACTTGGTGTATGTGACCATAGACCTGCAGACCTTCCTCAACTTCAACAATAAGAGAATATCATCTTCATCAAACTTTACCTTAGTCTCACGGGACTATATTTTGGATTAGTCACAAACCCTAACTTTCAACAAGAATAACACCATACCTATAATGATTAAAGCTCTAAACATTGCACCCAATATTATTCAATATCTTCTCTACAATTCCTCCAAGTTTCACTGCTTAGAACATCCCAGAAAAGGATTTATAGAAAAAATGACAGACCTTGCTGAATTATAGCTTATTCTAGAGAACAAACTTGTAGAGAATGCCACACATGAAATATTTGATATATAGATATAAAAATCATACACAACATACTACAGACTATTCTCTATCTAATGCATTTGGTCTCACTATAAGATGACCTTTAAATAAGATACTTTATAACACATAATCACAAAACTTCATCCTCCTTTGGAATTTCTCCCTTCTTTACTTCATCTCCCTCTGAAATTATCCTTAGATCTCTTTGTTTAACTCAAATAAGAATCACTTAGTCACATATAAGATATTCAATCAAATGTGTGGGTGAATGTACTTATGAGTGACTTCTTGAGGTGTATATATACTTTTTCTAAGTAACCTCTTTCCTTAACTTTAGGGCTTCTTGAAATTTCTTGTTACAACCATTTTACCCTTTCATTAATGACTTGCAACTAATTAGGGGATTATTAACCAATATTTAGAGCTTCCATAGGGGATTCTTAACCCATATTTGGGGCTTCCAACTTCATGACCTCATAACTCCTCAACCGTGAGGAGCTATGTGACGTTTCACCTACTGCTGGAAATGGCATGATGATAACTATCCATATATGAGTGTGTTACCTAAATTTTCATTGACCTTCATGTCCTTATTCCTCAAACAAATTTGGGTCTCAAGACCACACCTTTGGGGTTTCGTGTATACTTCATCAAATGCACCCATCACATCTTCTAACATTAAACACTCTTTTTGACATTAATGAAAAGTAACTCACCATCAATATCAAGCACATATATAGGGATTTTGGACTTCTCTGAGGGCTGACATAAACCTCCATGAGTTGAAATCAAAGACAACCAAATTTCCAAACCAACTTTCCAACACCGCAAACCAATGGAATTGTGGAGGCCTTCAATAAGATACCAAAGAATGCATTGACTAAGGTGCACAACGTAGGATGGCATGATTGGGACTTAAGAATCCCTGCAATGTTATAGGATTATAGAACTACATACAAGAAGTTGACAGGTTAGACACCATTTAGATTAGCGTATGGACATGAAGTAGTAATTCCTATTGAGTTTCTTGTACCAAGTCTCCACATTGTTGTGATGACACACCTTACAGATTTTGGTGCATTAGAAGAAAGACAATCAAAATTATTAGTCTTAGAGGAAGATCGATTTATTACAGGGTTCCATCATCAAGTATAGAAGGCATGAGAAAAATCATGGCATGATAGACACATCAAGTAGAAGAAGTTCCAGAGAGGATATCTAGTACTGATTTATGAAAATAAGTTCTTACAACACCCCAAAAATTTCAGGATGTACTGGATGGGGCCATACGTAGTTAGATATGTGACTTACATAGGTGTTGTTCAGTTAGAAAAATTGAATAAAAAAGTCGTGGAAGGACTAGTGAATGTGATTCAACTGAAACTGTATAAGGACGAACATCCTTCCATGAACTATTGGAGATGCATAGGTTAACATTGTATCATAGTGTACTATAGGAAGAAAATATAGAAAAATAAAGAAAAAAATAGGTAAAACATGAAAATGCAAGAAACGAGTTAAGGGAATAGGTTAGAAATTGAGGAGGCAAAGAAGTTTAGGTTATTAAGTAAAGAGGAAAAACAAGAAACTGTCATAGATGAGATAAAAGTAAGTAGAAGGACACATGGATGAAGGAGACATGATTTCATAGAAAGAAGAGATCATGCAAGAGAGACGAGATTGCACAAATGATAGTTAAGAGCACTTAAGAAAATCCATGACGGGACATGCAATAAAAAGTTACCATGATGGCGAAGTAGTGGTGCCACATAACATTATGTTATAACATATTTTTCCACACTCTATGCATATTTCTCAAATCTCCTTCCATTTCCCTCTGTGGACCTCATTTCCCCCTTTTTTTATCACTCCAGAGCTAAAAAGACACATTTTTTCCATGTATGCGACCTCCCAATTAGAAATCTCATGTATGTATGAAGGATGCTCCATTACAGCCTACGTACATTGGGTTTGGTGATCAAAAAATTAAAATTGCTTCGGGTTTCCATGCCATGTCAAAAGATCCATGATCATTGACCTTCCATATACTGGAAACACTCTGAATCGACCCTTCAGTTCCATTTGGAGGCTATAAATTGACCCATATCCAAGCCTTGAAGATACAAAAATTCTTCATCAAATTGAGAGCAAAGATACTCTGGAGAAATTTCATCTCAAATGAGTTTGCATCCCTTTTTCCTTGAAAGTATGAACTTCTTGTGTTCAACCCCCAAGCTCTTCCTATATTGTTATGGAGAACTTCATTGACTCCTACTTGTGAGCTTTCCTTTGTTGAGGATTGAAGTGGTGGAGGCCCAGCTGTAGGGACTTATTTTCTCGGTTCCGATATGTTCCATTACAAAAGTTTGTCACCTATGTACTTCTGTTAATTACATTAATAGAAATACTCTTTTCTCATCCAATTGATATCTTGAAAATATTTGTATTGCTTTCCATGGGCATATTTGTTATGTATGTTAATGGATTATGCTAATATATATGATGATATTATATATCATTACCACATTCTTGTGTATCTTGGTTGTTGAAGACAAGTTACAGGTGTAAAGATTTGAGTTGTGTGCTCAAGGCCCTCTTCTTCGGATGTCTAAATGAGGTAGGCTTCTAGCCTTCTCTTGTTAACATTTCATTTATATAGCATACTTGAGATTATATTTTATTTCTAGGTGTCTTTCCGTCTGTTGTGGTTTTTCCCTAGCCATAGAGAGATTTTCCTCATGACATAATTGGCGACTCCACTGGGGAGATCTCCTTTTTGGGGTATTGGGTGTTGTTTCTCCTTGATTTTCTTTATGTTTTCCTACATTTCTCTATCTCCTATTGCTTCACAGCCTACATTTTTCATTATATCTGAGTTTCTTGGCTTAACCCTTGCCCAGGCAGTGTCTTCCTTGACATACATAGGATTTCCCTTGATAGGTCATTTACATACATGAGATGTCTTCCTTTAGGACGTGTACATATGCGATCTGTCTTTGTTTAGGGCATGTACAGTATCTCTTTAGTCTTTTTGGCCAATTTTGGTGTTTGTTGGGTGAGTTTTGCTTGTCGCTGAGACTTCTTGGGTCCCTATTCTGACTGTTAAGTGCCTACAAAGTGATAGGAGGTCGCTTTATTGGTGAATTCTTTGGGCGAACTCTTCGTCCTTATTTTTTCCCCTTTCATTTTTAGTTTGGGTAGTTACTTCTTGGTGTCTTTCTTGGCTTGTTTCTTAGTGCTTGCAGTAGGGTCTTTATAAGAGTTTCATTATTCATTCCTTGCATTTTCATTATATTACACTGAAAATACAAAAAAAATTGATTTATTACATTTTACTTATGGTATTGTCACTTTTGGTTGCCTTACATTAGTTTTGGCATGTTAGGAAAGACTGCACTTCATTGAAATTGTAGAGATTACATTTTGGTAACAATATTTAGAAGCATACCATATCTTTGAAAATCAAGACTAGTCATTAGTAGTGTTTTTATATTTTGCTCTTTTATGCTGAGTCATCATACCATCAGTTTCACAATCATAACTCTTGAGTAAGAAGAAGACATTAAAATTAACACCGAATAATTAAAATTGATTAGAAATGATTTTATTTTTTAGGGTACACAAACATGTATAGGACCTAGGGCCTTGGAATAAGATTTCGTGAGTAAAATTCTCCAAGGATATAAAAATGAACATATGTGTCTGACCAGAGAGTGGTGAAGCCATCATATAATTGGTGTCCTTAGGAGGCTCTTCTCACATTAGAGTTAATAATGAGGTCACGTGAAGTTGGCTGCAGAGATATCCCTCTAACACCTTCCCAGCGTCATAGTTATTTCTAGGGTTCTATTCATATTTTGGGGTCTCTCTAGTGTCCTTACCTCCTTGAGAGGTAGTGCTTTCAATATTTTGGGATTTTCTACGCTTCTCATATGGTGGACCGGGCTTGCAACTACTCGCCTATGCATTGGTTATATTGTGGTGACTCTAGTTGCTTGACCTAGGTGACCACATAGGTTTCTTGCAGGGGTTGTTCAATAGATACCCTGAGTCATATAGTGATCAAACATCAGACATAATTTATGGAGGATTTCCTCTCCGGAGGGATCTGACCGATTGTGCGGTGAATCCTACACGTGTCCTTATAATTGGGTCTGATACCTCCACTCTATTATTGTAGAGGCTTAGGCCCCTCCTAGGAAAGGCATACCTAATTTAGTCTGGGAGGTCCCTTTCAACCATGATATCCTGTTTGTGCGCATTGGATTTTATCTTTATTTAGGAGTGTGCTATTTGATTATTAGTTGGCCTTAGTAATTTGTATTGCATCATGAGTTTTGACTACTAATGGTTGGTGGAGCTCTTATGACTCCCTCAGTTAGCGCTACCCAAACCATGGTCTCTGCTCAATCCATAGGGACAAATTATTTTGTATTTTTGAGTGGTACGCCAAATCATAGTACTCAACCAATGCCTTGGGCCTCTAATCCTTTCTATTTTAGTATGTTAGACATGAATTCACACTTGTCATCCTCTTTCTCGTCATCTTATGTGAATCCTAGTTTTGGGTCTAGGAGCATGCTGCCTCCTTATTCTCCTTTTTCAATTGGTAAGGGTCATATCCCTCAACCATCTCCTAAGGTGGGAGGTTGGAATCCTCCTTCCTATGGACCCAATCCTAGCTTCACTTTTCCAGGATCAAGTGCTCAAATGGGTGGTCCTTATACTTCTTACATCCCATCTATCTATCCTCCTTTCACTATGCTTGTTCCTATGAACGTTTTTCTAATGGTGAACCCCCCTTTGTTCTCTAGTATTTCATCTAGGGGGAGTTAGTTTTATAGTATGGGAAACCCCTTGCATGGATTTCCTTTTTCTAGGGGAAACATATATCCTCACCTAAGTAACCCATGTCACGTTGCTTTCTCCTTGCAAGCGACTTCCTCGGTGATAATGCCTATTGGCCCTTGGGTATGGAATCAAGCAAAGATCAAGGAAGAAGAGGTAAAATGCGAACTTTGCAGGAGACACCGTGACTGTTACTAGGTCGAAGTAAGCAAAAGAGAAGAAAAGAAGGAGTGAAGCCCAAGAAATCTAGCTGCTAGATGAGGAGATCAGGGATGACAAATAATCAAGATATATGGATCAAGGACAACTTAGATAGCGGGAAAAGCCACCATTAGCACCACGTGGGAAGAAAGGAGAGACAGGCTGGCAAAGCCCAGGAAAAGAGGGTCAAGTTGACCTAGGGTTTTAGACACCTAGGGTTTGTATATCTAAGGTTTTGACACTTAGGTCTTGACCTAAGGTTGTCAGTGACGGACTATATTGTATAAATAGAGGTCAAGAGGACCTAGTTTGGGTTGATACTATTGTTGAGCATTGTTATTGATTGTTTTTCATTGAGAGAATATTGTATTGTGAGTGAGAGAAGTGCTGAGAGTAAGAGCCTTTTGGCATTGTAAGATCTTCAGCTGGGTGTGAAGATCAAGTCCCGCAGCTGGGTGTGCAGGAGTGGGAGAGAAAGAGAGAAAAAGAAGAAGATCTACTAGAAGAGAGCACATACAAGAACTGTAATCTTTACCTTAATAAATCATAAGAATAGTTATGTGGATGTAGCCCTAGAGAGAGGGTGAACCACATATATCTTGCGTTGAGTGTGATTGTTGCTTTGATCTCTGTCGCTGCTATATTGTTATTTGCATTGCTATGTTAGATCAGATCTATAGCTGCACATGATAGATATAGCTTTATAAGTGTTAGATGCATAATGAGTTGATGTTGTACTGGATCCACTTGATATTCCCCTGGTTGTAGACATCTCTGTCCTGCAACCCCCCTCATAGCTGCTTTGGGTGAGACTGCATCTGCTTTGCAGGTGTTTCCGAAAGGGCCAGTAGCTAGGGCTTGTTGGTGTGCTCTTGGAGTGAACCTCGGGTCTGCCCCTGTGCCAACAATGCCCTTAAAACCCATTATGAATATGTTGGGAGGAGGATACTACCCTACTGTGTAGGGACATCGTGTATAAAAGAACCTTTCTTGTCTTGTGATCTATACAAACTAGTATCTCCTGGGACCATGATATCTGATGCCACAACTAGATGCTACAAGGCATGCTAGAAGGACAAGTCCAATCACTATGAGTCATATTAGCATCAATTCACCAACCTCTGCAATTCATGTTGGAGACATGTCACCAACCTCCACAAGTCATGCTCAGGACCTGAAACCAACCTATTCTAGTTGATGTTAGAGAGCTTTCACTAGCCTATGCAATTCATGCTGGAGACAAGCCACTAGCCACTGCAAGTCATGCTAGGGGCACAACTCTAGTCATGGCTACTCACACTATACAAACATCACCAACCTCTGCAAGTCATGTTGGAAAGATTCTACTAGCCTTTGTAAGTCATACTAGGATCATGTCACTGGCCATTGTAAGTCATGTTGGGGGCATTGATATGATCGATAAGCCTCGAAATATAGGATGTAAGACCAAGTTTCTTTGTATAATTTTCAAAGGAGATCACCTAAATCGTTTGTACCTTGCTATTGCGGTGGTATGAGAAGCACGGTCCTTGTCTATTGTCCCTTCAGGTTCTAAGTCGTATTTGGTTTCCCAACATTCTAATCCTTCTTTGGTTAATATGTTGGTTGTGCTGATGCAATCTTTGATCGAAACCACTCTTCTTTTGGGGGGTGATGTGTATCTTGACCATGTTGTCTCATATATTGTTCAACCAGAGGTCATGCAGATGAAATATTCGCCGACATCACTCCTATTTTTGGGAGTGATGCATCTCTTGACCATGTTGTCTTGCATCCTATTCAACCAACGGTTGAAGAAGTGGTCGTGTTGATGAAATATTGTGTTGATCCAACTCTTCTCTTGGAGACTGACAAGAATAAGGAATTGACATTGATGATGCAATATTTGGTCAATCCCACTCTTCTTTTGGGGGGTATTGTGTCTTTCGACCATGTCCTTATCATTTCTAGTTTCGTACCTTTTGAACAAGGGATCATTCCACTCTCTCGAAGTACACTCCCTCCAAGTCCTAGGATGGTTTCCTTTGATTAGAATGATCTTGTAGAGCCTCTCCTTCCTTCTTCTTCACCCTTCAAGATAAGGGGCATTTGTCGATATATTGTAGATGAAGGATCCTCTATTTTGTCCTCCTCGGCATGGAAAGTTTTGGGTTCTCCCAAGCTTGTGTCATCTACCAGTGAGTTGTTGGATTTCGACAGAAGTCTTGAATGGGAGCCTTGGCCTCCCCCATGATATGCTTCTTATAAAAAAATCCTTGAATCTCAGTTAATCTCTTTTTAGACTCCAAAAAACAAAAAATATTTCCAAGTGAACTTATCTCTTTAACACTCATTAAATGGTTTTGAAAGGATGTCTATTTGGTATAAGTTTAACCCTTTTCCAGACCAAGTAGAATACTTATGAAAAAATATTACTCTATTCGCCGTTGACTAGAAGAGTTCTCCTGGGTATTATTTTATACTTTTTCGGGCATAGGGGATTAAATATATGAAAAAGGAAAATTTTGAGTTAAGTTGTAATTTCATCCCATTATCCTGCTTGCAATGTTGAGCCTATTTTTGACTCCCTCTTTCTTGTTATAAGCATATTTCCCCAACAATTATCATCACTAGCAAAGCAATGCCTTCCATATATCCTTTGCAACTTGACAGCCTTTACTCATAAAGGAAACATCCCCCTGAGTGTCAATGCGCTGCATGCATTCCCTTTCATTGAGCATAGGTATGTTCCACTGCTTCAAAATAGTTTATTATTCGTGACACTCATTTCCTCTCCTATTTCATAACATTTCTTTTGCTATAAAAAAAAATAAAGATTGACGGGAAAAAACATTATCTCCTATTGACAACAATTGTGTCACCTTTGAACAAAGCACACAATATTGAGTCCTTTTTATCCAAGTTTTGGGTTTCACATGATCTTAGGAAGATTAGCTCATTACTTAAAGTCAAATCCTCCGACTGGTTATTCTTCCAGTCCCTTTGGAGAGTTTGTTGATGCCTCCTGCATCACAACTTTTTTTTAATGATCAGTGTTAAGTCTATGCTTCCTGAGTTATCCATCTATCTCATGATATTATTCAAAGGAAGTGTAAATCCCGTGTCAGATATTCCTTATAACTATTGACTTTGCATGTCGTCCATACACTTAGTGTATCTCAAAATCACATGAAGTCGTTGTCCTACCTTGAACCCTCGACCTACTTTCATAATTTGTAGGTAACCTTGAACCTAACAGATGCCATCTCTTCATTGGTCGCTAGATGGGGGTTTTCCCTTATGTTCGATGGAAATAAATATATTCACACATTGGGATTCATACAATATCTTGGATTCCATTATCCCTATTGGTGGTTTCCTCACCTTTGTCGACAATTTTCCTCATTGGCATGCAAGAGATGAACATGCTCGTTGGTTCGTGAACATCCTATTTTTCCAATCTCCTCCTAATTATAAATCTATTGATTTGTACCTCGTGCTGGATGATGAGATATTCCTATTGGCATAGGGGCAGACCCAGGGTTCAACTCCAAGAGCACACAAAAAATCCCTAGCTAATGGCCCTTTCGGAAACACCTGCGAAGCAAATGTAGTCTCACCCGAAGCAGCTATGAGGGGGTTGCAAGACATAGATGTTTACAACTAGGGGAATATCAAGTGGATCTACTACAAAAATAACACAACATGCATCTATCACTTATCATTTTTTTGACGAAAATGGTTATAGTTTATATTAGAGGGGTGGAAAAGCCACAGATTCAGTTACAAAATGGCCCCGAGTTTCTTCGGGCCTACAAATCAAAATACAAAATGTCCTCGAATGTCTTCGGGCCTTTCTTTCTGATCCATTCTACTTCTAAAACTGTAGACTTGTGAGCTGACCTAGTTCCTGTACGTATTCTAAAATTAATTTCCGAATCTCCAATCACCAGCATATGTAACAACACTGTGTTTCAGTTGTTACATCACTGTGTTTCAGCATAAGTTCCAGCTCTATTTCAGCACTATGTTTCAGCATCTGTGTTCCAGCATCTGTGTTTCAGCATCTGTGTTCCAGCATTTGTGTTCCAGCATCTGTGTTCTAGCTCTGTTTCAACACTGAGTTCCAGCTCTGTTCCAACTCTGTGTTTCAACATCTGTTCCAGCTCTGTTTCAACACTGTGTTTCAGCATCTGTTCCAGATCTATTTCAACACCGTGTTTCAGCATCTGTGTTCCAGCATCTGTGAAAAAAGACAGAAGCAGAGCATTAAACCGAGGGGGATGAAATTTTCCCCTTAAAGTAGGGATCCAACTTTTTCTGAGAACCTAAAGAAATGTTGGAGGCTGCCTCCTTTCCTCTGTGCGCTTTGTTGGTCCTTCACCCTCGGGTAAGGGGTGGAGACGGAACTGAATTTTCTTCAGGTTCAGAAGTTTCCACAGAGCCGCTAGAAGGGACTGAAACAACCAGATCTGCAGGGGCAGAGGGTTCCGGATCTGAAGCCCAGATTTCTCTCACTGCTACTGATTCTTGGGGAGTGGAATCCGGAAGGCTTTCGTTTGTCGGAGGGTCTGCCTTAACTGCTGTTGCTTCTGGTTCTTGGGCTTCATCTTCCTTCAGTGCATCAACGCTGTCTTTATTTTCTAGTGTTGCCTCTGCTGAATGAGTGGCCTTCAGATCCTGGGGTAGTGGATCCTTTCGCCTTGGCTACCTTCGTCGGTTAGTTACTGGCTGAAAATCATCTTCTTTGACTGGTCCCGTCTCCTCAGAGGATTTGGGGCAGCTTTTTGCAAAATGACCGTAGGCATGGCACCGAAGGCACTTAAAAGGAATATGCTCATAATCCAACTCTTGGATATGGCACCATTCCCCTAGGGAGAGCTTAATGTCTTCTGGGAGTCCTTTCTCGAGTTTAACCTCAACACAAATACGAGCGCAGGTAAACTGATCCCCTTTCGGCTCCACACTGTCCAGGAAGCGCCCAAACTTATTTCCAATGTCCTCCAGAGAGTTTTTCCCCCAGAGATGCAAGGGGAGATGAGGCAGCCTAACCCAAACAGGGGCTGTGGTGATCTCAACTCCTGGATTGAAGTCAAGAGTCTAGGGGGCTAAGAACAACCCTCTCGACCCCATGAAATAGGGTCCAGAACTGAAAACTAGGTCACGGTCCTCTGCCCTCGAGAAACTGAAGACAAAAAAACCCCTGCCTACTGCGCACAGAGAAACGTTTCCTTGTATCAACGACTTCCAACAATCATCAATCCATGCCTCCACCATTTTGGGGCTGGGCCATAACCCCGTAAAATTTCCGATGAGGGCCTTTTCTGCTAGAAGGAGGGCAAGACTGCAAGGTCCCTCTGGGGATAGCTCCAGAGAAGGGATCTCCTCCATCTTCTTAACAAACTTAGACGAAAGAGAGGGCTTGGATTTAGGTCCTGCCGAGCGGACTAACGCTTTGAATGCTTCCAAAGGATCTTTTTCCATCTCGACAAATGGATCTGGGGCCAACCAGGGGAATATATAGTGGATATATTACAACAACAACACAACATGCATCTATCACTTATCAATATAGATCTACCCTGCACATTTCATAGATATGATCTAATACAACAATGTAAATAATAATATAACAATGATAGAGATCAAGGCATCAATCAAACACATAACCCCAGATATACTGGTTCACCCTCTCTCTAGGGCTACATCCATAGAATTGTTCTTATGATCTATTAAGGTAAAGCATACATTTCTTATCTGCTCTCTCAGCTAGCAGATCTCCTTTCTTCTCTCCCCTTCCTATGCACCCAGCTGTAGGACTTGACCTTCGCACACAACTGAAGATCTTACAATACTAGAAGGATCTCTCTCTCTCATCACTTCTCTCTCACAATAAAATAATCTCTCACCACAACAATAGAGCTAGATCAACAATAATATCGTACCCACCCAGAATTACCAACCCAATGTAGGCCCTTTAGACCTTTATTTATACATTACAATCATTCACCGACAACCCTAGGCTGAAACCTAGGTGCCAAAACCCTAAATACCAAAAAACCTAGGTGTCTAAAACCCTAAGTCAACTTGATCCAAATTTTTTGGGCTTCACCAACCTATCTTTCCTTCTTTCTTGTGTGGTGGTCCAAGGCATCCAACAGTGGCTTTCTTCACTTGTTGAGTTGTCCTCGATCCCTCTTCCTTGCTGATCTGTCAACCTTGATCTTTTCATCCAATGTCTTGCTTTTCCATACTTCGCTCCATCTTCTCTACTCTTTTTCTCACTTCGACCCAGTGACAATCACTGTGTCTCCTGCAAAGTTCAATTTTTATCTTTTCTTCCTTGTTATTCACTTCCTTCCATAACCAAGGGCCAACAGGCCCCCAACACTCATGTGTGACTCGTCCTGAGGCACTTCGGATCTGATTGCTTTGTTTTTCTTTGACTTTGGACTGCGTAGGGAAGCCTTTGCTTTCTACTTTATGCCTCCTCTCCCTCCTTATGAAGATTATATTTTCTGTGTTTGGTACCCATTTTCAACTGCACTTGGTACCTACACCCTTTTCCTGCTATTTTTACTTAGAGCTGCGAGGCAGATGGTTGTCATAGTACAACTTCAGCCAACTCCCATTCATCAATCCTTCCTTCCAGTCTCTGTTCAGTGTCTTCAACTACGTATCTCCTCCTTCTATAACATAGGTGATCTCATATGGTCCAATACAATGCGTTCTAAACTTCCCTGGGTGTTTTATAAACTTACTGTCATACATCAGTACTAGATCACCTTGCTTGAATGCCTTCTTCTTGATGTGATTGTCATGATATGCCTTCTCTCGTTCCTTCTGAACCTGCTGGTGGAATCCTATAATGAATCTGTCTTCTTCGAGTTCAACCAACTGTGCAAGCCTCTCACGAACAACGCTAGTATCATCCATGTCTATAAACGCAACAATCCTTAAGCTTGGTACCAAGTATTCCATCGGGACAACAACTTCAAGACCATAAACCAATTTGAAAGGGGTCTACATTGTTAATTTATTGTAAGTGGTTCTATAGGCCCATAGTACTGTAGGCACTCTTAAATCCCAGTCATCCCTATTCACACTACAATTTTTCATCAATGTTGCATCCAATATATTGTTGAATGCTTCAAATATCCCATTTTCTTGTGGATGGTAAGGTGTTCTCTTCTGATGGTGGACTGCACATTCTTCAGTCAGGGCTTCAACTGTCTTATTGATGAAGTGTGTGCCTTGATCACTCATAAGGATCTTGGGGCATCCAAACCTGGTTATTATGTCATCAAATATAAAACGCCTAGCTATAGTTGCACTACAGTCTTTTACTATTCTCGCTTCGACCCATCTGGTTAAGTATTCTATCGCAGTAATGATATACCTTTTTCTTGTGCACTTTCCTGGTGGGTTTATAGGTCCCACAAATTCAATGGCCCACTTTTCAAATGGTTGCAGTGTCATCTGCGGTGCTAATGGCATTTCATCTCATCTAGATGGTTTCCCAACTCTCCGACACACATCACAGGCTCTAACATAATCCTTAGCATCTTTGTGTAAGGTAGGCCACCAAAGGCCAGCTCGTAAAACCTTCTGCACAATTGATTTCCCTATGTAATGTACTCCTGTGATGCCTTCATGAGCTTCTGCAAGGATCAATGGTCATTCTTCTACCATAATGCATCTTCTCAGTATCTCATTAGGTCCCATCTTGTATAGATGTCCCACTATAAGTGAAAAGTCTGTAGTGTGCACTACCAACTATTTCTTCTAGGGAATTGTAAAATTACTAGGTGCCATTCATGTTGACAAGAACTGGACGATGTCTACAAAGTGGTCATCAATATTTCTAATGGAAAGCAAATGTACATCCGACAGTGTATCCTCCAAATTGGTGGGTTCTTCTCCATGTTCCAACCTCGACAGGTGGTCAGGGCCCTTGTTCATTCTTCCTGGCTTAACTATGATTTCAAAATCATATTCTTGAAACAAAAGAAGTATTTTAGTGTGGAGTGATATGTAAACATTTTGAAGTGGCCTCCCAACAAGTAGTGGCGGAGTTTCTGCAGCATGTACACCATGGCTAATTCTTCTCTTTCCGTAGTGGTGTAGTTAATCTCAATTGTAGATAGCTTCCTGCTAGAAAAAGTTAATGGATGGTCGATATCCCCTTCTCCTGATTGTGCCAGTACTACTCCTAGTGCAATAGAAGATGCATCGATGTGCACATGAAACTCCTTGTTCCAATCTGGAAAAACTAGAATGGGCACAGTGACCATCTTCTATTTCAGTGCGTCGAAGCTCTGTTGGCATTCATCTGTCCAACCAAACTGGCAGTCCTTCTTCAACAGATTCTCCATCGGTGCTGTAATCTGGGCCTATCCTTTGATGAATTTCCTATAATAGTCGATGTTTCCTAGCGCAGTGCGCAGTTGTTTGACTGAAGTAGGAGCTGGAAAATCAATTATAATTGCAATTTTATATGGATCAACCAACAATCCCTGCTCACATAAAATGTTGCCTAATAACACTCCAAATGGTGAGAAGAATATGCACTTATTTAGATTCAAAGAAATGTTACACTGCCTTCATTTATCCAACATTATCCTTAGAAATTCAATATGATTTTTCAACAAACTAAACACAGTCCAGTCATCAAAATATGCTTCTAAAAATTTATGAAAAAATTCTTTGAACGCTTCGATCACCACCCTGGAAAAGATGGCTGGGGAATTCTTCAGTCCAAATGGAATCACTGTATATTGGTAGGATCCCCATTCTATGGAAAATGTGTTCTTGTGGTGGTCCTCCTTAGCAATCCATATCTAATGGTATCATGAAAGTCCATCTGTAAAAGAATATACCTCATGACCTCCCACGTTGTCTAATAATTCATCAGTGAATGGTGTAGGGAAAGGGAAATGCAGACAAGAATCATTCAACTTTCTGAGGTCCACACATATCTTGATTTCCACTGTCTTCTTGTTTTGTACCACCATAGGGATGATCCACTCTGATTCTTCGACAAGTTCTATAATTCCTGCTTCCAACATTCTGTCAAACTCAATCTTCACTTTTTCCTTGTATTTTGGATTCAATCTATAGGGTCTTTGCTTGAATGGATTCACACCTGGTTTCAAATGTATTCTCATATCTCCCATAGGTCCTTTGATACCCTTCATATCAGTGAACTTGGTTGGAAACAAGTCCTCATATTTGTGCAACAACTCTTCAATCTTGTCAATGGTAGCAACATCCCAATAATCTCCGATGTTGGCAAGATTTGGTGTCTTCTCTGTTCTAATATTGAACTTTTTGATCTCCATTGGCTGACCAATAAATGGTATCTCAAATCCTGGTCCCTCCACATCTCTTTGGCCTTCTGTTTCAGTGATGTTTACCTTCCTCGGATCATCGTCGTCATCGACATTTATGTTGTAGCAAGTTTGCAATTTCTTGAGAGGCGCAATCCATTCATGCTCTTATTGTTCCATAGGGAGGATAGATGCCTCTTCAAATACCTTCTATCTCACAATCTGTAATGCTTGGTCTATTGAAGGATATTCACTTTCAAATGAAAAGGTAGTGACAAAATTTTGAATCATACCTTCCCAATCTGTAGTGACGAGGCCCATCTCCGCTTGAAGGTACCAGTTGATTGGAGTTGTGTCCATCATGTTAATGAATTTGTGCACCCATTTTTCTCGAGGAATGTCACCCCAGGCCTCTTCACAGCTTCACACATGGTCCTTTGGGAAACTTCGACCAGTGTACCTTACTTCACAACTTACTGCTTGTGCTGAGAATCATATTGTCATTAAAGTTCAACATTGTGTCCAGTCTGTAATATTTCTTTTATGCATCCCCCACCATATTGTTGGTGTGGCTTTTAGGGCCTCATCCATGGCCAAAAGTCTCTATTATGTAGGTACATTTTCTTCAAAGTCTGATAGGAAGGCCTCTAAAGGATTCAAACCATAAAATGTGGGTAAGTTACTCATTGTTGTGCCGATCCAACGAACTTATCTGGTTAATTTGGCACATCTTCTAGTAGATACTTCATACATCTGGTTTTACCAGTTCTCTAGCGCTTCTTCTGAATCTTATGAACACGCACTGTCACTTCACCATATTAGACTCCCATCGGTTGTAGGGTTGTTGTAATCCTGCTGTTTGGCTGTTAGCTTGTAGAGGTTTTCCAATTCGTATGCGTGGTCTTCTTCTCTGATGGGCTCTATGTATCGTAGACCTTTGTCTAGATCTAAGGGTGCAATGAACTAAAGGCCATATCTTTCAAAGTTCATACGTATTTTCTTCAGATCAACTATAGTGGAATTGTTAAAGGCCCAATCGATTTCTAACAGTGCAGGGTAAGGGAAACTATCATTGACTATCTCAATTACCTCAAAATCTGCAAATGTTCTTACCCCATTGATGTCCACATGGACATGCTCCAATCATCCAAATGGGTTGACAGCTTTCTGATTATCCATCCTAAGTTTGATAGGGGAATAGATCAACCTCGGTTTTCCCATTAGTGCCCAAGTTTGCTTCGTTATGACATTGACCTCCGACCCTAAGTCGAGAACCACATAGTCTATATCATATTCTCCTATTTGAGCATTCAAGTGTAATTCTTTATTTGTCCTTCTCTTTTTCCCAATTTGGTGTACTGCCTTTTTCAGTAAGGGGTCTATCCTTCCTAGCTCATATTGCCTGATTAAATTCTGCAACTGTTGTACACCACTTTTATCTTGAATTAAATTAACACAAGTGCATAGAAATTCCATGAGTTTGCTTACCTTTTTTCCTTCTTTGGGTGAAGCAGACTGATCGAATGCCTGAGGCATTCCATATTCTCTCATTTCTAGTTGTGTTTTTGAGGAAGGACCTTGATATTCTTTGGACTCTTGCCTTGCTTCCTCAAAAATTTGCCTTTCTCTCTTTGCGTCAAAAGTGTGAGTCTCTCTGCAGCTTTCCTGATACCTGAGTCCTCTATGTTCTTTCATTGGGTCATTCTATCCTCTCCTGTAGCAGTGCCTCCTCGAGTAATAAAAACAAATCTAGGGTCTTCTCCGTGAGGTTCAACATATATTAGTTGCACTTGCGGGTTCTGCTGAGGTCCTCGTCTTTCGTGAAGCATAGCTAGTAGTACAAGACAGTCCTCAATGACATGCTCGAAGGAGTTGCAATAACTGCAAGTGGATAAGGGTTCTGATAGTCCCTTGCTAGATGTCTTGGCTGTGCGAAGTTAAAATAGATTATTTGTCTTTGGCCTCAGCCCGTTCCTCCTCCTCCTCCTCATCCTCTATATCCACCGCGAGGATTGAATTTTCCTCTTCCTCGGGAGTTATACTGCGCATTGTTTCCTTCTTGATGTACTTCTCCTTGGATATTGTATATGTCTCTTGATCTTTTATGCATGAGATCATAAGCTATACAATATATATCATCATGCCCTACTGATTTACAGAATGTGCAATACAAGTTTGTAGGGGTCTGAACGCATTTATGCATGTAGTAGCACTCACCAGGGTTATGTCAATTTCTGCATACTTCGCACCAAGGTAAGGTGACTTGCTTGAAGGGGCTTGGAGCTCCAAAAGACAAGTATTCATTGAATAGAGGGAAGTGTTCCTTGTCATGACCTTCTGATCTGCATTTGACACACCATATGTGTTCTCGTTTGTATTTTCCCTTGCCTTTCTTCATGTCTTTGACCTATAGAGACAAACTAGTTAGCTGACTCAAGATCTGACTCATACCTGAGATGGATTCTCCCATAGGAGATGATTCAAGCTTCATGGCGATCTATAATGCTTATACCTGCAAAGAAATCTTCTACTGCATCAAGGGAAATTTGATATGTGGTAATAGGGTAGCAATGAACCATTCCTTGTTCTAATCATCTAGGATCTTAAAATTCAATTTTCCTGTGAGGGTCTTGAATATCTGGTCGAACTCCCAAACAAGTTCGACTACCTTCTGCTTGATATCCTTCAGTTTTGTAATACATTGTGGCTCTGAATTAGGTTTCATAAACTCTGCAATTAGCACGTTCTTGATCTCCTTCAATGGCTTAGGATGCACAAGTCCTTGGACAAGCTTCATGTACCAGCTCAACGGGCGGTCTCTCAGTGTAGTGCTAAACTGGTTTCTTTTAACAACTTCATCGATAATATTTTTAATGTTCCATATGGCCTCACACATGAACCAGTACTGATCAGGATCTTCATATCCATCTCCTCTAAATATAGGGTGCCTCATCTCATCTACCATGGAGCTACCTAGGTTTCCTGTCTGAGTGGATGCTGAATTGCTAGTAATAGTGCTCTGCAGACTCTGGTGATTTGGAATATTTTGATTACTTAGCTTTTTTGAAACAACACGAGGATTGATATTACTTACTTCAGTATCCTGCATAGTTCCTGAGGTTTTTGGCTCATTCCGACGAAGTTCTTTAACTTCCCCTTCTTCTACTCTGGTGGGTTCTGAATGTTCTTCATCTGTCATATCTGCCTCTTCTCCACTATAGAAAACCTCTTCCCTGTATTTTTTCTTAAAGAGGTTCTCAAGGTGAACCCCTCGAAATAATCTTCCACTGCGCGTATGTCCAACTTCTATGTCACTGTTGTTGTCCAAATTCTTGAACATTAGCCTTTTCAAATCCACCCGATCTAATGTATCTTCAAGATGTTCTTCTCATGCAACAACATCTTGAGTCTCAACTTCAAGAATTGTAAACATTTTCCTCTGGGTCCTTTAAAAAAATATCTTTCATCTTGGCTGTATGAATCTACTCTTTCAACAACAAACTCGGTGATATACCCTCCAATGGTACTATCAAACCAATGATCTACTGCTCTGGATATGGTGTTATCAACTCTTTTGACCTTTGGATCAGTGTCGACATCTAAACCACAGGAGATCTAGGTCTTATCTTGAACTGGGTATCTGCTAACCTAGATAACCACTCATATAGCTCTTGATGGATCCCTCCAAATAATATCTCGTGAATGTCGGTAAATATATATTTCTCCAACCAATCTTTTGTGGTTCTTGTTCTAGGATTCAACGAAGTCCCTCTCTTGATCCTCTATCCACTTTTGAGTTTCTGTCTTTGATGGGAACCACCTTGACATTCCCTCAAGAAGATTCCTGTCCTGGCAACAAAACCATTTGTTGGCATAGGGGCAGTCCCAGGGTTCATCTCCAAGTGCACACCAACAAGCCCTAGCTACTAGAACTTTTGGCAACACCCGCGAAGTAGATGCAGTGTCACTTGAAGAAGCTATGAAGGGGTTGCAGGACAGAGATGTCTACAACCAGGGGAATATCAAGTGGATATATTACAACAACAACACAACATGCATCTATCACTTATCAAGCTAGATCTACGTTGCACATTTCATAGATTTGATCTAATACAACAATGTAAATAAAAATATAACAATGAAAGAGATCAAGGCATCAATCACACACATAACACCAGATATACGTGGTTCACCCTCTCTCTAGGGATACATCCACATAACTGTGCTTATTATCTATTAAGGTAAAGCATATAGTTCTTATCTGCTCTCTCATATAGTAGATCTCCTTTGTTCTCTCCCCTTCTTTCCCCTTCCTGTGCACCTAGCTATAGGACTTGACCTTCACACACAACTGAATATCTTACAATACCAAAAGGCTCTTTCTCTCTCAACACTTCTCTCTCACAATACAATAATCTCTCACCATAACAATAGACCTAGATCAACAACAATACCATACCCACCCAGAATTACCAACCCAACCTAGGCCCTTTAGACCTCTATTTATACATTACAATCATTCACCAACAACCCTAGGCTGAAACCTAGGTGCCAAAACCCTAAATACCAAAAACCCTAGGTGTCTAAAACCCTAGGTCAACTTGATCCTCTTTTTCCGGGCTTCGCCAACCTGTATTTCCTTCTTTCTCTTGCGGTGCTCCAAGGCATCCAACAGTGGATTTCTCTGTTTTCTGAGTTGTCCTCGATCCCTCTTCCTTGCTGGTCTGTCAACCTTGATATTTTCATCCAACAACCTGATTTTCCATACTTCGCTCCATCTTCTCTGCTCTTTTTCTCACTTCGACCCAGTGATAGTCACTATGTCTCCCGCGAAGTTCACTTTTTACCTTTTCTTCCTTGTTCTTCACTTCCTTTCATAACCAAGGGCCAACAATGCCTTAATTATCTTCTTTTATCGAATCTCCTTCCATCGACTTTAGATCATCTATTCTGGAATAGATATCTAGAATCCCATGAGTACCTAGAATCTTGTAGTCATCATTGGTAGGTTATCCAACCATTGATAGTTGGGAATACACCAATGTCTCTTGATCGTTGAATTCTTCAAGTGTTCGCACTCAACACCATTATTCACACTTATGGAATGTACTTGATGACTTGGCACCTACTTTCATTATCGGTGGGTTGCCTCACATTTGTTAATGATATGCCTTAAATTTTGGTAATAAAAATGAAGTCTTATTATGTTTAACTTCAACTCCTCGACTCACATAATGTAGACTTAAACCTTCGACAGATAGTATAGAAGACCTCCAACGTATAGTAGAAACACCCCATATTTGTTGTTGTCTTTCATTGGACCAGTACCTATATGAATTCAATGATCATGGAAGATTAGATTGTACTCCATTGTATACATATATATTCAGTTTATTTTGAGATTAGAATCCACTGTGTCTTGTTCATGACTATGAAATCCTATGGAGTATGTCCACTTTTTATTTCCTATTAATGGAAATGAACTATTTGATATATATCCACATGGATCTGCAGTGTAATTCAAATTGGAATCCATGTGTACCAAGTCATTGTTTATTAAGGTTGGTTGTCATTGATGTCAACCCTTGAAGAAATTCTGGTAGCGAATTCAAGTAGCACAAAGGTTTGGGTAATGGACCCAAGGCTTTTACATGTATAATGGTATGAGTTTTAATATATTTGAACGTAATACTATTATATATGGATATTACATGTCATTCCATTTCCGGTGGTATGTTGAACGCCACATAACTCCTCACAGTTAGAGAGTTATGGCCATGAGAAGTTGGAGAACCCAGGTTTGGGTAATGGACCGAAGTTTGTTTGATGGATAATGGTATGAGTTTTGATGTATTTTTAGGTAATACTATTTTATATGGATAGTAGATGTCATTCCATCTCTGGTGTATGTGGAATGTCACATAAATCCTCATGGTTTGAGAGTTATGGCCTTACGAAGTTGGAGGACCCTCATATGTCATCTAGAATCCCCAAAATGTCAAATTAGTCAAAGTGGTTTCAGAGATTTTCGAAGGTAAATAATAAAGTGAAGTGATGAGTGTACTATAATTCAAAGTGAATACAAAATAAATTATTTAAATAATAAATTTAATGGAGAAATTAGAAGTGGGTTAACCCTAAAATAAGGAAAGTGGACAAAGTGACCTAGAAGATGCTTCTAAGGAAGCTACTTGGAGAGTATAAATAATAGGCAAGGCTATCTCATTTTATATCGCACTTGAGAATATTGAATATCTATAGGTGACTAAGGTAACCAAAGGATATCTAAGCTGAATTTCAGAGGGAAGGTGAAGAAAAGAAGGCCGGAATTCAAGGGAGGATAAATTCTTTTGATGATGCTTTCTAAGGTATGTTATTTACAGGTCATCTCACCATTTTAGAAATAATTTTTTTTCTAGAATGATTCATACCGTGAAATTGATAGGAAATTTAGGGAGAATATCCAAGTATTGGTGGTAAAAATTTCAGCTTGTGGGTCATTTTCTTATTGGAGTTACACTCCGTGGAAAATAGGGTTTGTGGCTAGTCCTGAAACTAGTCTGAAACATGTGTTTTGGGTAAAAATTTCATAACTTCTTCATAACAGATCCAAATTTAGTAAGACAAAATTTGTTGGTTAGAGTATAATATTTAGTATTCTATGGAATAGTTTCATATCTATTCAACAAATATTCCGTGCAAGGCATGCTCTACAATGTTTCTCTCTAGAATAAGCTAGAATGCAACAAGGTATGTCGTTTTTGCTATAACTACTTTTGTGAGAGGTTCCAAGTAGTGAAACCTGGAGGAATTTCATAAAACAAACCAAAGAACATTGTGTACTATATGAAGATATGAATTCATTACATGTACATAGTTATTATTATTTCAAGTTAGGGTTGTTGAATGCTATAGGGTTCAATTATGTAGGCAGAGCTAACCGTCTAAAGTCTCCTAATTTTAAAAACTATCCCGACAATACCCCACATTCATGTATAAAATAAAAATTATAAGGATCCATTGGTATTACCTTAAACACCACACCCAGTCTCGATCCTTTTGCATTCGGTTGTTCCTCAATAGAAAATATCCTCCCAAGGTCGACCCGCATTCACCAAAAGACAAACAAGAAACTACGAACATACATCTTATATATGAATAAGTGGGTTAGATGTCATAACAAAATGTAAATCAAACATAAATATTGAACACATCATATGGAATGATAGAAAAATTACTTCTTTATATTAATCTCACAAAGTCACTTACAAAATGAGATTGACGACTACTCCTCGAACCGGTCCTAGGCTCCTCTTCATCAAGCTCCAACTGCTTCCATGTATCCTTCTTCTCTCACACTTCTCTCTAGAGAATGGGCATAGTCTTATGAATAAGGAAAAATGAAAGAACAAGGAATTTTGGCTCAAAACTGTTCAGAACCAAATATCAATATAGCATAGAAAAACCTCAAAAACAGTACTCAACGCCTTGAAAAAGAGATAATTTTAGATAATAAGCCTCTTCAAGGGGGAAACCTCCTTTTACCCCACTTAAATTTTCAAGTACAAGATGATTCAAAATGAAAATGTCTCCTTGGTATATATAGGAGACTAGGAGG
>ML779334.1:1747672-1758902 GCA_009831015.1 Picea engelmannii
GATTAGGTTCTAAATATAAAGAAGCAATTCATACCTTTTGTGTATGTGGCACATTATGGAGATCAAAGAATTGCTCCATCTGAAGTATCCATGTGATTGGGTCCTTTCCATCAAACTTCCTCATATCGATCTTAGGAACGTGGCTGGTATTCAAAACAAAGTTGGAGTTTATCCATTCTTGATTCACCTTCCTTGTGTCCTCATCATGAATTTCATGGGATGCATTTTCACTTTCAGGTGTCTTCTCTGTTACAAAATATTTCAATACTTCCATGATCTCCCCTTTTAAACCCTCCATCATCTCTTGTAGTTCATCTTTTGTTACTATCTTATTTTGTAAATCATTTATGTCCCTATGCATTTCTTCACCTTCATCAAGAGTCCAAGTAGGATTGTTTAGAGGCTTATTTGGTGTAGAAGTTCCCTTTTTGGGTGGCATGTTGGCCAAGTGTCACTTTTAAACCTTGATTTTGAGGTGGTTCTGCTAGACAATCTTTCTTCTATTGCATCTCCCAAGTTTAGGCCCTTCTAGGTATGAAAATTTATTTTATGTAGTTCTATGATACTTATTCTCTGCAATGCCATAGGTCTGATCAAAATTGGATGTGCCAAGTGGAATTTACGGTAACTTCCCCACAACTTACCGATTTTTTTCCTTTCCAAGAGATCTCACTTGTATAGCATGCCCTGCACAAAATAATTGATATAAAATTCTGAAACTCGTACCAGAAATACTAAAGACTGTCTAGGATCCAATGAAACTAGTCCCACTCAATTTCGATACTCTAGGAAGAAGTTATGATTGTTTTACCTGGAACACCTTCTTGAGACTAGTCAATATGACTAGTCAAATACCCTATCTTACATAGGGTGTATCTACAAATTTAAGATGACCCAGAAGATGAAATTGTTACCACAGATACCTTACTAATTTTTGTGAATAGACTTTGGAGTTCAGGGTCTGAAATGTTACAAAAATAGTTTTATAGCGAAAATTTGACAATGACTCAGTTCAGGATGATTCTAGAACCCTAGCTTGTACAGGATATATCTCCAAAAGTATAAGGCCTCAGGAGCTAAAATTTGAACCCAACATACCTTGATCCATCTAATAAATATTCCCCAAGACGTTCCTTCTAAAATATTGTAGAAAAAAATTTATAGTGAAAATTCCAAGGTGTCTTAGATGTAGTAACGAAACCCCAAGACCTTGAGCTCTGATACCATATGTTAAGAACCAAATATCAATATAGCATAGAAAAACCTCAGAAAAACTACTCAATGCCTTGAAAAAGAGATAATTTCAGATAATAAGCCTCTTTGAGGGGGCAACATCCTTTTACCCCACTTAAATGTTCAAGTAGAAGATGATTCAAAATGAAAATGTCTCCTTGGTATATATAGGAGACTAGGAGGTATAATTACAACTAATGACTTAAATCCGACATAAATAAAATAAAATTACTAATATAATATACGCCAATTAAGGGGTAATGAGCCAATATTAGGGATTAACAAAAAATCATAATGTGGCTACAAATTCTTGGGCCTGAGGCATTTTTGCTCGAGGGGCAGTCGTTGACTCCAACGACTGAAGACATTTAATTTATGACTGGCCTCTCAAGGAGGGGTGAACCAATCAAATTGCGTTCTTTTCCCCCTGAGCTTCACAACATTGTAAAGCTGATTGGACTCCATTGCAAGGTCAACAATGAGAAAGTCGGTTGATAGGTGCCAATTAACATGATTACCAACCTATCACTCAAAGTGATAGTTTTACTCATTGGGCGGATCACTGGATCCACAACTTTACATCAGGGCTCCAGACAGATATTTGATTGGAGCACGACCATGCTGGACTGCATGAAGAAACAACTCATCGAGTGTCATGGGTGGGACAACAAAAACTTTGGATTTGGGACCATTTTGTGCTCATTCGTCTTCTTCGAGAGTCCCTAGTCTCAGTCCACGAGAGACAGTGCGAGGGCATGTGGCCTCCCTCCCAGCAGTGTGTAGATGGGAAACATTTCTACCAGGGCAGGGGGGAGGAAGGACCATAGAGGCCTTGGACAATGGATTTTTTGACTTGTGGGCACAATAGATTCCAGCGATAGAGGAATACCCCTACGCCGAGATCAACTTTTCAAGGGACTCGGACATGCCCATACCTCCTGTAGAAGAACGAGGAGAGATATTTATGTTCATTTTTTGTTGTTTTTTAATTTTTTATTTCTTATTATATATATCATTTTTTATGGGAATCAGAGTATCTAAAAACTATGTATCTTTTTGTGTACATATGTGGGGCCAGTGCGTCTAAAAAAATTCTCGAGGACCAGGCAACATCCTCGACCAGAGGCAGTACCAACCGCAGCCACTGGACCAACAACAGTAGTAGGGAGGCCTCCAGCTAGAGAGGTTGAGAGAGTTTTGAGATGGGTAGAGAGGAACCTCACCGCGCTCACTCGTCCAATCCCTATGGCAGAGATCAAGGATCTCCCACCATCGATGCAACCTCATGTAGTTGGGGTGCCATGGACCTGGGTCCAACTCTTCCGGTGTTTGGAAAATCCCATGGTTCACTATGGCAGGGCTAACAGGCCCCGCCCTTAGCTTAGGATGGACCACTTACATGGCGAGGGCACTTTCTGTATATTTTTTAGGGCATAAGCCTCGTGATGTGTACTGGATATGTATTTTTGAGGCACTTGCGCTCACCTATGTACTCTGAGACTTTCGATATATATATATATATATATATATATGCGTATTTACATCTTTTCTGTCTTATGGATTACATTTATTTACAAATGTATTTACATGTGTATGTGTGTGGTTTTTCTTACGTGTGTGCAATATGCCAATCTAATACTTGATTAGCTAGAGTATCTGTCATTTGATTCAATATCCTAGGAACATGGATATACGTAATGTAATCAAAACAATGTTATAAGAGACATACCATAAGGAGTCGTTGATGTAGAGTAGGATCATAAACACAGTAAACCCTATTTAACTGGGACACAACCAATTATGCATCTAAGTAGACCCATAGGTAAGATATACCATGCGACAAGGCATCACGAAGTAACTCTATTACTTCACTATATTCGACGACATTTCTTGTGGCGTCACCTAAACAGATACCTCTAGAATATATCAATTGGCCTTAAGGTGTGAAGTTCACCCAAGCTGCAGAAGAAATCCTCTGAGTGTGTCGGCTAGCACCGTCTGTGAACCTAAAAAACACCTCTGATTCACTTGACATCTACCACAGTGAAAAAGATGACATCAAAATGACACATCCATAAAACAAAAAGGAAAAAACAAAACTGTATAAGAACTATACATATATACAAGAAGTCACCCAAGGAGACCCACCTACGAGTAATACTTCTTGAGATAGAGCCCATTTCTAGGCTCCCCTAAAGCGGTCCCTTCAAAATCAACTATACGATAAACACCCTTCTTTAATACCTCCTTCACGATCAATGGTCTGAACCACATGGGTTTGAACTTGCCTGCCCCTAGGGGATCCTTATCTTGGTCATAGACTAGGACACGGTCACCTTCAGAGAAAATCTAAGGATGAACAGACCAATCATACTGACACTTGACTCTTTACCTGTGAGCCTCATTAGCCAAGGCTTCATCGTGTCATTTCTCATAGAATTGTTCGAGATATAATAAGCATTCATCAAGCGGTGAAGTATTTGGTAATAACTGTACTGCCAACTTAAGAGACGAGATCTGGAATTCTATAGGCAAGACTTCTTCCATCCCATAAATGAGTTGAAAAGGTGAGAAATCGCTGGCAGTCTTTACAGACGTTTGGTAGGCCCACAATGCCGAGTACAACATCACATGCCAATTTGAATTGGCCGAATTGATCGTTCGTTGTAGAATGGTCTTGAGAGACTTATTCATGGCTTCTACCTGACCATTCTCTTATGGTTAATAAGGTGATGAGTGTTCTTTCCTCAACCCTAGCTTTGATGTTAACTCGGAAATAATTTTGTTCTGAAAGTGACTACCATGGTTAGTGATAATCTCCTTTGGGATGTCGAACCTTTCTATTATCTCATTGAAAAAAGGGAGATCTTCTGTTTTGCCATCATGTTTGAATGTTGGCATAGCTTCGACCCACTTAGTGAAGTATTCTACTGCTACGATGATATAACGGATCCACTTTCCTAAAGGGGGGTGGCATGTGGTATAATCAATCCCCCAATTAGTGAAGGGGCCAACTGTAATGACAAGAAACATAGGAGCGAGGTGTGCCCTCATCTTCCGAGAGAAGATCTAACACAGGTGGCACTTCTTGACTGATTGAATGCAATATTTGATTATTATCATCCAATAGTAACCGACTCGTAGAATATTTTGGGTTGTTTCCAACCCAGAAAAATGACCACCACATGCTCCAGTTTGGCAGTCGTTAATCACGAGTTCTGCTTCTTCATGAGTGAGGCACCGACGAAGGATGAAATGTACACCTCAAAGATACAAAGTGTCCTCAAGTATGAGATGGTATTTTTCTTGATGGCATATACATTGACACTCAGCACGAGAAGTAGAGGTGGGGAACTTCAAAGTTTGGAGATAGACTAGTATATCTCCATACCAGGGGTCCAAAGATGAAATCAGAAAAATATCTCCTTTAATCAGTGATTCTTCGGGCGTAACATCATCTGACTCGACCAAAAGTTCCAAGATATGTTTCACAAAGACCATCGACTTTTTAGATTTCGTGTAAACAAAATCTAAGTCAAATTCATAGAGGATAAAAATCCATCTACTGATCTTTCCGCCGATTACACATCATGTCAACACATATTGGAATGGATTCACAACAATAATGATGGTGGTCTTGCGAAACAGGATATAGTGACGAAACTACTAGACAACATGTACTGCTGCCAACACAAGTTTCTCAACATGAGAGTAGTTGAAATATGGTCCAACCAGGACTCGGCTCAAGTAATAAATCACACGTTCTTCAAGTAGATCGTCCTCTTGAACCAATACCATACTGATGGTTGACTCTACCGTGGCCAAATACAATAAGAAATATTTATTATAATTGGGTGGCCGAAGTAGAGGGGAAGATGTGAGGGCATGTTTCAACGCTTCAAATGAGCACTGAGTGGCTTCATCCCAAAGGAAAGGGACACCCTTCTTCAGTAAATGCATAAACCCTTTAGTGATATTGGCATTGGATTTTTCTTGTAAACTATGAAGCTGAGGGATTGTGTACGGGGGAGGCAATTGAACTATCACCTCAAACTTTAGAGGATCGAGCATGATCCATGTTGTCAAAACTATAAAACCTAAAAGACAACTCGACATCATGCAAAAACTACATTTTTTTAGATTCAAGCAAATCCGATAGTAGTGACATCACTCAAATATAAGTCGGAGGTGTGTGGGATGATCAACTCTCTTCAAAGATCGAGATGCTAAATGATCAAGATAAGCCTCGACTATGTGTTTGAGATTGTGGAAAGAAAAAGACATGGCTCGCTGAAAGGTGGCTCCAACATGTTTGAGGCCAAAAGGCAACTTCCGATAAGCAAATGTACCCCAAGGACAAATAAAAGTTGTTTTATTCTGGTCCTCGGGCTTAATCTGTATCTGATTGTATCCCGAAAAAAATCCATGAAAGGGAAGACCTCACAACCTGCAAATTCATTGACAATCTAGTCAATGAATCGGGTGGGGAAATTATCCTTTGGATAGGCCTTGTTCAAATCACGAAAGTATGTACATACACAAATCACTCCCTGCTTGTTGTTGACCGGAACATGATTTGACACCCATTGAGTCAATTGAACGGGGTAGATGAAACCAACTTTGAGTAGTTTCTCTACTTCATCCTTGATAGTTGGTGCTTTTTGAGGATTAAATGGATGAAGATTCTTCCAGACTGGCTTGCCATCAGGGTAATTTGTTATTTCATGTTCGACGATTCTTGGATCAATGGCTGGCATTTCCTCATAATACTAGGAAAAAATGCTGCAAAATTATTTAAATAAATCTGTATAGATTTGAATTTCCTCGGGGGAGCAGTTCACTTCGATGAAGACATTCTCCATGATGCCAGGGGTTTTAAATATGTCGATAGGCATCATTTTAGTGATGGTTTCCATATTACCCTCAGCATAAACTGCGTGTGTAGCCAAAGGATTAATAGGAAAAGACAAACCTATCTCCAGTCATAGTCAACACGAATTCACCTACCTCAATTCTTCCTAACTCCGGGAGAAAATAAGATCTTTGATGAAGATCATCCCAGGGTTTGTCTAGACTAGTCAATGCCTCAATAATAACCTCGTCAAAGGGCAAGACCAAGTCTAAGGAATCATTAGTGGTGAGTGAACCTTGAGCCCAGGTAGGCTCAAACACTGGATCTAACTCCTATGCGGGTGTCGGATCGGGGTCGACGAAATATTGCTGGACTATAGAGTACACAACCTATGCTGTGGATAAGGGCATGGACATGCCATGATTCCATGTCCCTTCCATCATGGCCGATGGGGAAGGAAGAGTCCACAAATCATTAAAGTAAGTCATGCAGAACAAGGACACTTGAAATATTTCAGCCTTAGGCTAGTAGGGGACAACTGATATAATCTTGACATCGCCAGAGGGAGGTGGGTAATCGAAAGTACCCATGAGAGGTGGGCACAAACCAACCCCCACATTGATGACATTAGGTTATGGGTTATCAATCATCGAGACTATGGATTCCCCTGATGAAGGGTTAGTCCTGGAGAAGGACAATTGATCAATGGTCATGATTCAACCGTCATGTGGAAACAACAAGACCCGAAAAACTGTAGCAACCACTGCATGCATGGAATATGTCCAACTCCTTCCTAATAGGAGGTTGTGGTCAAGAGGCGCATCGACCACTTCAACTTTGATGCACACGGTCTTCCCTCTTAACTGGATGGGGAAAGAAGGGATGATTCCATGTGGTATGAAAGAATGATCGTCGAAAGCTGTAAGAAGAGTAGGTGAAGGAGACAAAATAGGTTGGCCAATGGCCTTCCAACACGCCAATGACATTACGCATGTTGAGGCACCCTCATCAACCACCGTATGGAAAATATTCCAGGTAGAATTTTTCATGGTGTAATCCACTACTATCTGTAACGCGACGTGATATGGGAGATGAGGCTTCAAGTCGGTTGTATCAAGCACGATAGTTCCAGAATTACATGTCTCGACGTATCCTAAAGTAGCTAGAAGAGCCTTTCTCTATGAAGGGAAACCTTGGAGGACCTCCAAAGAAGACATTACGCAAGGGGTTTGTGAAAAATCCTCCACCACAGAGTAGTTCTGGGTGACCCTCATGTTTGGATTATGCGAAGCCTTCTTGAACTCTATCCATCCTTCTCTTGATCTGGAGAGGAGCATATGTGTTTTCAGCTTCTTTACCCTTTTCAATAGTACCTGGTATTCTATTGGCCCTTGGTTATGGAAGGTATTGAAGATTAAGGAAAGAAGTGCGAAGTGCTAACTATGCAGAAGAGAAGTTGACTAAGATTGGGTTGAAGTGACCAAAAGAGCAGAAAAGACGGAGAAAAGTATGAGAAAGCAAGTCGTTGGACAGGGATATTGAGGAAGACATATCAACAAGGAATATGGATCATGGATGATTCAGAAAGCGGAAAAATCCACCAATGGATGCTTTGGAACACCTCACAAGAAAGAAGGAAAGACAGGCTGGCAAAACCCTGAAAAACGTGGGTCAAGTTGACCTAGGATTCTAAACACCTAGGGTTTTGGTATTTAGGGTTTTAGACACCTAGGTTTTGGCCTAAGGTTGTCCAAGAGTCACTGTATTGTATAAATAAAGGTCAAGAGGACTTGGGATGGGTTAGAAACATACAAAGATTATGTATGATGAGTGATTGTTGTTATTACTGAGAGAGCAGTTTGTGTTGTAAGATCTTCAGCTGGGTGCAAAGATCAACCCTGCAACTGGGTAGGGAGGGGAGATAGGAGAAGAGAGAGAAAGAGAGAGACCTGCAATCTAAGAGTGCAAATAGAAATGTATGCTTTCATCTAATATATTATAAAGCACAGTTCTGTGGACATAGCCCTAGGGAGAGGGGAACCATGTATATCCTGTTGTTGTGTGTGATTGATGTTGTGTTCTTTTGATCTTTGATATACTGTTAATGAAATATTATGTTAGATCTCAGATATAGTTTGTGCAGTAGGCTTAAGAAAGATGAAGAATCACTAGATTTGTGTGAGAGTGTTTCCTTGGATCCACTTTGCATTTCCTCTGGTTGTAGACACCTGTGTCCTGCAACCCCCTATAGATACTTCAGGTGAGACTGCATCTGCTTTGCAGGTGTTTTTGAAAGGGACAATAGTTAGGGATTATTGGTGCACTTCTAGAATTGAACCCTGGGTCTGCCCCTGTGCCAACAAATGGTTCCGTTGACGAGACTAGAATCTTCTTGAGGGAATGTCAAGGTGGTTTCCATCAAAGACAAATATTCAGACGTGGATAGAAGAACAAGAGAAGGACTTTGCTGGAGCTCAGAATAAGAACCCTAATATTAGTATAGAATACTATCTGGGAAGGTATATTGTTAGTAATATACACGATATTTTATTTGGAGGAATTTGTAAGGAGATATATGAGTGGCTAGCCAAATTAGCAGATACCCAGTTTGAGATCAGACTCAGACCGCCTATGGTTTGGATGTCGACGCTGATCAAGAAGGTCAATAGAATTGATGACGTCATGTCAAGAGCAGTAGATCACTGGTTTGATAGTACCATCGGAGGGCATATCACTGAGTTTTCTATTGATAGGGTAGAATCATATATCCAAGCAGAGACATATTTCTTTAAGGGACCTCGAGGAAAATTTTTACACTTCTTGAAGTTGAAGATCAAGATGCTATTGCATGAGAATAACATCCTGAAGATATAGTAGTGGGTTAGATTGAAAAATATAATGTTCAATAATTCATAGAGCGACAACGACACAGAGGTCGTGTTGGTTGTGGAGCCTGATTATGTTCTTGATTCAGAGGTCCTTGCTTTCAGCCATGTTTATACCCCATGAAGACTTTACACCCCAGAAGTATGTACACTCTTCCATGCAGGGAAGTGCAAAGGGGGTACCCCCTCTGCAGGGTTCGGGGGCGAAGCCCCCGAAGGAAAAATTGCCTTGTAAATGTATATTGTAATTTCATTGTAAATCTGGACCGTTCATTATAAGGTTGCAGATCTAATGGTAGAAATTATGTTAAGGTTTTTTTCCCTAGAAGGAAACCCTCTGTTATGAGGGGAATGTATTGCGTCTATGCATTATGGTGAGTATGGTATTATGAGAGAGGAGACTGTGAGAGAAAGAAGAGGAAGTTACAACAGGTTTTGTTGTAGGTTGTATCCCTTCATTTGTTGGATAATAATAAAGGAAGGACCTGACAATTTATTTGGTGGACGTAGCCTACACTGGGTGAACCACGTAAATCTGTGTCTCTCTTGTATTGTGTATATTTTGTGTTTTGTTTCCGCATTTGTTTTATTTTATTGCTCTGCGGTCCTGTTTTTCTAACAACTGGTATCAGAGCGAAAGGTAACTCACATGAATAGAGGGTTCCTGGTTCGAGTGGGAGCAATGTCGGAAGATGAAAAGTTTAGGGTCGAGAAATTTAACGACCAAAACTACCAGTTATGGAAGATGCAGATGGAATATTATTTATATCAGAAGGATCTATTCCTACCATTAGGTAGAGTAGCAAAGAAGTTGACGGCCATGAAGGACGAAGAATGGGAGATTCTTGACAGAAAGGCTCTAGGAACAATACGGCTGAGCTTGGGAGCATCGGTGGCTTTCAATATTTTGAAAGAAAAGACAACGAAGGATCTTATGGATATGTTGGCTAAACTATATGAAAAACCCTCAGCATCTAATAAGGTATTTCTAATGAAGAGATTATTTAATATGAAGATGTCAGAAGGTGGGTCTGTTGCAGATCATTGAAATGAATTTAATACGGTTACCAATCAACTAAGTTTTATAAAAGTGGACTTTGATGATGAGGTTAGGCTCTTCTAATCTTGTGCTCATTGCTAGAGAGTTGGAATGGCTTGGTCATGGCTATAAGTAACTCTATCTTTGGTTCAAATACTTTAAAATTTGATGATGCTGTTGGTGTTATCCTTAGTGAGGAAATGCGACGGAAAAGCACAGGTGAGACATCAGGTAATGCGTTGAAAATGGAGAACAGGAGAAGACAAAAGGATAGAGGAAAGAGCTCATAAAACTGTAGGAATTCTAGGAAGGGAAGATCCAAATCTAGAATTGGAAAGATAGAGTGCTGGAATTGTGGGAAGAAAGGACATTTGAAGAAATATTGCAGAGCTCCAAAGAAACAAAGAGATGGACAACAGGAGAGAAATCATGAAGCAGGCGTAACAGGTGATGTGTTACAAGATGCTTTGATTCTTTCTGTAGATAGTATTTCCTAGTCTTGAGTAGTATATTTGGGGGCTTCATTTCATACGACACCCCATAGGAAACATTTTCTAGATTATGTTCAAGGTTATTTTGGATAGGTTCATTTGGGTGATGATGCACCATGCAAAATTGTTGGAATTGGAAAGGTAAAAATAAAGCAACGCAATGGAAACCAATGGTTGTTGAAAGAGGTAAGACATGTTCCAGATTTAAGGAAAAATCTAATTTCAACAGGGCAGTTGGCAAGTGAAGGTTGTGTATCCATATTTATAGATAAGACGTGGAAGGTCATCAAAAGATCATTGGTGATAGAAAAAGGAGAGAAGGTAGGTACATTGTATTTATGTACTGGTAATACTGACTCTTCTATCTCTTTAGCTTCTACATGAGTGGATACAACACTGTGGCACCATAGGCTGGGACACATGAGTGAGAAGGGTATGCCGATACTTCACAAAATAAATTTGTTGCCAGATCTTAAACAAATTGATTTGGACTTCTGTGAGCATTATGTTTATGGAAAACAAAAGAGAGTCAGATTTCTCAAAGTTGGAAAAGAAAAGAAGAATGAAAGGTTAGATCTCATGCATACATATGTATGGGGACTAGCTCAGGTATCATCTCTTGGTGGATCTCGTTATTATGTTACTTTTATTGATGATGCAACTAGAAGAACTTGGGTTTATTGCATTCGACAAAAATATGATGTTTTTGATACTTTTAAGAAATGGAAAG
>ML779334.1:1790556-1930062 GCA_009831015.1 Picea engelmannii
AGAGATCTTTGATCAATGCCCTGCTGGCCATTTGAAATTCCTTGGCTGTCCTCACGACAGTCTTTGAGATCCTCAACTGATCCCAATTCGTTTCCCTCCTGGAAAACTGGAATTTCTTCCTTTCTGCCCAACCGACAGTATTTGAAACCATCAACTGATTCCAATTTATTCCAATCATCATCATCATCATCATCATCGCCATCGAGACTTTGTCCTGTCTCTGGCCAACAGTAACAAATCATGTCTTCTTCTATGGCCCTAAGGTTCTCAGCATACCTCATCCATATTTTCAACAACCTACGCTGTCTTATGACCATCAGCTGCTTGACTGGCCATTTCGCTTTTGCCTTCTCCATTGGCAATTCACGCAGTCGTCTCCTCCTCTTATCCTGTCGCATCCGCAGTTCCATCTTCTCTATGTCTGCTTTTATTTCATAGAGCTTTCTAGTCTCTTCTTCATCCCATTCGACAAGATTTTCTGCCTTGCTCCTCTTCCTCCCAGCATGCCTATGGTCTTCAACAACCATGGTGTCATCTCTGTCTACCTCCCTGGCGACCCTACTGCTGTTGTCACTCCTGCAATCCTGAGTGGTCAGCTTCATCTTATCACAGTCCTGCTGACTGCCTATGGACTGCTGCTTACCTGCAAGAAATCGCCTACAGAGTCTTCAGTAACTCTGTCTTCTTCCACTCCTCTGTCTCTTCCTGCCTGAAATATACAAGCAAGAATTTCCAGCTCTGATACCACTCTGACGCAAGTCGTGAGTATCAGAGTGCTTTGCTTTCCTCCTTCACTCCTCTTGCCTGAAATATACAGACAAGATCTTCAGGCTCTGATACCACTTGGTGCAAACCTGCCCTCGACGACACAGCCGCTCTTACCCAGGACCTTCTCTAACTCTGGCCCTAAGAGTCAAAGTACTCTTCCACTCCTCTCGGGAGTTCCCGTCACATACAGAGCACTCCTCGACAATCTTCCCTTAGGAAATCGGCAAATCGAAATTCGCGATTTCGTGAATTCTGTGAGCGCAGTCACATGCAACTCAAAACCTCGAACCCCGATGGTCAACGGGTCAACCCGTTCGGATATCGAGATTTTCCCTATCGGGGAATCAGCACATGAAATGTTGTGATTCACTTACACTATGAATCCCCGAACCCTGAACTCCGATATGCCGATGTGCTTCCACCTGTACTCCACTAGCAACCGTGGTCCCACATGCCACGTCACTTCGGGATTTCATGGATCGTGAATCCACTATGCAAGAATTCCTTGACGTCGAGAACCCCGATTCCCCGAACCCCGACTCCAAGGGATCCTTTGATGTGTGTCCCACAAATCGACGATTGTGATTATATCGAGGAATCACAGGTCGCGATTTCACCGGTTGCAATTCTTTTGCCTCGCAAAACCTCGAATCCCGACTCCTCAGGATCTTGCGCCACGTGTCCCCGTTCTGATCGACGGCTCCCGTTGATTCGGGGAATCGCAACTCGCGATTTAAATGAGCACGAAACTCTTGCCTCGTCAAATGCCGAAGCCCGATATGCCGATATCCGATGGCTGGTTTCCTTCTGCGCCTTTGGGCTAACTCCTGTGCAACTTCTCCACGATCCGACGGTCAGCGGGATTTCACGATTCTATCTTACGAATCCGGGCTGTTGATTCTCTTCCTTGGATATTTCTCTGCTCCCAGCTCCCTCTGGACGTAAACCTCATCTATGGCCCAGATCTCCTCTTCAGGCCAATATGACGGCTGCTATGCTTCACCGAGCTCTCCTGTATATTCTTCCCAGTCTTGGAAGAACTCTTCGTTCCCAAAGGCTTGGACCTTTGCATTTATTCTCCTCTGTGAACCCTCAACAAGAGTCTCATTGATACGCGTAAAATCGCTTCCCTTCCTGAGCTTATGTCCTCGAATCCTAAACGGATTCTTTGACTCCTGCGCTCCTGTAGAGTCTCTACGCATACACGACACTGTCTCTCTTAAGCTTCAATGAATACTCAGACCCCTTGGGGAATTTTATCTTTCTTCTCCCTCAGATGGAGAATATCGATGCCTCCTGGCACTCTTCCAACTCAAGAAACCTATTGATGAGTTATCTGGGTATTCAGTAACCCAGTGAAATCCCCCTCAGTGGATGCTTCCTTCAGATGATAGAAGTCAATGAGTTCCTTCCTCCTCGTGTCTGTCTACTATCTTCCTCAACGCTCTCCTGGTGGAGCTTCGCTGCCACAGAACAACCAACAGTTACGCTTTCTCCTTTCACTTACACACTTCACTCGACGTCCTCCAAACAGAGCTCCTCAGAATCCTCGACAGAATTCTGGTCTCTCTGAACTCACAACAAAGTTCTTTCCTCTGTGCACTTCTGTACACACGCTCGATACCCTCTTGGTAGAGCTCCTACAAAACTTCTCAAAGGTTCTGTCGACAACAGTGTCTCAGCTACACTGCCTTGACTATTGAGGTGTTCAGTAACCCCAAAAGTCTTCCCTCCGTATGAATCGTTGACTTCAAGGCTGGTGCTCTCAGCACGTCTTTGTCTGACTCCTCATGAGTTCAGAAGTGCCCCCTCAGTGCACTGGTATTCAGAGTCTCAACACTCTGTCACACCCTCATGGCATGAAACCTCAAAGACCTCTCAAACCTGAAATCAAACCAAACCCCTGCAAATACATAATAAAAATACACAATTGCACCATATATTGAACATACACATATAGACATGCATATAATGATAGACTGGTGCAGGAAAAACTGCTCTGTATTAATAATGGAAAATGCCTGTATATTTTACAAGGTGTTCCCGAGCTCTCCCTCGGCTCTCCTGCTCTACATGAAGATTCTACTACTCAAAATCTCTTTTTCATGAGGCAGCTCAATCGAGCGCTCCCCTCTAGGAATTACCTACTCTAATTAATTTACAATCAATGGTTGTCTAGTCTGCTATCCAGAACTAGATGTCAACCAATCTACAATAAATGCCTATCTTATCTACAGCCTGAGAAAAGGCATGGCATTCATGGCTCACCAGCCTAAGGAATTAATTTACATTGAATTCAAATTCAAAATGAGGCTGTGCCTCCCTTTCAGCCCTGAATGGGTGCGCGCTGACGTGGCTGGCTGGCTGCATGGAGAGATGCTCCTGCTTCAGGTGGCGATATGGATGTATATTGGGGGGAAGGCTTCCTGGGACAAGGGGAATGGAATGATCATGGACACCATGGGAAGGGGGGAGTCCTTGGGGAGTGGAAAATATTGTTTGATGTTTAGAAAGGAGAGATTGGAGGTCTTGGGGCACTGGTGGTGTCTCTGTGGCTTGTATGGCATGGAGTTGGGCAATGATACCCGAATGACCTTTTTTGAGCAGTTTTTCCATGCGATGAGAACTGATGATCTCAGGTGAACCAGTAGTGATGCCTTGAAATTTATATTGGTGGCCTCCTTGGTCGAATTGCATGGTTAAGTTATGAAAATCCATGAGAATGGGACCCAAAGTCCTTAGCGAGTCTATGCCCAACACAATGTCACAACCGCCCATGTCAATAGCAAACATATGGGATTTGAGGTGGTATTCACCTATTTGGAGACGCACATTTTCATAGCACCCACCACATTTCATAGAACCACCATTGGCAATCATGATTTTGAAATTGTTGACAACATGGATGTAGCAATGGGTTTCTTGGGCAATGTGGCGATGAATAAAATTGTGGGTGCTGCCACTATCAACTAGAATGATGAACTTTCGTTGCTTGATGTAACCGATTAACTTGAGGGTTTGGGGGGAAGAGAAGCCGGTGAGAGCATTGTTGGAAATAATTGGTTCCACTTTGGGAGGGTCGGAGGGAGGGATTGTGTCAGATATTTCTGGTGACTCGAGCAGAGGGGGAGTGTCAACATATTCTTCTTGAATATCCTCAGAGATGGCCATAAAGATATTTTGTTCCTTACATTTGTGGTCTGGGAAATATTTGTCATCACAATTATAACAGAGGCCTTTGAGTTGGCGTTCAACCATTTCATCCCTGGTCAAATTTTGGATTTTTAATGGGGCGGAGGGAGTAGTGGGGTTTACTGGTTTAGGGCGCGGGATAAAGGAAGACTTACAGTTTTGAGAGGAAACAATTTTTTGTGCTTCTTTATCTTTTTTGGTAGCCTCCACCCAAGTGATAGGTCGATCCATGAGGACATGGACCCTAATCTCCTCCTTGAGGCCACTGATAAAACACTCTCGAAAGAAAGCATCAGTCATGCCCTCTGTTCGAAAAGCTAGATGCTCAAATGCAACTATGAAGTCTTCGAATGTGCCTGATTGTTTCAATTTTGTCAAACAACCCAAATGGTTGGTGTCAGTGTCAAAGAGTTCATAAAGCTCAACAACAAATTGGGTCCAAGCAATATATCCTTGACGGGAATTTTTTCTCCATTGCCACCATTGCCAACATTCTTGATCTAGATGGAGAACACCATACTGGAGTTTGGCCAAGTCATCTGTAATGTTGTAGAGAGAGAAATAATGTTCCATTTGTGTGACCCAACCAGTGGGGTTTGAGCCATCAAATTTGGTTACATCCACCTGCGGAAGGCGTATGTCCCTTTGAAAGTGATGGGGTTGAAAGGAATGGGAAGAAGTTTCACCTTCAGTCTTTTTATGTGCCTCAGGGAAAGAGTCATCTGTAGGGATTTTGAGTTTGGTGCAGAGTGATGCAAAGACAGATTCAAGCTGTGTGGTCAGTTCATGTTTGACTTCCTCCATTGTGGAATGCACAGCTACATTTACGGAGGCATTTATGGAGGCATCACGGGAGGCAATAGTAGCACTGATTTGTTGCACTTCTTGTTGGGTCTCAAGTAAACCAACTTGCAAGGTGTTGAAGCGAGACTCTAGTTCTTGGCTATGGGTATGGGCCATGATGATGGGTGAACTGGAAAGGGAGCGGGCGGGGTCAAAAAGTTTTGCAGAAAAATGATATGGATGAATGTGATAAGGGAGAAGAGATGAGTCTAATGGAATAGGTCTCAAATAATGGTGAAAATTTTTCCAAACTCTTTTTTTTTTTTTTTACAGCTGCGGGGTTATACTTTGGTCTGAAGAATGAAGCAGTGCTGAAATCCCCAAATTCTAAACCAAAGAGTATTTACTTAGCAACACGAACACAGATGCATGTCAATAGATCTCGCCGGTTTGATTTCTTTATGTTGCTGTTTATGTTCCCCAAGGGTTAGGTATTCAAGGATTCTACAGACAAGGGTTTGCCCTACGCTATAGCTCTCTGATATACATGCGGGGTCCAACAATGGTACTCGACCCAATATCTCAAGGCACTAACTAAGGAGGATAGACCGTACCCTTAGCCGTACTACCCGACTACCCAGGTACTAGAGAGTATCTTCTCGAGTGCTGTTCTCGGTGACACTATAGCAGTCTGACAGCCGATAGGTTTATCTAAAGAGGGCTTCAGGAAATCTAGGCCGATCCGTACATAGGTGCTGTCTGATGCGCTACCACTCGAAGGGGTACCAACAGGGGTTACAAGGGTGGACAACAGACGTGCGCTTAAGAACCACTTGTATTTCCTGTGTGTATGAATCCCTCAACCACAGGTTTATGCGCGTAATGACAGATCTCTGTGGCTTAAAGACGCCGGAATACATCTCTACCCTGAAAAAAAATACCCACAATTTCTGCCAAGGAAAGTGCTCTGATACCACTTGCAAGATACCGGATATATAAAATATACAGAACACAAATAAAATGCTAGAAATGGTAGAATAACAGTAAAATGTCCAGCATAATCTTCACAATACACAGAAATGATACTCGAAATAGCAATAGAAAAGCACTTAGATTCAGAAAGAAATGTTCACAGGCCTCTTCGAGGGGACAACCTCCAGTCAAACAACACTCTGTTACAATAATCTCCAAGCTAGGGTTCTCATACCCTCGCCTCGTATTTATACTAAATATGTCTATTAAGAGAAGCATCTAGAGGAAGATCCTTCTAGAAGCGGAAGCTTCTATTAGGTCTTCTTACATACGCCTTATTCTATTTTATTGAAAGGCCTTATTAATATTGACCTTTATTACATCTGAATAAATTGATCTACCTATGTGCGGGTTAGGACCTTAACAATGAACAGATGGTTCAAAAGTATAGGGCTTGGATCTCTTGATGGATGTAGAAGGTATATCAACTTTGGAAGCTAATGTAGGCATTTGGGAGGTAGGAGTAATAGAGTGCTTGTGAGAGGGAATAGGTTCAGATTTTACTTCTTTATTAGGCTCAAACTCTTCCGCATAAACTTCTCTGAGTCTTTTATGGGGGATTTCATGATCAAAATACACTTGGATAGGATCCGAAGTGCTTGGAGGTTTTACATTAGGTTTTCCACTTGCACTTCGGGTACTTCTTCGAAAATATTCATAGAGTCTGAAGGAAAATCTTGTTGAAATTCATCTTGTAACTTCTTAGGTTGAGGATCCACTGGTGTTGAGGGAAATGGGGAATTATCAGTAGGATTTTTGGTTTTCTTGCCAGATGAGGCTGTAGGGGAATCATTAATTTTCTTGGCCTTTTGTTTAGACAAAGAGATAGTTTGAGATGGAGGGTTTGGAGTCTTTGGAGAATGAGTAGTAGATGGAGTAACAGTCCCTAAATCAATTGATCTCTTGCTGGTCTTGACTGTGAGATTGGGTTTTGAGAATTGATAGAGGAATTCATCCCATGTCTTGCCCTATTTTGTCAACTTAGTTATGAAAATAAATTTGATGAGGCTGTGGTGGAATAGACTATTGTGAGGATTGGCCAAGTTTTTATGCACTTGGGAAGACATTTTCTCAAGACTTTTCAAGAAGTAGAAAGGAAAATTCAAGGGCTTATTAATTGGAAATGAGCTAACAGACGAAAATGACAAGATTTGAAGACATAGTACCTACCTTCACAAGTGATAAGTATGGTAATTGGGATCAGGGGATTAATCAATTCATCATTGATCCATTCTTTGGAGTACCCTTTAGCTCCAAAAACATTTTGAAATTCAAGCTTGAATACTTTGTTGTATCTTGGTCGTGGCAATTGATGGTGTTTGAACCATCGATCCCCAACCCGTGGAAATTTCGTGGCTGAGGAAATTGAATCCTCAAAGACAAAGAAAGCTAGAGACCCTAAGCATGCTATCCTCCCATCAAACCTGAGAGAAAATTACACTGAGACACCATCGTCATGGCCCTGTAGACTGGCCAAGAATGGTCCCCACCCTGAGCGAAGGAAAATCTCTCTACACTCTGCAAATTCGGGAATGGCTAGAAGATTGGCATAGGAGGAAGGTTCATAGTGTTTAGGCATGGTTAGAGCATGGAGGATGAGCACGAAACAACAAGAAGGGGATGAGTGGAATGAAAATTGGGGGAAAAAACCCGATTTTCAATGCAATTAAGGTGGAAAACGGTTGAATTCATGAGCGAATTCATCACACACGATTTCCATGTGTGACTATGATTGTGCAACATTTGAATTTTGAATGGTGTACTTTAGAGGCAATTGTAATTATGTGTGAATTAAATCAATGTCTAAGTCTTCGACTTGGACATTTGATCATAAAAATGAATTAAAAGTTTTTAATTTAATTATCAACGTGAATTTTAACCAGGGATGATTTTAAGGATGGAAATTTATATTAAAATGTAGAAACATTGGCTAATCTTAGTAGTCCTTAATATGCAAAATGTAAAATGTTTGGCGATAGTTTTGTAAAAATATTCAAATTTCCAAGGATTTTATATAGTTTCTATAAACTTTTGGTGATTTTCAAGGTAAAATAATTTTATTCTATGGAATTTGGGCGAATCATTTTTAGAAAAAATGGAATTTGGCAAATATTTTTTTGGGAAAAAACATGAAAAATTATCCCATTTGCGAAATTTAGCCCCTAAAATCATCTATGATTTTAACAAAATACCATTCAATTCATCTTAACTTACCATTGAAACAGGTGTATCAATTTGAGCGACCTTTTTTGCATGGAATCGTGGTCATTTACAGTATCTTCTTACCTCATCTGGTCATTCATATGGCGCTTCATCCGATCTTCCAGATGGCACCCCATCTAGTCTTCCAACTGGCACTCCATATGGAACTCCATATGCCACTTCATATGGTACTCCTATGAAAGTATAAATTATCCCCATTATAATGGATGTTCACCCATAACACTTAGCTTGGGCAATTTCTAACAATCATGATGAACAGGAGCATGGATAGGATAAGTGTAAATAGAATGATCCACTATAAATTGCCTTGTCATCATTTTTGTACATTATAAAACAATTTTTTCCTCTATTAAATAATTTGTTCCTCTGGTCATAGGTGTGTAACACAAATCTGTAGTGAGCATTTAACAACCTATAATTGACGCAAAGAACTAATTAAGCATCCTTTCATTAAAAATGTACAACATGCTTATAACACACAATGATGTCAACAATATAGAATTTAGCATTTTAATAAAAATAACTGCTGATATAATAGCCCAGAATATCGTGAAAACAATATAACAGAATTTTTACAGAGATTATACTTCCTCTTCTCATGGATTATAATATAGATAGGCAATGTTTATCATTTTTCAGCTCAGGAAACCCCTCCTCCACTCCTAAGTATTGTGACACCTCACAATAAAAAATATAGGGAATCGATCAATTCCCCCAATAGCCTAAGATTTACAACTTTCCAAGTGTAGAGATAAATTTCACATATTAGTCTGACAAGATAGTTAAAGTGTGGCTCCACCTGTACGGCAAAACATCCTACATATAGTTAAGAATAAGAAGGAGAGGGAGTCTTAGGAGAGTCTTAAAGCTAGTTCCCAATGGCATATTTATGGATTTCATTGACCTTTGCTTAACCATGCATGCTTATTTTCATCTTTGTCTACAAGTAATTCCATACATCAGGGCAAGTTTAAGATTTAGGAATTTTATTTATTGTTTGTCAGATCATCACCCTCACTAGGTAGAATGCCCTGCTGCCAGCAAGCTTGTTTAGTACTCCGTTGGGTTTATCTAGTCATACCATAGGCCGATACCCGCTACTAGATAGGCCGATACCCGCTACCAGAAGACTTGTTCAGTATCTCGATGGGTTATCTTCTTACACCCTTTTACAACAGAGACTAGTCCACTATATTTTAATATTTTTATATAAAGATTTCTTTGTGCAAGAAGATGGGGAGACAACTCTAAATTTATTTTTTATTTTATTTTATTTAAGACTGGGATGGTATTTATGTTAGAGGATGACTCATCTTTATGTATTCCTTATAGATTGTACTGATTTAAGGGGTACTTAAGTGGACATATCCTATCTAAATATATGGTATAATCAAGCATTTTTAGTGTGTAGTGGATGGTACCATTGGAAAAGAACAGGAAGGTATCTTTAGGCTCGACTCACTTTCTTCTTTTTTAAGTTATAGTGATGTTTCCATGGCTAACTGCTAATCATACCTTCTTTCTACTCTTTCATAAAGATACTTACTCACCTACGCAGGGTTCTTGGGGAAATTGTACGAGTAACTTCTAGGTTTGATAGTCAAGGTGTCACTTCCTTATATCCTTTAGTGGTGGAGGTTAAGAACAACTTCCATTAAAGATGCCTTGAAAAAAAGGAAGATATAAATATTGCAAAAATATGGATAGTTTACAACAAGTCATTATTCAATTAATACTTAAGCAAACAACAAGGTTCAAATATAGAAATATCTTTTTGAAGGAAAATACTTCTCTTTTTGTCTCCTTGAAATTGTCCACTCGTGGTGAAATAAATACCTGCAAAAATCTCTAGAATTGTTTATCAACAAAAACACACTTCAAATTATTTACACGTGTATAGTCAAAATTCAGAAAAAGTTTCAAGAATATGGTGAGGGAAAAGGTACTTCCCCATATACTAAGGCCAACACCTTGTCAGTTGACATGACCTGTAGAATATCTTCTTTGGAAATGGGTTTGTGGTAAAGTTTGAGTCGGTGTCCATTCACTACAAAAGAGACTTGTCCATCGTCAATTATTTTAATCTTAACAGTCCCATTTTCATACACGGTAACTACCTCATAAGGACCCAACCAAAGAGTGGCAAGTTTTCCTTTAAAAGTTTTAAATTAGGAGTCAAACAACAAATACCAATCACCAGGTTGGAATTGTTTCTTCTTGATAAATTTGTCATGCCACTTGCTCCTCTGGTTTTGAACTAACATTGTTCATTGGATAGCATCTTGCGTAATCTCATCCAACCCGTTTAATTGTAGGGATCATTCTTTATGTGCCTCATCTAGTTTTAATCCCAATTGTGTGGCAATACGGAAAGTCCTTACTTGGAGTTCTATTGGTAGAAGTACCTGTTTTCCATACACTAGCTTGTAGGGTGTAGGCCCAGTGGTGTTTCTCCAGGTGATACAATATTCCCACAAAGCCTCTGGAAGTCTATCATCCTAATCCCTATGGTGTAATTGAACATTCTTGGTTAAGATAGCTTCCAAAAATTTGTTTGTGGACTCTACTTGACCATTAGCTTGCAGGTGATATGGAGAAGACTTGCAATGCTTGATCCCATATTTATCTGTTAATTCCTTCATCAACTTGGAAGTGAATTGGGTGCCCTAGTCTATAAAAATTTCATGAGGAACACCAAAGCGGGTAAAGTTGTCTTCATAAATGAATTCAACAATAGATTTTTTGGTAGCCCTAAATAAGGCTTTTGATTATACCCACTTGGTGACATAATCTGTACAAACCAAAATATAGTTCTTCTTATGAGACATGGGTAAAATTGGTCCTACAAAATCAAGGGCCCATTTCTCGAAAGGTTATATCATAACTTGGGAATGTAAGGGAATTTCATCAGCTAATGTGGGTCTTCCTATCCTTTGACAACTATCACAACTCCTCACATATTTGGCAACATCCTTAAAAATGCTAGGCCAATAGTAACCTAAATGTAACACCTTATATGTTGTGCATTATTCATAAAAATGGCCAGCACATGGTCCATCATGACAACTTCATAGTATTTATGGTATCTCATCTTCTCAGACACATCTATGAATAATCAATTATGGTATAATACGAAAAAGGTCATGGCCAACCCAAGAGTAGTTATCACTTTGCGTGATAATTCTACGCTTTTCATGAGGTGACAAATGAGCTGGCAAATTCCTAGTAGCCGAATAATTTGCCATGTATGAAAACCATGGGGTATTTACAGAGAGGGAAAATAAATGCTCATATGGAAAACTATCATCAACATGAATATCATTATCCTCATGTTTTATGCATGAAATAAAATTAGCAACTAAATTATCCTTTCCAGGTTGGTCAAGGATGGTGATATTGAACTCTTGTAATAATAGGAGCCACCTAGTCACTCAAATATTGGTAATAGGTTTATTCATGAGAAATATAATGGCAAAGTGATATGTATGTACAAATACTTTGTATCATGTGATGTAATGGAAAACTTTATTGATGGCATGGACCACTGTCAAGAATTCATTTTCAGTAATTGTATAGTTTAACTCGTAAAGGGACAAGTTCTTACTCAAAAAATAAATGGCATAGGACTGATGGTCTTCTTTCTACCCTAATACTCCTCCTATCGCAGTATTGGAGGCATCAATGGATATGTGAAATTGAAGGGCCCAATTTCCCCCCCTAAGAACTGGTGCCACAAATAACTTAGCTTTCAGAGTTTCAAAGGCGGTTTGACACTAGTTAGTCTAAATAAAATCAACATCTTTTATTAACAATCCAAACATGGGTGCAACAATCTTTGTGAAATTTTCAATAAATTGTCGGTAGTATCTGACATGTCTAAGAAAGCTTCTTACTTTTTTTTGAGTCTTGGGGGGTGGAATTTTGATGATTACCTCAATCTTAGCAGGATCCACTTTAATCCCTTCAAATGAAACGTGATGTCCTAAGAATACTCCTTCAGTCAACAAAATTTTACATTTTTCATGACTTAAGGATATGTTCATTTATTTACGTATGATAAGGAATTTCTCTAGATTATCTAGGGCTTCCTGGTAAGTATTTTCATATACTATAAAATCATCCATGTATACTTCCACACAATCATGAATAAGATCAACAAATATCCCTAGTATCTCTCGTTGAAATGTGGCAGGAGAATTACACAAACCAAATGGTAAGAACATATAGGCATAGGTTCCCCAAGGATAAGTGAAATTAGTATTGTACTAATCCTCAGGTGTTGTGAGAATTTGGTTGTACCAGCTATATCCATCTAGGAAGGAGAAGTATTTCTTCCCTGACAAGGTATCCAAGACTTGGTCAATGAAAGGAAGGGGAAAATAATCCTTTATAGTGGTTTTATTAAGTTCCCGAAAATTGACACAAATTTTCCATTTCTCAGTTACTTTCTTTGGAACCACTGCAAGTGGGGATACCCATTTATTGTCATAGATCGAATAAATAAAGCATAAATTCAATAACTTATGCATCTCTTCTTTTACTATATCCTTGAGTGCCAAGTTCATCCTCCTCTGGGGTTTCCTAATAGGTGTTACTTCTGCCTGGGTACATATGTGATGAATGCATGTATTAGGGTGTATACCATTCATATCATTGTATTCCCAGGAAAATGCCCCTGATTTTTCTTTAAGGACATTTATTAATTTTTTTTGTTGGTCTGCATCTAGTCTAGAATTTATATGTAGGAATTTCCCTGGACTAATCTCATAGGGAATGGTATAAGATGTGGTAGAATCATCTATATAAAAAATAAAATATGTCGAAGACAAAGTTGATGGATCCAATTGTTCCTAAAATTCCCCCCAAACATGTACTCAAATTAGGGAAACGATTGTGGAAAATCAACACACGTGATAGAAGAAATAAATTGGTTTAGCACATTTTCAGTTGTTTTCTCCTTAAGTGCCCAAAAATGATCACTTGGCAACATGGGTTCTTCCTATTATTCATTCTCATATGGACATTCGAGCCACCATATATTCTCCATGATAGGTTGAGATGGTGGGTATATGGTAAGATTCTATATGGAAAGTCCATTTGAGATGGTCATTTCACCTTCTCTATAGCCAATAAATGCATTGGTTGTGGCGAACCAAGGAATTCCCAAGATAACAGGATTCCCTTTAGCAGGATCCTTTGAATGAATGAGTAGAAAGTCTACTGGGTATTTCGATGAGGCTAATGTAACTATGTTATCATCTAATATTCCTTCAGGTATAACCTTTCTTTTATATGCTAATTCCAAAATAGTTGGGGTATGTCTAAGAAAAGGTTTTAACTGTAATTCCTCCAAGGTAGTAACATTCATAACATTAATGGCTTCCCCTAGGTCTATGAGAGTGTTTTTAATGGGAACCTTATTAATGGTTATTATTACTGCAGGGTTCCTTGGGTTACCATACTTTGTGACCCTAGGCTTCTCTGATATGTATTTATAGAATTCTCCTATCAAATGTAGTGTTGGAGGATCCTTCTGCTTCCTACCTAGTTTCTTGATGCACAATCCTTTATGGATCGTAATAAAGGAATTTTGACACATATTTTATTCAATTAATTCAAAATGTCAAATTCCGGTCGGGTCGCAAGTTTCCCAATAACTAATATTTTTGGATAAGGAGGGGGTTTTGAAATTTGTGAGGATTCATTTTGGGGAAGCTTTGGTTCCTGGTCTTTAGGAATGATAACATCCTCCCACTTAGTTTCATCCATGTTTTGTTTGGGAGTTTCATCTTCTTCTTCTTTTTGGATGACTACTGAAGGCCTCTGTTTATCCAAAAATTTTCCTGACCTTAGTTGAATATCCTGTAATGGAATAAGAGAAATAGCATACGTCGTAAAGGTTTGCATATCAACATTGTGAAGAGGTTGAGTAGGTTTTTTATTGGGGTTGGTAACTAGTTGTGTTGGTAATAATGTTGGTCTTGGGGAGATTGTATTTTGGTATTGTTGGGGTTGTTATGGAATAGGAAGTAAAGGTCGGGGAACAAAACTTGGCAAAAGTTGCGGGATGTTCGGTGGAAACTAGGGGTAAGGATGAGTGGGCATATGGAAAGGTGGAGCTTGAGTGTTTCCTTGGGTATTCCCTCCTCTCCATCATAGTATCCAAGGGTGGTGATACTGTGTAAACCATTTTTTCCAATTTGGTGAGTTTCACTGTTGTGGTTGTTGATAATAGGGTGGAACTTGGGGTGGTAGTTCCTGGTATGTAGGATGACTCCTAGGTTTCCATGGCCTCCTAGGTGCATAATAGGATTCACAGGATCCCCACTTATGTAAATGGATAATAAACTGGGCAGTGATGACCATTTTTCAGTTGGGTGGTCTTCGATGAAGAAGCCACAAACTTGAATTTTATCTAATGGGCATTCCCTTGAGGAATACTTTCTCCTACATCTTGGAAAAAATATGCACATTGTTGCATTATCCTCCTCATGTTTATTTTTAATATTTAGGGTGTCTAACTGGGAACCTATCGTACTCAAGATATTGGTTTTGAAGTTCTCTAGTAGGTTTCCTATATCTACCCTTGTGATACCACCTGAACTAACTGTTTTTAGGTTTCTACTATAAGGATCCTATGCATTATTCCTTGTTTTGGCTCTACTCCTCGAGTAATTCCTACACATTTCACATATATCAGTAAATGGATTATGGGAGATGTCACCTGATTCCATCAGGTTAAGTGTCTCTAGGTATTCTTCTAAAATACCTTTAAGGAAAAGATTCATGAATGCACCATCTGGAAGGTCATGGTACTTCGATTTATGTGAGATATAAGCAAACTGTTCCATGTAATCCTCAAGACTCTCATCCTCTAACTGTTGGATCTTAAAAATATCATTACGATAATATTTGGACTTGCAGTAGTATTGGTATTTTTTAAGAAATATAGATTTCATGACTTCCTAAGACCTAATACGAGACTCTCCCAACCCCATGAACCATATTAGTGCAGAATCCTTGAGGGTTGAAGGATTTTTTTTTAGTTTATGGGCATCTTGCAAGCAATTGTAGCTCCTACACAAGATGTCAAACTCAAATAGGAAGGTATCCTGGTCTTCACCTCTTTTACCATAATAGGCGGGTAGTGCTAGAGTGAAATGTTATTCATGTTGACATTATGTGTGGTGTCCAAAATTGGAAACCCAAAGGTGGTTTTGGTTTGGTTTCCAACTTCTTCTCCCTCATCGTTTCTTACATGATTTTGATCCTCCTGATCATCCATACTGGTTTGGTTTCCAAAGAGAGAGTACCTAAATGGTTTTATCCTTGAAGATAACAAATTATCCCAAGGTTATTTCCTAGAAAAGGTATCCCTTCAATGGGAATATTTATCTACTGTTTGGATGTCTGGGAATTTACTCGAGCTGGTTGAAACTATTGGTTCCCAAATTTTCTGTTTCGACTTGGGAAAAAATTATATTGGCTGAACTGCCAAACAGATTATTTACCTATTCAGGGTCAATGATATCTACAAAGTTAGGGTTCCCTGATGGTGGTGAAAAAGAAAAAGTTGTGTTGGTTAGTTCTAATCAAGGCCTGAGTGGTCTTGCCTCCTGTCCCACTACTATTGGTGTTCTAATTTTCTGTTGTATAGTGTTTCCGGTTTTGGTCTCTTTATAGACTGCTTTATCTCTTTGGGTTGACTTAACCCCTATTTTTCGATATCAATCTGCGGAGTTTATGGGTGGACTGTTCCTTCCTTCAAAATTTTTAGAAGGAACCTTGATTGAAAGGTTTTGTTTAGTTTTAATGTATCTTCCCTTTGGGTCCCTAGGTTTTTTCATGAAAGAAAATAAAAAGAAAAAATACCTTTGGGTTTGGGGGAACTTGCTATAACAGATGCACAGGTTCTTACCTCTCGTCTTAAAGTTACCCCGCCACCAAAATAATGCTAAGGTTCAGAAATGATCTACTCCCTAACTATTTCTTACCTTAAGACAACTCCCCGACAACGACACCAAAAATGATGGGTATTCTATATGCATTAATTCCCTCAATTAATTTTTCAAACTGGGGTAAGTAAACTTAGAGTTGTGGCACTGTATGAGCCAAGGAAGAAAATATAATGGAAGTATTATCTAACTATGGAGATGGTCTACCTAGGGATCAACACTCTATCAATTTGCTTTCTAAAGAGATGATTCTTTTCATTTTTTGTTAATTAACAAATTCTATTAATGAGATTTAAGTAATTATAGGATTATGAACTATTTACCCTAAGCAACTTCAAACAATGAATTGATGGACTATTTCTAAATAAGAAAATAACAATCTATTTTAAAGCTAGTTAATATATTGAATCTTTTTAAGTAAGCAACAACAAGTAAACTATTTCTAAGTTATTTGATCTATCTATCTCTGAGCAAGTAATAAAGTAAACAACTAACCTATCAAGACTATTTTGACAAGTGAACTCTAATATTAAAAAGAACTCATAACTATTTCTATTTCACGAAGAATAAAGTTTAATTTGCTTAATCATAAGTAAAAGTGTTATGACTATATTCAAATTCTAATTGATCAAAACTATTTATAGCTTGCAGTAAAAGGAAAGAAATTATTCAAAGGTGATGATTGTGTCTTCGGTGTCGAATAACATCACAATGAAATTTGAATATTAGTCACAGTTCAAGAGGGATTAATTCAATGTTGACTTCTATAGAGAAATGGAAAGTATGAATAAGACAACCTAAAGAAATCTTTTCCATCATAGAAGCAACACTAAGTAATTTGGGAAGCCATGTGATCTCTAAAATTTATAAATCAATCGTCAACGATTAAAAACACTCTTATTCAAATTCACTACTTCAAGGAAATCTATAAACTCATGAACTCATGATTAAAAATCCTAATTCAAATTTACGTTGTACAAACTTCTAATTATTAATCAATGTCAACTAGAAATTACAATTCAAATCCATTAGTGAGACTTCATGATCTAAACTGAATTAATTCTATCATTAAAAATCATATTTCAAAGTTAACTAAAAATGCTTTTAGAAATCATAATCCAAAATCTCTTTATGTCCTATCATACTAAGGAAAAATTAATAAACAGAATAGATCTAGAAAGAAAAATGGCAATTAAATATATCTCAATTAAAGCTATCAAAACTTGAAATAACTAATCTATCAAAGATTGCAAACAATCTTAAACTAATACTCTGTTTACACTAATGCTTTGTCTAAGTTAATGCTCTGTCTAAACTAATACTCTGTCTAAACCAATGCTCTGTCTCAATTACCAAAACCAAAGTAATTAATCAAGACTTCAATACAACTATCTAAATTAATATCTTGCATGATTATCCATAGCTAATAAGGAAAAGACACAATACTGTAATTAACTAGCTCCTACAAGCAATCTGCAATTAAGGAAAAACAAATTAGATTAACAAATTATAATTGACATATACACAACAATTAAAATTGAAAAATACATGCAGTAAAGAAACAATTATGAATTATAAATAAGAAACAAGATGAACACACAATATCTACTGATATACACAGTCACTCAGACCACTGGTGGGCCCCCCTAGCAGGTCATGGGTACACTCCAACAAGAAAATACAGGTGCTTAACTCAATGCAATGTTGTCATTAATCATAAAAACAAAGTCTGGAACAAAGTTGCAGATAATCTCTATACTAAACATTAAAATATTCTTCTTCTAGTCATGCCACTGGTAGTGGTATTTATAGATAATTTACAACTTGACAGGTTGATGACTGGAAGGGTCGACCTCCTCTAAAAATAGCAAACTCATTAAATGAGTTCTAACAACAACATATTCTAGAAATTTTGTGAGCCATTCAACGATCACTATAACTTCCCAATATGAGGTGTGTTGAGCTTTGTAACTGGAGGCCATGAGGGGGCACAAAACCTAGATTAGTGATTCATCCACCAAAGGCTGTCGATGTACCAACCACCAGCTCCAGTGTGCTTCGAGTGTCAGATCATGTTTCAGATGGAGTGTCGGATCATGTGCCAGATCAAGTGTTGAACGAAGTGCCAGATGAGGTACCAGATAGAGGATCAGACCACGATTTTTCCCTCTTGAAAGAAAACCATGCATTAGATCTTCATAAACATCAAACTAACTTAATTGATCACAAAAACATTACAAAAACACCAATCATACATTCCTGATGCAAATTCAAGGTGAATTGATATATAAACCTTTGACAATCCTTCAAAATGGATAATATGAAGCATAGCATATGTAATATCAATGCAAAAAGGATTTGATCATCGCAATAAACCAGTCAAAACAAAAACCCAACATGGAGCTCAAAATATTCCTCCAAACTATCGGAGAGTTCTCAAATATCTCCATTGATTAGGAAAATGAGGGAGATGAAACAAAAAATCAACAAACATCTCATTTTCTAAACAAGGTGGCTGGCCACGACATTGTGAAACTTAAGACAAACCATATCCCAAGAGTTTTAGTGCCACTGGAGAGGTTGCTTGACAATAATGATTTCTCCAAGAAAGTTTCCATGAAAAATTAGGAATAAGAAGTGGTGGATTGCAACATTGGGACAACTGAAAATCCCAAAGTGGTCAGAATATCCAAGGCACTAATAGAGGAACAAAGGAGCATGTATGTCAGCCTCATGAAACCATTTTCTGATATTTTTTCATGGTCTTATGAGGACTTGAATACCTTTGATACCGACATTATTCAACACAAGATCCCCCTGAAGGCAGGGTCAAATCCATTAAGAAATAAAACTGGGTAATTCAACCCCTTGCTAATGTCTATTATTGAGAAATAATTGAAACATATGCTTCATGCCAAAATCATTCTTCCCTTGAGTCATTCGAATAGGGTGTCCAACCTAGTTCTTCTTAGGAACAAAAGTGGAGAGATATGCTTGTGCGTTGACTTCAGAAACCTGAACATATTCTCTCTAAAAGACAACTATCCTTTGCCCAAGATGGACCATATTTTTCAAAGATTAGTAGGTTCACACAAAATATCCATGCTGTATGGATATTCAATTTATAACCAGATAACAATTCTTGAAGAACACAAAGAGAAAACAACCTTCACCACCCCATGGGGCACATTCATATATCACAAAATGCCCTTCGGTCTGATGAATGCAAAGGCCAACTTCGAGAGGGCCATGGACATTTCATTCATGGGTGAAAAGGACAATTTCATGGTAATATACCTAGATGAAATCATCATCTATTCTAAATATGATGATGAGCATCTACAACACCTACAACAGTTTTTCAAAAATGCAGAAGGTATGGAATCTCTTTGAATCCAAAAAAGTCCCAATATTCTATGTTAGAAGGCAGACTCCTAGGCCACATTATATTAGTAGGGGGGATTAAAATAGAACCAGAGAGGGTTGATGCTATCCAAAAAATTTACATCCCTAGGAATAATAATTCTATCCAAACTTTCATAGGAAAGATAAATGTTTTGAGGTGCTTTGTGCCAAATTTCGCTAAAATCATAAAATATATTACTAACATGCTAAAGAAATATGTTGATATAAAATGGTCACAAGAGGCCAAATCTTCCTTTCAGATGATCAATCGGGCTTTGGTTGAAGCCCTTATGTTGGTTAGTCCAGACTATTCCAAGGAATTCCTCATTTTCTCCTTTTCCTCTGAGTAAGCTATTGTTGCAGTATTACTACAAAATAATGAACAAGGGCATGAAAAACCTATTTACTTCTTCAGTAAAGTACTTCGAGATGCTGAAATAAAATATTATATACTGGAGAAGCAAGCCTATGCATTGGTCAATGTTTTGAAGGCCTTCAAGGTGTATGTTTTGTAGTCTATCATAATAGGCTACATTCCTAGCAGCAGTGTGAAGGAAATTTTGGTGCAACCAGAGAGTGAAGGGAAGAGGGGTAAGTGGATTTTCAAATTGTTAGAATATGAATTTCACATCAAGCCCACCAAGTTGATTAAAGGGAAAGGCCTTGCAAAAATATTATCAGATTCAAACTGTAAAGCACTGGAGTTACACCATACTTTCACCAAATCATATGCTTCCATTATGTAGGCTGCAAAGGAAAACATGCATGTATTTGAGAATTACTCTTTTTCACCCTAGTATAAGGATGTTGTGTAATTTGTGTAGCACACAGAAGCTCCACCTGAAATGGAAAAATCAAAGGTTAGGTATCTTAAATTGAAATTTTTAAAATTCTACATCATAAACCAGAATTTATATTGAAGACATTCTGCTAGAATATTTCTAAAATGTTTGGATGAGGATGAGTCTAAATAGGTCATAAAATACATGCACAAAGGGGTGAGTAGAGGATAGAAACATTGGAAGGATACATACCTTAATATCCTGAGGGAAGGATATTACTGGCCCACCATATTCAATGATGTGTTTTCCACAATCAGAGCTTGTGAAGAATGTTAGAAGTTCACTGGAAAACATAAATTTCTTTCATTGCCCCTAAAGCCAATTACTACTAGTGGTCCCTTTCAACAATGGGGACTAGACTTTATTATTGAAATAAACCCATCCTATAGTGGAAAACATAAGTGGATACTCACTTCCACTTACTCCTTCACTAAGTGGATTGAAGCAGTACCCATAAAAAATGCTACTAACAAGGTGATCATTAATTTCTTGGAAACAAATATATTTGCAAGGTTTGGTTTTCCCAGGAATTTAGTAATAGAAAATTCCCAAGCATTCAAGTCTAGGGCCATGATTGACTTTTGTTGGAGTTACAACATTTTCCTAACACATTCTACACCCTATTACCCATATGGAAACGTGTTGGCTGAATCATCAAACAAGACTCTCATCAGGATCATCAAGAAGTTGTTGGATGAAAGAAAAAAGTCTTGGGAATGCAAGTTTAAATATTCCTTGTGGGATGATAGAATCAACACCAAGAAATCATTGGGAACCTCACCATTCCATCTAGTGTATGGGGTATATGTTGTCTTTACTACTCATCTTGGCATACCAATTTTAAATTTTCTACAAGAAAAAGTTAAGGAACCCAATGAAATCCAGAGAAGAATTTATTATATCATTGAAGTACAACAGAAGAGAGAAGCATTAAATCAGAGGACTAATTTATATCATATTAAATTCAAGGTTTCATTTGATAAAAAACCAAAAAGGAAATATTTCAAGAAGGAGACCTAGTCTTGATGTGGGATTCCAGGAGAGAGGACAAGCCTAAGCATGGTAAGTTTGATTATCTATGGTTTGGTCCATTCAAATTGGTCAAGGTTCTCGATAATAATACATTCATATTGAAAAATCTAGATGATACTGAGATATTTGGAAGCTGAATCATTGGGCGCTTCCTGAAACATTATTTCATTTAAAGGACCTGGGGTGGTCCATATTGTACTATAGTTGTTTTTCATTTTCATTTTGATTTGATAGTTGCTTGAATAAATAATCCATAGCCCAATAAAAGAACTGGGGTGTAGTTGCAGCTTCAAGTTTCAGTTTGAATAAAGATAGAGAGCATGGATGACAACAATAAATGGAGGTATGGTACAACAAGTTTGAAGAAGTAAGGAACCTGATCTACTATTCTCAACACCTCACAGGGAAGTGCTATCCTCAGTTGGAGCCAATGTTTGAACTCAAGTATGAATCCTTGTCATTCCCCTTCATTCACCTATACATCCTCTTAAGCCCGATTTGTGTTCTAATGATCCTCCATGGTTTATGAGTCAACTTGAGTTGTTTTCCCCTTCTATTATTTTTTGTACCATTTTATTTCTTTATTGAATGATTGTTGCACTTCTTATTTAGGTTAACAACATGTTGTCACCTTGGAATACTTTACTAAGATTAAAGTAGGTTCACAAGACCTTTTTAGTTTACAAAAATGTTGATTGAAAGAATAGGAGTGTTCTTGCAAACAGGGTAAAAGCGCGTTGCTTTAGCTCTTTTAACATTCATAAATAAATGTAAATATTCAAAAAGTGTAGTGTTGGTGAATGCATGATCATGAGCACCCCAATACACAAAAGTCATTTCTGAGTTCATCATCACATATCTTTTGTGAGGATTGTGAAAACTTCACCTACGGTTGTCATCATCACAAGAGGCTCCATAGAATTATAGTTTCATGTGCAACTTCATCAAAATTAAGGTCACGATCAGCTCATGTTCTACAGTATTAGAAAATTAAGTTTCAATATGAGTTTGTCGTTGAGGTGATCAATGAAAAATGGTATATCCCCAATACTGATGGAAACTGAACATACTCAAGTCACAAGGGCTCAAGTTGGTTGAGGTTGTCCCATAACTCAGAGACCTGTTTGTCAAGGCAGAGTGGTATGAATTCATTTTCTCCTTCGAGGGATACCACACAAGTGTGGCCATGAAAGTTTCATAGACATTTGATGGGTTTCAAACCCAACTTGGGGACACTTGTATTCATGTTACAGAGAATTTTATCGAGACAACATGTGCTCTCCTTGTCTGCGGGGAAAGGTGGTTTAAAAATGGCATGGTAAAACATGAAATATGTAATAAATTTTAGTGACAGAGCACCAGAACCTCGACTTGATCTAGGGGATTCTTGTCACATGGATAAAACAAGAATGGAAGGGTCCTCTCATGTCTATTTAATGATACATTATAGATGACGGTCTATTCACCAGTATAAATTGTTACCACATGTGTTTTATCATGCACCTAATGTTATAACCCTAAATTTCACCACACATGCTTACCTGGCATCAGGCCAACTCATATTCCTTCTTTGCCAAAACAATGTTGAACAACTCTTTGAAAATCCTCTTGAATAAAGGCCCATGCATCCTAATCCATTATTGCAAGCGTGTACACGCTGGCTCACCCAAAATAGCCCGCGTGGATCGACAAAAGCATGAAAAAAGGAAAGTTGTCGACGGAACAAAAGATATGGGTGAGTTAACTAAAACTCCCGACCATGCATGGACGAGGGTTCATCCAAATACCTAGCTCCTTCTAGCCTATAAAAGAAGGGGTAGGGGTCCCATTTGGAAGAGGAAAAATATAGCAAAGAAACTCTGCCCATTTACGTATTCCCATTGTCCCATTCCTTTAGCCTTTCCTTGTGCCAAAGGAGATTTAAAGCAAAGCAGTTGGAGGACAGAAGAAGAGGAGCCCAGGATCAGGTTTAAGGAGCGATGGCCTGTCTCAAATTTTGTAATTTGACTCATTCTAAGTAATAAAGAGAATGCTTTTCCCATCCCAATTCATGAATTGTTTATAGTTTGATCAGTATATGTTTGGATTTCTAACCCGTTAGTATATAAGTAGTATGAATGCATAGTTGTTGCTTGTCTTGGATGCAGGTCAGCTTTGGAAGGAGTATTGTGAACAAGTAATCAAGCACAACGGAGGATCGACATCAAATGCCGAGAACGAGGTAGGTTGATCTTTCCATGCATTTACTAAGAAAAGGGGATTTAAATCTAGGGATGAAGTTAGAAAGTAATTTCTATTCGGTCATATCTGCATGCAAAGTCTGAACTCTATTTGCTAGTCCGTAGGGTGTTTTTCCCCAACAACAAAATTGGTGACCATACTAGGGAGACTCTCTAGGGTTCCTGGAATTTTATTTAGTTTTTGGGTAGTTTTAAAGACTAGTTTTTCTTTCCTGTCTTTTCTTTTTAGTTTTTGTAAGGTCTGAGCTAGCAGGGAGTCTGGTTTTCCATACCATCTTTCCCTGACTTTTTCTTGACTGTTTTTTTTGGGATCCACAGAGGTACACACATTCTGCACAAGGTCTGCACATGTGTATCCGTGCCCTACCCTCTTACAACCCACATGTGAACGGTAGATGTAGAGGTAGCAGTAGCGTGTAGAGTTCAGAGGACCTCAGAGGCAGTCATCTTCTTCCCTGTCAGAATCACATTCTCAGGGGGTTTTATGGAATTCTATTCGAAGTCTTGTTTTCTAGCAGTCCTATCTCAAATTGTTTTTTCCTTATCATTTTTTCCTTGCATTATTTGTTTTTCTGTTAGAGAGAGTGTCTAAGCCTTCAAGGGATCCTGGTTATCAATATCAGTGGTCTCTTCCTGGTTTGGTCTATCTGTTTCATTTTTTTTCTCAGAATTTAGGTATACACACAGCCTGTACAAGGTTAGCCCGTGTGTACACACCCTCTGTCTCCATCCAATGCGCATTTGCACGCGTGTTGTTTGAGTAACAATCGTGTGCTTGTGCAGGATACTTTTTTTAGGGGTAAGGCAGTCATCCTTTCCCTTGATAAGAATTATTTCTCTCAGGTGTTTGAATCTCTGTGTGAGTAGTCAGTAGCTTAGGATTAATCTTACCCTTAGCTTTCTCTTTCTCATTTAAAAAGTTGTCTGAAAAATAAAAGAATTTTCACGGTTTTTAGACAAGTGTGAGAATCATTTTCTTTTAAAAATTTCTAGTGTGATTTTTTTTGTGAATCTGATTCTTTGTGATCTGCGATTAGGCCAGAATTGTTTTTCTTGGTTTTTGCTTGTCAGTGTTTTTCCTTTCTTTCTTTACTAGCATTTAAAATAAAAATAAAACAAATCTCTCTTTTTATTTTCTTGTTAGGTTGAAGAGTGTGTTTCTACATTATTAAGCCAGGGAAAAGTCTTTTATTTCATAAGTTTTTGTAGTTCACTTAGATCATAAGTATCTCGTATTCGAGTGAAATCCCTTTGAGTTTCCTATCCAAAATCTTAGAAAAGTTAAAAAATGTTTCTTTTGAAAAGTTGTTAAAATTTTGCATTCAGTAAAAGTTTTGTTTCCAGATTTTTCATTCATTTTTGCTTTCATCTTTGACACATCATCAGTTTCACTCTCATACCCCTTGAAGTAAGACAAATCCATAAAAGTAACACTAAATTTAAAATCTGCTAGACTTTTTATAGGGTTCACAAACTAGTTCAGGACTAGGGCCTTGGATTAGGTTGGAGAGGAAACTCTTCAAGGCCATTTTAAATCAAACATTGGAGTATGAAATAGGGAGTGCCTAAGTCCAGTTTCATGAAAGTTATCCGGGACCCCCCTCTAACACAAGGGATAAACACGAGGTCATGTGCGGATAGGTAGCGGAGATAACCCCTCCAAAACTGGACCAATCATAGTGGAGAACACATATAGAGGGCTTGTTTTGGGATTCCGTCATTTGCATTTTCCACGGGGCTTCATGGGTCTCGAATCCATTTGAGGTACTTAGTTGTCTTATGGAAAATTTTCTCTCGATACCCTTGAAAATTTTTGGGCACGATACCTTGCTCATTGTGGTCTACTCGACTTTCGACTGTACCCACCTGGTGAGTGTTCGCGTGCTGGCAACCTAGTTGCCAATCTTTTTAGGGACATACATAGGTGACTGCGAGGGTATACCACGGTACCTAGGACAGACATCGGGCCATGCTTTTCAGAGTATACTCAGAGGGTGCTTCCATGTTCGAGTTGCACTTGCAACGGTAAGTTGCTCTAGTGTTGGTTGTTGTAACTGTTCTTCCAATTAATTTAGTGTTTGCTTGTCTTATCTCCTAGGGACTTTTTTTTTAGCGAGTGTTAACTTTTGAATGTTTAGACTACCTTAGAGTGTCTTGGATCTTCTCACATAGTGGAGGATCCCGAGCTTCGCCAGTCACGAAGGCTTCTTTGCCTTCCGCCGGTTACACTAGAGCCACCCCCGCCACCATTAAGGCGGAAGCTAGACCAATAAGGGTCTTTTGAAGTGACTGGGTTACAAACCATTGTGCCTGAACAACCCCTGGAGGAATCAACCTTTTCGAACCTTGAAGAAACCACTCTTGGTTTGGTTGAAAGCCCAACCATCGATTTCTTGGCACCTTTCATTGTACCAATTCAATTTAATGAGCACCAAACAGTGTCGCACATAGAAATGGAAACAAATGTTGTTACTCCTTCTAGGAATTCTTCAATTCCCACCACGGTTTTCACCACAGGAGATCTTTCATCTCCTAACCCACCGTCGATGGTCTGAGTCACCATGGGCTCGACCGCAACTACTTCACATAGTGGTCTGAACCCGTATTTGGCGGTGGCCACAACCCCTTTCACACGTAGTGCGACAGACCCTCCATTCTCATACGAGATGCCTAGTTCAGGTACAAGTCCTATACTTTCCTACTCCACTTTACAGACTTTGGGTTTGGGGGCAAGGAGCTCTAGCACTCCTCTGCAAGGTCACATGGGGGGCACTCCTGTCCCTTTTAACGCTTTTCCTTATGGAGGAGGTCATATCCCTCCTTCGTCCCCTTCACTCGGTGGCTCGCATCAACAATCCACCGGGCAACCTACACACAATAGTTTATTTGGAGCAGGGAATCAAGGACCACCTTCACATAGTATGTCGGTAGGTTTGACACCGTTTTCTTGGAACAGAGTGTTTGGTAACAACACCTTCTCGTCAGTCGCTTTCCCAACTGGAGGCAACCCGTTGACGGGCGAAATTGAACGCTCGCCAACTGGAAGAGTGGATTCAGTCTGGGGTTGTCTAAATAACCCAAGCCGTTTTGGATGACCCACCCAGATGATTTTAGTGTCTCCGTTGGTTGATATAAGTCCTAGGAAAAAAAATGAAAACTATACTAAGGAGCTAATCTAAATGAAAACAATAATTAAGCAAACTAAATAATAAATCTGAACTAAGTATATACAGTCTATTATCTATGCTATGAAACAATAATTCTATAAAATTAAATGTTCAATTACCAACAGAAGCAGATCCAATTACAAATATACAATATTTACAGATTACAGATTTAAATGAAAACCTGCAAAAGTCATTTGTAATCTGTCCTAAGACAACGAAACTATTGTTTTTTGTTTTTTATAATTTTATGAGAAAGAAATTAAGTAAAAAATATCTAAGCTAAGAAACTAAAATAATAATCCTAACTAAGAACCTAAACTATATATATATCTATCTAAACTTCTTATATTATACTAACAAATTAACTATCAAATAATAAATGGTGAACTGACCTGAAGTAACGCTTCAGGCTTGTCCTGTATGCAGTAGTTGATTCAGCTGTTCGGTGGGAGGAAACCTGCAACAGATTATACATGAGCTTGTCGTAAACAAGAAGCAACTGTGCTCTTCAAATATAAATGACAGGACAAACAAGACATAAAATATTACAACAATTTTCTGATTTACAAACCATCACAATTAGATAAATCTGTGTGCAACAATTTGTGCAAAATAATTCAATTAATGAAAAAGATAAACCTGTATTCATTAAATTGAAATAAATTGATTGTTGTATTTTTAAATAAGAGAGATCAGATATGGACACCATATAAATCAAATCACATCAACATGCAATGAATCATGATAGCTAAAGTAGTCGATAATTAATTGCAAACTGATATGTAGAAAACTTGAAACAAAAGTTTGATATATTGAAAGCAAAAGATGTTACAAGACATCAACTTTCATCTCAGTCTGAATCATAAATCCATAGTCTGGTTCTCTCCACAGTCATGATGATTTTTTTTACAAAAAATAACCAGTATTTAAAGACTTCCCATAGGGTAAAACATCCCTGTGGGAATTATCAAAACAGTTTACAAAAAATCTGGGGATAATATCCCAAGTCTCTATTTCTAACTCAAGCTAACAACTTAAAACAAAAAATACATCAAAAAAGTATCTCCTCAACTGCTACAACATGCCCAATTGATCATTGTAATTCGTATGCACCTGAAAGAGGACAAGAATAGACAAGATTAGAGGATATTTTATTGATAAAATTGACAAAAATCTAATTTTTAAGACTAGCTACAGAATCTTGGGATTCTGTAGCTAGTCTAATTTGAGCACATAATCATTTTAAAATCAATCCAAAAATTAAAGAATTAAATTCAAACTATTAAACAAATATTTAATTGCTAATTGGAAACCAAACGAATAATTCAAATCAAAATTTCTATGCTAATTTGAGAGCAAATGAAATCATGGTCAACCGAATGGTAACATAGATACATGCACTTTGTTCAACATTTGTTATCACCAATTCGGGGTAAACAGAATCGCTTAGATAATTCAAATGCAATGAAATAATTTCATGAACCAATTGTAATCGACACAAACTGTAACCAGTTAAACAAATCATTCATGCAATAGTTTATGTCGCCTCAACCATTAACAAAATCATTTTCGAATAAAAAATGAAACTAACAGGATCATCATTTTTTTTTTTAATGTAAACTAATAGAACTACCTCGAATCAATCTTTAATGCATATGCAAATGATCATTTCTAATCAAGGGAATACATTATCGTTTCAGGTTCAACCAAAAGAAATGAATCAAACCAATTTGGGACCGACACAATCGTTATGCAAAATCGTATTTACCAAACAAATCTTGTGTACAGGTCGAATGCAATCCAAAATATTGATTCAATACAAAACAAAATCGTTCCTAGTAAATCGAAGTCAACAAGATTGTTTTGAATATATTAGAAACAAACAAAACTAATCGAAATCAAACCCAAATGATTATCCTAATTCAAGCGTACAATATTTGTTTCAAAGCAAACCAATGAGAATAAACAACGACCCAATCTCTTATACTAATCAGAGCACGATAAAATCACATAACCAAATCATAGCTGTGTCCGAGTTTAGCAAACAAATTTTCCACTCATGATTCACAACGAAATTGTTTTGGTAAAATGAAAGCAACAGAATCATTTTGAATCAAAACGAACAGAGCTATTGAAAGAAAATCCAATCGGTTATATTAATCCAAACCAACTCATAAAATGAAATTAATATTGAAATTCATACCTGAACAGTAAGGAAAGGCTTCGATAATGATAACTTGGAATTTACGAAGGCCGTTTCTGCTTTGACGTTCCTTAAGACAATTGAACCGGTGGTTTTTTGTTTCTTGTCATTAGCTTGAAGCCTGTCTCTTTCTTTTGACAGCACTGTAACTTGCTCCTCTAACGATTTGATCTTTGATTAAAACAAGGGAACGTCGGTGTAATAACACTCTAGCCAAGCATTACATTGGATGCATGATGGTTTCTCGGGATTTTACATCACAGGTGAGGGTTTGTCCAAGTTACTAGAGGTTTCCTTCTGCAGCTTGATTCCCGGGTAATTTGGGTCGTTTTTGAGGCAAGGGGGTAAGTTAGAGACATAGTCATAGGGTTTCTTAGAGCATAGGCCATGAGAATAGGGGTACTCTTCAGCTAGGAAATTATCGATATCAGAGTCCGAGTCCTCGCTCAACATTATGGGCTCTTGGTCGATGTTTTGTTTATGTTTGTTCCGGGAAAGTCTTGATATCAACCGAGCATTTTTCTTCCCCTTCTTGTTGACAATAGTATCACTGCTGTCTTTCTTCATCCCAGGTCTTTTGACGGCCTTAATATCATCCTTAGCACATGGGTTAACCAAGGCATCAGGTAGGTCCAAGTCGGGGCAAACTGGGGGTTTGATAGGGGGTAGAAGGATATGAAGTGGCACGGCTGGTCCAACCAAAGTCTCACTGACCACAGCCTTATCGATTTGAGCAGACTCTGGATTAGGAAAGCCATTTCAAGATAGAAAGGCTTGCCAATTATCACCACTAAGGTTTAAATGGTGGACGACGATGAGTTTAATTAAGCCGTGATGAAAAAGGCTGCTATCGGTCTTCTCACATTTGAATCTCTTTGACATCTTGTAAAGACAACACAAGAAGTAATGCGGCATATTCAAGGGGTAACCCATGAAATTCATCAATAACCGGAGGTGATACAGAAACACCAAGCCATACCGACCTTCACAGGTCACAAACTGTTTCACAATTACCAAAAGATCGTGCCACCTGGGTTTGAGGGTAGAAATAAGCATACCTTTATCACAGGAAACAACCTTTCTTGATGTGAATAGTAATGGCCATGTCACCTCGTCGACTTTGGAGTTTTTAAACCATCTTTGACCTATAGCCGACAGTATTGTAGCAGAGCTTAAGAATTCCTCATTGAGCTCAATCTGTATGTCTCCGACTTTATCCCTACACTCGTCAAAGGTGAGGGAGAATTGTTGGGCAACTGAAAGGTTGAAACCCTCGAACCTCTGTGTAAACAACAACCAACCACCATTTTCTAAATCCTTACGGGAATTATCGAATAGTAACAGAGTTCGGCTACTATTTGGCTCTATGCACACCACCGACGCCATAGACAGGAGCACACAGTGAGAAGGGTTCTCATGCAAGGGCTCGAACAGAGTAGACGTAGGGTTGAATGCTCACAGGCTTACCCGAAAACAACAAAGTTAACCCAGGATAGGGAAAAATCATTAATGACCGAATGTGCGAAGGTGGTGGAGCTATCTCAGCCCATGCAAAATAGTCATTTCCCACAGTACAACCGATGGTGCATATAACGATTCAAATCACTATTGGATATGTTAAAAACCATGCCATTGAAACAATCAATGAAATCTATGGTAAGTGGACCAAACATTTGCACGAGCAATAGTTTTAGCATAGTTTTAAAACCAAAATAATGATTCGAAATCAACACCAAGGGTTCAATCATATTCGAATATGTATGAAACGATTTATAGCAAGGGTCTAACCACAACGTCAATGTTTTGATGAAACCAATGTGTCAAAGAAATCGATGAAAGAACATAGAAATCAAACCACCAATGCATCACAAACTTGATCATAAGAATATCATCATAGTCTTGTAAAAATGAAGTCATATTAACAATTAAAGAATGCCAAATGAGTAAAGATCTTGGGGTCTTGCCAACCGTATAAAGAAAAGTAAATTGGAAACGCAATGAGCATATAGACAAGTGCGATCATAACAATCCAGTGACGATTTCAATATGACTTCGAAATCAAAGTTTTCACGCTTGCAGTAATGAAAAAAAGAACAAAGGCAGGTGTGCAAATGCACCAAATAATAATGTTATCTTATTCAAGGATTGCGACGAAAATCAAGGTTTGCAAAACAATGGTGTAGGCAGCTTATAAGGGTAGTATAAAAATGCGAATTGGTTGCCAACAATGGTGACACACTGGTAGAAGTAGTTATCTCTGCCAAAAGAACAAATTCAGATTATGATAATGAGAAAAATTCTAACTCCAAAATAACAACCAGAAAATCGTTAAAACATCATCATTAATCGAAAATTCTAGCAGTGCTTAAAGGATGAAAACTAATAACAGTCTTAAGATAAACGAGCCACGATATTAAAGATAAAATCCTCAATACTGTTGATAGAGCCACTGCAGCTAGCAGGCGTTCATAGCCTCGACAGGGTTTCCATTTAACCCACTCTGATATCTGTATCCTACCAAGAAGTTTCAGATCAGAATAAAGGACATTTTAAGGTCAAGAGGTTTCATATTTACGAATTTTCATATACCCGACATTGCTTCGCTACCAGCGGGCCTGTTCAGTACCACGACAAAGTTGTCTTGGCGTCATGCATGCATTTACCCGCTGCCAGTAGACCTATTCAACATCCCGACGGGTTTACAAACACTTCCCACAACTCTTTTAATGATTTATTTTGTTTTTCAAAGATATATAGTCGAGCGGGGTGACGCTGAAAATTATGATATTTTAACATATTTTTTTTTCCAGACCTCAGCAGAATTTTTTAGAACTATCCTTTATTAAGATCCAGAGATAGTTTGTTTACAGAACCAACTTTCTAAGGTAGGGAGACATCTTCTGATTCATTCCCTTAAGGAACAGGGACAGCGTAAAAAGATAATAGATGATCATGACAGGCTTTACTCATAGATTGAAATCAGTTAACTTCTTTCAAACAACAAACTTTTTCAGCACAGAAGTAAATTTCAGAAGTCTACAATTGATGTTTATACAATTTTTCAGCAGTCATTTCAGTGAAGGAATTTTCTGTTTTCTTTGTCCGAATAGCTCAGCATGCAGGTATGTGTATTTCCAAAAACAAAAACTGATAAGCGCAAAGGAGAAATCGAAACGAAAAAGGAAAACAAAAGCAAACAAAAGAAAAATATGTACATAGTATACAAAGAGTTGTCATCAAGCAAAATATCTTTTCAGAGCTTGGCCATTCACTAGATAGGTGTCAAACTACCCCTCTAGATTCTACAATCGGAAAGAGTTGGGACCCAATTTCTCAGCAATTAAAAACGGTTCAAGCCATAAGTTTTGAAATTTGGTGTGTTCTCCCTTACCCTCATGAGGTTTGTCCCATTTCAAGACCAGATCAGCTACTTCGAAGTTCCTATCAGAGGCAAAGATAGAATCAAACCAGCTTTTAACCAATAGTTGATGCTGATCTAACTTACGTTTAGCTTGGGCTCTTACCTCTTCTAGCTTCATCAAAGCGTTAATTCGGTCTTCCAAAGGGGGACAATCTTCTTCTTGTATTTTTTACGATAGCTGAAGTGAAGGGAGAAGAATGTTTGGTGGCATAATTGCTTCTCTTCCATAAACGAGAAAGAAGGGAGAGTTACCTACATCATTTTTTGGTGTTACCCTATCATCCCAAAGCGCGTTTATTAGTGCATTGTGCTAGTTTTTGTGATTTTCACCCAACGTTCTCTTGATGATTTTAATCAGATTCTTATTTGTTAACTCTGCCAATCCATTTCCCTGGGGGTAATAGCTAGCCGAATACTTCAATTTCATTCCTTTTTCTAAAGTGAACTCGCTCATCTCAAGAGACAAAAAATAAGAGGCATTGTCGAATACTAAACAATTAGGCCCACCAAAACGAGTGATAATATTTGAATTTAGAAAGGCAATTACCTAATTGGTATTCACAGTTCTTAATGCGGAAGCTTCAAACCACCTGGTGAAATAATCTGTGGTTGTTATGATAAAATTGTGTTGTTGTGAGGATGGTGGATTGATTGGACCTATGATATCTAGGCCCCACTGCTGAAAAGGAGAATCTACTGAAACGGGTTGCAAAGGAAAGGATGGTTTCTGTAACCACCTTGATGCTGTTTGATAAATAGTACACTTACGACATAAGACATGGGCGTCTCTAAAAAGTGTGGTCCAGTAATAACCGGCTCTCAAAACATTATGGGCAGTGGTGTCACCACCAAAATGACCACCGGATTCTTTTGCATGCAACTCTAGTAAGACTTTTTTTGCTTCGTCTTTCTCAAGACAACACATGAGTACGCAATCAAAATTTTGATGAAACAGAATACCATTAACCAAATGAAAGGAGGCAAACTTTAATCTCAACACTCTTCTTTTAGTGGGATCTAGGTGACGGGGGGCTGACCCATGTTCAAGACAGAATCTTATATCGTCATACCAAGGACTGACAGAGTTTTGTGCGCAGCAGATTGCATTTTGATTATGTTGTCCTAGGTTTGACATATCGTTTTCTTCTTGCTGTCCTACTGCTGAATCAGAAACTAACTTGCATAACCCTTGGCCGCCCACTATTTGAGCTGGGGTAATTTCTATGTCGTACTCCTGCAAGGAGGTGACCCAATTAGCCCTCTTTTCACCTAGTTCTTGCTGCACTAACAGGTTCCTGATGGCTGGATAAGGGACAATAATTTTCGTCCTGGATTTCAAAAGATAAGACCGGAAGTGCTTGACTGCTTTGAAAATAGCGTAGGCTTGCTGATCTACCACTGGGTAATTAAGTTCCACGCCTTTGAAAGCAAAGCTCATAAATGCAATGGGTATTTCATTGTTTTCAGTGTTCTTTTGAGTTAGGACGACAACATAGGAACGGTCAGAAGCAAAAGTGTAGAGCGTGAAGTCTTGGGAAAATTCGGGGCTCATGAGAGAAGGAGCGTCTATTATGGCCTTTTTTATTGCATTAAAAACTTGATTTTCTAAGGGTCCCCAATGATATTGTGCGTCTTTCTTCATTAAATTCTGTAAAGGTCTGACCATTTCGGAGAAGCTGGGGACGAATCTCCTCACAAAGTTAATCTGGCCTAAGAAATATTGCATAGAATTTTTGGATGTAGGAGGGGGGATTTTCGAGATGACTTGAGTCCTTTCGGGGTCGATAATCATCCCTTTGCTTGACACAATAAATCCTAAGAGTTTACCTTGTTCTACTGTGAAGATGGATTTTTTAGGATTTAAGGAAATGCCGTATTTACGACATCGCTATAGAACGAATCTCAAATGAGCTAGATTATCGGTTTTGTTTTTAGAAAATACAGTAACATCATCTAAGTAAACTATGACGGACTGATTGATTAAGCCTCGGAAAGCGATATCCATCGCTCTCTGAAAAGTGGCACCGACATTAATCAATCCAAAGGGCATTTTCCTGTAAGCATAGGTGCCCCATGGGGTACGAAAAGTAGTTTTAAGTTGGTCTGGAGGAGACATCAAGACTTGGTTGTAGCCCGAGAAACCATCCAATAAGGATAGCCTCTCAGAACCAGATACCCGTTGAAGGATCTGTTCCATGGGTGGGACATGATAGTCGTGTTTATCAGACGCTCTATTAAGGTTTCGGAAATCGATGCAAGGTCGGATTTCCCCACTTTTCTTCCGGACAGGGACAACGTTAGAAACCCATTGAGTGTGCCTAACTGGGAAAATTATCTTAGCATTCAAGGGTTTATTCAATTCTTTTTTGACGGTCGTTTCGAGCTTAGGGTGCATTTTCCTTAATTTTTGTTGAAAGGGTGAGGTTTGGGGTTTCATAGGAATGACTTGTTATATGATGTTAGGGTCGAAATTTTTAAGGTCATCATACGTCCATGCAAAAACATCTTTAAATTCTTTGAACAATTTAATAAATGCGACTTTTTCTTGTTCAGAACACCCAACCCCTAAATTAATTCACTGTGGATTGTCATTAGTTCCTAAGTTTACTTTTTCATATGATAACGAGGAACTATTAGTTTTAAAGTTGACCTCATTTTTGAATTTATCTTGAAGATCGTAAAATTTCTCTAATCTAAGTACCGATTTAGGGATCGAATTTACCATGTCCGATGAAGATTCAGGAGTTCTCGGATCTGGTATTACCATGAAATCGCACAAATTGTCGTCATGAGTGCATTCGTCTATAACCGTGCATTGAAAAGTTTCTTCCATATGCAGGAGGCTAATGATTTTCCGATCGTCGTCGAAGACTCTCCAGTTCGTGATGTTGTCTGGAATGGATGGCCTGAACAACATTTCGACTGAGAATGCATCTGGGGATAAGCCTTCTGCAGGAAAGAGTTTAGAATCTACATTAGCTAATAGATCTTCTTCATAATTATTCAATCTAGGAATAGAATTTATATTGAAAGAAGAAAACTTATTCATTAAATTCCATACCTCGGATTGGTAGATTTTAAGATGTGGAGACAGACAGTGGATATAATCTCTTACCTGTCTAACCACGATTTCAGAATCGCCAAAGACAGTCAAATTTTGAATGTTCATGTCTAAATCTTTCCTGAGACCTTGCAGTAAAGCCTCATATTTTGTTGTGTTATTAGTACATTCAAATTCTAACCTACATGCAATCAGGGTTTTGTTACTTGAGGGTTCAATAATAATGTAGCCTGCACCATCTCCTTCTTTGGATTTTGACCCATCAAAATAAAGAGACCAAATTTGATTTTTATCGGGTGTATTAGACCACTGTGTAGAGGTTGATGGCTACACATATGCTACAATCTTAGACTGATGTTCTGGATTGATGATAGCTGAAGTGTCGACCATGAAATTGCTGAAAAAGGTATCCATCCCTTGTATCTCGGGTGAATCAACAGAAGGCGTAAATGGCTCATTTCGATCATTTAGATCTGTGACCGTGAACTTAAGGTAGAGTTCACGATTTACCTTGATCTTGTTAGGCTTGCCATTCTCTAGAAGCCATAGGTGAGACCAATCTATCGCGAAATAGCCGTGTAGCTTCTTCGACCAGTCCTTGCTTAAAAAAAGACCATACACTTCTGGAATATCCACAACAATGATATCAATGACTTGATGAACTTTGGGGTTAGACGATAATCTTATAAGTACATTTCTTAACTCGCCTATGACCTTTACACTAGTTCGATCAATTTGGATGATTTTTAAAGTGGACAGTTCAACCTCATCATTAATCTTCTGGCACACAGACCATGGCATCACATTGGATGATGCCCCTGAGTCTACCATACAATTGTGCACGTTTCTATTAAAGATTTTGAAAGTTAACAAAAATAGAGGTACATTTCTGCGAGTACTAAGGGTGGTAGTTTGTGGTTTTTTACTTGGAGTTTCTAAAGCTACTTTATCTACATTATTTACATTATTTACAGGAAGGCTTCCTTTATCATGAGGATCAGGATTGTTCTTAGTGGAAGTATTCGGAGGGATTTTGTTCTGAACAACCTTGCTACTGCTTGAATTACCATTTTTTCTATTCTCTGCGATGTTTTGTAACAAAACTGGAAATTTCAATAACTCATAAACATAAATGTTAGCCCTTAAATTTTTGAGATCTTAAACTAAATCATAATCTAAGTTGGGGTTTACATAACTCTGTTTAGTCTCAGCTAGTTTAGATTGCTTTGGGGGCAAAGTCGTAGTGTTTTCGGAAGAAGGTTTGCTTGTTATCTTACTCCTAGTATTGTAAGGATGAACCGTCTCGAAGTTAGATTGAAAAATGCTATCCGAGAAGTGTCCAAAAATGTTTGGAGAAGACTCTTCTTCTTGAGTTGTCTCTTGTTCAACAACCTCTTCAGGAATCTCAGGAGGCATCGAGTTATCCTGGGCTTCTAGAATCGTTTGAAGGGCATATTGCAGACTTTCAAGATTAAGGCCTTCAGTAGTTGGATTAGGTCGGTTGGTGGGAAAAGGATTCCTGAACGGGGACTTGTAAGGCCCTTTGCTCGACGAAGCTTCTTCGACTGTCCTTTTTAAATCTATAACTTGATTCGACAGTTTTTGAACGACTTTAGTTAAGTTTTCTAAATCAGAGCTTTCAGGTTGTGTTTTACTTTGAGTAGGTCTAGGGAGGATTTCGATCTTCTTCTTGGAAGATGAACTAGTTTCTGTTTCGTTGCTAGTAGAGTCTTTTAGACTAAGTATGTCTTTTTCAATCTGGCTGACCTCCTCGAAGGCTTCTAACAACATGGATTTCTTAGATTGTTTAACCCAAATAGCTATACTTTGATGCAAGGCTTTAGTATAGTATGCTATTATAACATTCTCGGCAGGCATGGAATCCACAGGGATTCAGTTTTTAAGTGTTAAGAATATTTGATTAAAGTATTTAACTTTCTCTTTTGGGTTCATTCTTAAGTTAGAAAGCTCAATGACTAGGACTTCCGGAGGCTTATCGTCTCCGAACTTTTCCAAAAAGCATGACTCGAATGTTTCCCAAGACATGATGGTATGGGGTTGCTGGGAAAAGTACCATGTAGATGCATTGCCCTCGAAAGTATAGGGGAACAACCTACATACTACGTCTTCATGCTCGACATTGCAGAGTCTTATGGATAGCATAAAAATTTTAATGTGATCTTCTGCGATCTGTTTAGAGTCAGGGTCAAACATGGGAAGCCACTTCTCTGGATGTTTGGGTAAGGGATGATGAGCTCTAGGTACAACTACTTCATCCTAGTCGAGCCAAGGTCTAGAAGGATTGTTCTGGTTGGCCATTGGTGTATTCGGTGTGGAAGGATGAGAAGGGGATCTGCCTTCGTCAGAGGATTCTTCTCCCGAAGAAGAAGGGGATGATGGAGGTGGTGAGGGAGGTATTCCAGATCCTCCTGCAGCAGGAGTGAGGATTGGATCTGTAGGGTTCACAGTGAGGTTAGTACCTCCGAGTTTTTCTCTGATATCAGAGAAATATAAAGTCTGGTCCAAAGGTCGATTTGGTTGCCTTAAACGGGCTAATGCACTATGTGTTCTTATGAGAGATTGGTGGACAATCTCTTGTATGTCACCACCTGTAGTATTTGGGGTCGTTGGCTCAACTGTGATCCTTGGATCATCATTCGATGTGGTTTCTATTTGAGGGGGGATGTTGTCGTTCGAATGACTTCTTGTCACTATAGGTGAGCGATTAGGTGGTGGAGGAGTCTTACAACCGCCTTGTGCCATTAATAAATTTCAGGCCCTCCTTCTAGCGCCATTTGTTGACGAGCAAAATTGAGCACTCGCTAACTGGAAGAGTGGATTTGGTCTGGGGTTGTCTAAATAACCCATGATGTTTGGGATGACCCACGCTGACAGGTTTAGCGACTCCGTTGGCCGATATAAGTCCTAGGAAAACAAATGAAAACTACACTAAGGAACTAATCTAAATGAAAACAATAATTAAAGAAAACTAAATAATAAATCTGAACTAAGTATATACAGTCTATTATCTATGCTATGCAACAATAATTATATAAAATTAAATGTTCAATTACCAACAGAATCAGATCCAATTACAAATATACAATATTTATAGATTACAGATTTAAATGAAAACCTGCAAAAGTCATTTGTAATCTGTCCTAAGACATCGAAACTATTGTTTTTTTATTTTTATAATTTTATGAGAAAGAAATTAAGTAAAAACTATCTAAGCTAAGAAACTAAAATAATAATCCTAACTAAGAACCTAAACTATATATATATATATATATATATATATATATATATATATATATATATATATATATATATATATATATATATATATATATATATATATATCTAAACTTCTTATATTATACTAATGAATTAACTATCAAATAATAAATGGCGAACTGACCTGAAGTAACGCTTCAGGCTTGTCCTGTATGCAGTAGTTGATTCAGTTGTTTGGTGGGAGGAAACCCACACCAGATTATCCACGAGATTGTTGTAAACAAGAAGAAGTTGTGATCTTCAAATATAAACGACAGGACAAACAAGACATAAAATATTACAACAATTTTCTGATTTACAAACCATCACAATTAGATAAATCTGTGTGCAACAATTTGTGCAAAATAATTCAATTAATGAAAAAGATAAGCCCGTATTCATTAAATTGAAATAAAGTTATTGCTGTATTTTTAAATAAGAGAGATTAGATATGGACAACATATAAATCAAATCACATCAACATGCAATGAATCATTATAGCTAAAGTAGTCGATAATTAATTGCAAACTGATATGCAAAAAACTTGAAACAAAAGTTTGATATATTGAAAGCGAAAGCTGTTACAAGACATCAACTTTCATCTCAGTATGAATCATAAATCCATAGTCTGGTTCTCTCCACAGTGATGATGATTTTTTTTTACAAAAAATAACAAGTATTTAAATACTTCCCATAGGGTAAAACATCCCTGTGGGAATTATCAAAACAGTTTACAAAAAATCTGGGGATAATATCCGAAGTCTCTATTTCTGACTCAAGCTAACAACTTAAAACAAAAACTACATCACAAAAGTATCTCCTCAACTGCTACAACATGCCGAATTGATCATTGTAATTCGTATGCACCTGAAAGAGGACAAGAATAGACAAGATTAGAGGATATTTTATTAATAAAATTGACAAAAATATAATTTTTAAGACTAGCTACATAATCTTGTGATTCTGTAGCTGGTCTAATTTGAGCACATAATCGTTTTAAAATCAATCCAAAACTTAAAGAATTATATTCAAACTATTAAACAAATATTTAATTGCTAATTGGAAACCAAACGAATCATTTAAATCAAAATTTCTATGCTAATTTGAGAGCAAATGAAATCGTGGTCAACCGAATGGTAACATAGATACATGCACTCTGTTCAACATTTGTTATCACCAATTCGAGGTAAAAATAATCACTTAGATAATTCGAACGCAAGGAAAACATTTCATGAACCAATTGTAATCGACACAAACTGTAACCGATTAAACAAATCATTCATGCAATAGTTTATGTCGCCTCAACCATTAACAAAATCGCTTTCGAATAAAAAACGAAACTAACAGGATCATCATTTTTTTTTAATGTAAACTAATAGAACTACCTCGAATCAATCTTTAATGCATATGCAAACGATCATTGCTAATCAAGGGCATACAATATCGTTTTAGGTTCAACCAAAAGAAATGAATCAAACCAATTTGGGACCAACACAATCGTTATGCAAAATCGTATTTACCAAATGAATCTTGTGTACATGTCGAATGCAATCCAAAATATTGATTCAATACAAAAAAAAATCGTTCCTAGTAAATCGAAGTCAACAGGATTGTTTTGAATATATTAGAAACAAACAAAACTAATCGAAATCAAACCCAAACGATTATCCTAATTCAAGCATACAATATTTGTTTCAAATCAAACCAATGAGAATAAAAAATGACCCAATCGCTTATACTAATCTGAGCACGATAAAATAACATAACGAAATCATAGCTGTGTCCGAGTTTAGGAAACAAATTTTCCACTCATGATTCACAACGAAATTGTTTTGGTAAAATGAAAGCAACAGAATCATTTTGAATCAAAACGAACAGAGCTATTGAAAGCAAATCCAATCGGTTATATTAATCCAAACCAACTCATAAATCAAAATTAATATTGAAATTCATACCTAAACAGTAAGGAAAGGCTTCAATCATGATAACTTGGAATTGATGAAGGCTGTTGCTGCTTCGACGTTCCTGAAGACAATTGAACCAGTGGTTTTTTGTTTCTTGTCATTAGCTTGAAGCCTGTCTCTTTCTTTTGACAACACTGTAACTTGCTCCTCTAATGATTTTATCTTTGATTGCAACAAGGGAACATCGGTTTAATAACTCTCTAGCCAAGCATTACATTGGATGCATGATGGTTTCTCGGGCTTTGACATCACAGGCGAGGATTTTTCCAAGTTACCAGAGGTTTCCTTGTGTAGCTTGATTCTCGGGTAATTTGGGTCATTTTTTAGGCAAGGGGGTAAGTTAGAGACATAGTCATAGGGTTTCTTAGAGCATAGGCCATGAGAATAGAGGTACTCTTCAACTAGGAAACGCTCGATATCAGAGTTTGAGTCCTCTCTCAACACTATGGGATTTTGGTCGATGTTCTATTTAGGTTTGTCCCGGGCAAGTCTTGATATCAACCGAGCATTTTTCTTCCCCTTCCTGTTGACAGTAGTATCACTACTGTCTTTCTTCCTCCCAGGTCTTTTGAGGGCCTTAATATCATCCTTAGCTCACGGGTTAACCAAGGCATCAGGTAGGTCCAAGTCGGGGCAAACTGGGGGTTTGACAGGGGGTAGAAGGATATGAAGTGGCATGGCTGGTCCAGCCAAAGTCTCACTAACCACATCGTTGTCAATTTGAGCAGACTCTGGATTAGCAAATCCATTTCTATATAGAAAGGCTTGCCAATTATTGCCACTAAGATTTAAATGGTGGACGACAATGAGTTTAATTAAGCCATGATGAAAAAGGATGCTATCAGTATTCTCATGTTTGAATCTCTTTGACATCTTGTAAAGACTACACAAGAATTAATGTGGCATATTCAAAGGGTAACCCATGAAATTCATCAATAACCGGAGGTGATACAGAAACACCAAGCCATACCGACCTTCACAGGTCACAAAATTTTTCACAATTACCAAAAGATCGTGCCACCTGGGTTTAAGGGTAGAAATAGGCATACCTTTATCACTGGAAACAACCTTTCTTGATGTGAATAGTAATGGCCACGACACCTCGTCGACTTTGGAGTTTTTAAACCATCTTTGACCTGTAGCCGACAGTCATGTAGCAGAGCTTAAGAATTCCTCATTGAGCTCAAGCTGTATGTCTCCGACTTTAGCCCTACACCCGTCAAAGGTGAGGGCAAATTGTTGGGCAACCAAAAGGTTGAAACCCTCGAACCTCTGTATAAACACCAACCAACCACCATTTTCTAAATCCTTACGGGAATTATCGAATAGTTACAGAGTTCATCTACCATTTGGCTCTATCCGCACCACTGGCTCCATAGACAGGAGCACACGGTGAGTAGGGTGCTCAGGCAAGGGTTCGAACATAGTAGACGCAGGGTTGAATGCTCACAGGCTTACCCGAAAACAACAGAGTTAACCAGGGATAAGGGAAAAGCATTAATGACCGAATGTGCGAAGGTGGTGGAGCTAGCTCAGCCCATGCAAAACAATCATTTCCCACAATACAACCGACGACGCATATAACAATTCAAATCACTATTGGATATGTTAAAAACCATGCCATTCAAACAATCAATGAAATCTATGGTAAGTGGACCAAACATTTGCGTGAGCAATAGTTTTAGCATAGTTTTAAAACCAAAATAATGATTCGAAATCAACACCAAGGGTTCGATCATATTTGAATATGTATGAAATGATTTATAGCAAGGGTCTAACCACAACATCAATGTTTTGATGAAACCAATGTGTCAAAGAAATCGATGAAAGAACATAGAAATAAAACCACCAATGCATCACAAACTTGATCATAAGAATATCATCATAGTCTTGTAAAAACGAAGTCATATTAACAATTAAAGAATGCCAAATGAGTAAATATCTTGGGGTCTTGCCAACCATATAATGATAAGTAAATTGGAAATGCAACGAGCATATAGACAAGAGCGATGATAACAATCCAGTGACGATTTCAATATGACTTCAAAATCAAAGGTTTCACGCTTGCAGTCGTGAAAACAAGAACAAAGGCAGGTGTGAAAATGCACCAAATAATAGTGTTATCTTATTCAAGGATTGCGACGAAAATCAAGGTTTGCAAAACACTGGTGTAGGCAGCTTATAAGGGTAGTATAAAAATGCGAATTGGTTGCCAACACAACCCCATTTTTGGACAGTCTACTCCTGTGCAGGGTACTATTCCTACAGAGGGGGAAAACCTAGCAGGACCTTGGAATTTAGGGCAAGGATCCGTTCCCTCCTCTGGAATGTCGATCTGGGGTAATTCTTTCCACAATCAATGGAACCCTGAACAAACTACTCTACCTATCCCTACGGTACCGACATGGGGTAATCCTTCCCAAAGTCCTTTGAATACAATGCATTCCCAACCATCTATGTCCTATTTTGGAAATTAGCCGATGATGTCTTCACATTTGCAAAATCCTTACGCTGGTGAGGGCCATGGTTTCTACCAGAATCCAGGCTAGCAACCAAACTTTTCCTGGCAACCTGGTGCCAGTCAAACTCCAGGATCCTTTTTCCCAGGTTATCAGCAACAACCTAAACTACCATTCCTGGTAACTTTACACTTTCCAGATTTGACAAGGTTGTTGAACGAACCTATTTGTCATGATCTGCGTTGGGCTCCTATGTTGATGAAGTTGCCTTCGAACATTCTAAAGTTCGAATCCAAGCCTAAGGAAGATCCAGGTGATCATGTGACTACCTTCCATCTTTGGTGCTCATCTAATTCATTGAAAGATGACTCCATACAGTTTTAATTGTTTCAATGTACTCTCATTGGGAGTGTCGCGAAATGGTACATTGAACTCGATCACTCAAGATACTCTTCTTTTGGCGAACTGGCAATGGATTTCCTTAACCATTTCCAGTTACCTATGAGATATGGCGCTAGCACAAAGCTGCTCGCTAATTTTGACCAGAAAATAGCGGACCATATCTTTGATCACATCCAAGAATGGAGACGCCGGAAGAGTTTAATCAAGGTACCAGTCCCACCAACTTTCCTGCTTGAGTGATTCCTTAAGTATTTGGTCCCACAGTTATCCAAAGACGTTGCGACGTCAGGATTTTTCTCCAAAGAAGATGCCATCATGAGGGCTCAACAGTTTGAGTTCATCTATTCTCAGTCCTGTTTGTTATACAACATCTTTCCAGATGCGCCACGTTCAATACTGGATAAAACTAGATAGAGAGTTGGACCACATGCTGATGGTATTGTTGGTTCCGCACAAACAAAGCCCGCTGAGCAATTGATAAAGAAATTGAAGCAGTTATCTATACAACACATAGCGGCCAACCAAAATACTACTTTGGCTACTCCCCCTACCAAAACATCGGACTACACACTGTGTAGTCGACTAACCCAAAGGCCACCCAACAACCTGAAGGGAAGAAGAAACAATGAGAGAAGGGTAAGGGAGATAAAAAACCCAACGATAATGCTGGTGGGGAAAACATGAAAAAATGGAAGGCGAGGTATCCATGCAACTTGTGCATGGAAGACCACCCGACCCATCTATGTCCTCGACTTGCAGAGGCCCAAAAGTTTGTCACACAACAACAACAAGAAGTGTTGACTAATCCATTTCAACATGGACAAAATCTAAATCAAGCCTTTGCAAGCACGGAAGGGGGCAGCCAAGAAACCTGCCCGCCTCCGAACAACCCCACCTTCGTGAACGTATATATGGTTAGGGGTGATGCTTTCATATTGACTAGAGTGCATGATTATAGTAAACCAAGTGCTTCTGAGAAGGGTAAAGAAGTTAACCTCCCATCTCTTCCTCTATAGTTTGAGAAGATGTTGGGAGAAATAATGACACACATTCCAAAAGGTGCATTTAAAAAATCTTCTCATAACCCAAAGGCAAGGGCTGCCCAGAACTACTCTGTGGTGGAAGATTTATCACAAACCCCTTGTGTGATGTCTTCTTTGGAGGTCCTCCAAAGCTACTTTGCTCAGAGGAAATCCTTGTTAACCACTTTGGGCTCTACTGATACTTGTAATCCGGGTACCATCATGTTAGATACAACCGACTTCAAACCTCATCTGCCTTATCATGTAGAATTTTATATAGTAGTGGCTTATCCCACAAAAAAATTTACTTGAAATATCTTTCACGCGGTGGTCGATGGCATGTTGGAAGGCCATTGGCCAGCCTGTTTTGTCTCCATCACCTACTCTCCTCACTGCTTTCGACGGTCATTCATTCTGACCACATGGCATCGTTCCTTCTTTCCCCATGCAGTTAGGAGGGAAGATCGTGTGTGTCGAAGTAGAGGTAGTCGATGTTCCCCTCGACTATAACCTCTTGTTAGGATGGAATTGGACTGATGCTGTGCAAGCTGTGGTTGCTACAGTTTTCTGGGTCTTGTTGTTTCCACATGAAGGCCGGATAGTGACCATCGATCAATTGTCTTTCTCCAGACCTGACCCAGCTTTGGGGGCATCCACGGTCCTGATGATTGATAATCCTCAACTAGGTGACGTCAACGCAGGGGTTGGTTTGTGCCCATATTTGATGGGGACCTTCGATTACCCACCCCCTCAAGGGGATATCAAGTTTATATCCAATCACCATAAGGTTGAGATTTTTCAAGTTTCATCGTTCCGCACGACTTACTTCGAGGATCCACGGATACTTCCTTCCCCATCGACCATGATGGATGAGACAGGGCACCCAGGAATGTCCATGCCCTTGTCTGCCGCTGAAGTAGCGTACTCTTTAGTCCAACAAGCTTCAGCTAACACTGATCTGACTCTTGCACAAGAGTTAGATCCACTTCTAGAGCCTATTTGGGCTCAGGGTTCTCTCGCTAACATCGATTCATTAGACTTAGTCTTGCCTTCTGATGAAGCAGTAATCAAAGCAATGACTAGTCCGGACAAACCTTGGGAAGATATTAATCATAGATCATATTTTCTCCTAGAGTTAAGCTGAATCGAAGCAGGAGAATTCACTTTGACCATGACGGGAGATCAGTCGTGTCCTATTAATCTCTTAGCTACACATGAAATTTATGCTGAGGGCAATATGGCAACTATTTCTAAAACTATACCAATCAACATCTCTTGAAACCCTGGTGTCGTGGAGAACGTCTTCGTTGGAGTGGATTGCTCCCCTGAAGAGAGTCAAATATACATGGTTATTTTCAAAGAATTCCGCGACGTTTTTTCCTGGTCTTATGAGGAAATGCTAGGTATCGATCCAAAAATAGTTGAACATGAAATCACAACGTATCCTAATGATAAGCCTATTCGATAGAAACTTTGTCCAGTTAATCCCAAGAAAGAAGCAACCATCAAGATGGAGGTTGAAAAATTGCTAAAGGCATGTTTTATCTATCCTATCCATTTGACTCAATGGGTGTCAAATCCTGTGTCGGTCAATTAAAAAAAGGCACGATTCGTGTATGTACTGATTTCCGTGATTTGAACAAGGCATGTCCCAAAGATAATTTTCCAACACCATTCATCAACCAGATCATTGATGAATGTGCTGGTTGCACAACCTTTTCTTTCATGGACAGTTTTTCGGGATACAATCAAATCCAAATCAAACCCGAAACGAAATTCATTTGTTCGTGGGGTACATTCGCATATCGTAAGATGCCTTTTGGTCTTAAAAATGTTGGAGCCACATTCCAGCGGGCCATGTCTTTTTCCTTTCACGATATCAAGCATATAGTCAAGGCCTATCTAGATGATTTAGCATCACGAACTAGCAAGAGAACAAATCATCCCACACACCTTAGACTTATCTTCGAACCCTGTCGCTACTTTCAGATTCACTTGAATCCAAAAAGGTGCAGCTTCTGCGTAACATCATGATGTTTGTTAGGTTTCATCGTATCAACAACAAGGATCATGGTCAATCCTCTCAAGGTGGAGGTAATCATCCAGTTGCCCTCCTCACACACAATTCTTCAACTTCAGAGTCTATAAGGCAAGGCGAATTTTTTACGATGCATCACCAACTATGATGAAATCACCAAGGGCTTTATGCGCTTACTGAAGAAAGACATTCCTTTTTACTGGGACGATGCCGCTCAACGCTCTTTCGACGCATTAAAACACACCCTCACAACTGCAGCTCTACTACGACCACCTAACTATAACAAGGATTTCTTATTATATCTGGCTACCACAGAGTCAACCATTGGCATGGTTTTAGTTCAGGAAGATGATTTGTTCTCAGAATATGTGATCTATTACCTGATTCGAGGCCTCGTAGGACCGGAACTCAATTATTCTCATATCGAAAAACTTGTGCTGGCAACAGTTCATGCCGTTCAACGGTTCCATCATTATGTTCTGTTTCACAAGACCACCATCATTGCTGTCATGAATCCATTCTAGTACATGTTGAAATGACGGGTTATAAGAGGAAAAATCAGTAGATGGATAGTCATCCTCCAGGAATTTGACTTAGACTTCATTTTAGCGAAGTCCAAAAAGTCTTTGGTCTTCACATAAATTATTTCATAACTTCCAGTTGAGTCAGGTGACGTTGTGACTGAAGAATCGCTTATCCGGGGAGATATGTTTTTGATCACATCTTCAGATCCCTGGTACAGAGATATACTTATCTATCTCTACAATTTTAAGTTCCCCACTTCTTCTTATCGTGATGAGAGTCGGCGTATACGCCATCAGGCTAAGAATTATCTCATACTCGATGATACATTGTATCAGAGAGGTGTAGATTGCATCTTACGTCGATGTCTCACACATGAGGAGCTAGTCATAGTGCTCAACAATTTCCATACTAGAGCTTGTGGCGGTCATTTTTATGGGTTGGGAATAGCCCAAAATATTCTATGAGCAGGTTACTTCTGGCCAACACTTATCAAAGATTGTATAGAATCGGTCAAGAAGTGCCATTCGTGCCAAATCTTCTCTCGGAAGATGAGGGAACATCCCACTCCCATGTTTCCTATCATCATAGTTGGTCCCTTCACCAAGTGGGGGATTTATTATACTACTTGCAACCCCCCTTCAGCAAGGGGGAACCGCTATATCATTGTAGCTGTAGACTACTTCACGAAGTGGGTCGAAGCTATGCCAACGTTTAAAGATGATGGAGAGACTGCAACTCTCTTCTTATTCAACTAGATCATAGCAAGGTTTGACATCCTGAGAGAGATTGTTACTAACCATGGTTGTCACTTTCAGAACCAAATGATGACCGAATTAACATCAAATCTTGGGTTACAACAAGAGCATTCATCACCCTACTACCCTCAAGCCAATGGGCAGGCGGAAGTTGTAGGAAAAACGCTTAAGACTATTCTACAACGAACTATCAACTCAGCCAAGTCAAATTGGAATTTGATGTTATACTCGACATTATGGGCTTACCGAACATCTGTTAAGACTACAACTAGTTTCTCACCTTTTCAACTCATTTACGGGCTGGAGGCAGTATTGCCCATCGAATGTTGGATCCATCTCTAAAATTGGTAGTACAATTATTTCCAGACACTTCTCCACTTGAAGAACGGTTAGTACACCTTGAGCAGTGTCGTGATGCGTCCCTAGCCAATGAGGCTCACAAACATAAGGTCAAGTGTCAGTATGATAGGTCCGTTCATCCTTGGATTTTCTCTGAAGGCGACCTTGTCCTGGTCCATGACCAAGATAAGGATCCCCTGGGAGCAGGAAAATTCAAACCCATGTGGTTCGGACCTTTCATCATAAAAGAGGTATTAAAAAAGGGCTCTTATCGTCTGGTTGATTTTGAAGGGATTGCTTTGGCAGATCCTAGAAATGGGCTCTACCTCAAGAAGTATTACTCATAGGCAGGTCACTGTGGGTAACTTTTTGTAACATATGTATAGTCTTTGTACTATTACTTTTTAGTTTCTTTTAAGTGTTATGGATGTGTCATTGATGTTATCTTTCGTCAATATGGAAGATGCCAAGAGATTCTGAGGTGTTCGTTGGGTATGCAGACGGTGCTAGTCGGCACACTCGGAGGCTTGCCTCCACAGCTTGGGTAATCTTTACACCTCAGGGCCATTTGTTATCTTCCGGAGGTATATGCTTAGGTGACACCACAAATAATGTCATTGAGTATAGTGCAGTTATTGAGTTGCTTCATGACGCCTTGTCATTGGGTATCTCTCATCTCCGAGTCTATATCGACGCTCAACTGGTTGTGTCAGAGCTAAACAAAGTATATTGGGTTCATGATCCAATCTTACACCGACGATTCCTTAGGGTACGTCTCTTAGAACAAAACTTTGATTATATTACATATTTTCATGTTCCTAGGAGATTAAATCAAATTACAGATACTCTAGCTAATCAAATTTTAGATTGACATCTTGCACACATATGAAAGAACATTGACATAAGCATGTAAATAAATTTTTTCACACATGATCCATAAGACACAAAAGATCAAAAAACCATATATAACATCATAAAGTAACCAAAGTACATAGATGGACACAAGTGCCTCAAAAATAGGACCAATAATAAGTCATAGGGCTTATGCCCTCAAAACATATATACAAGTAGTGCTCGTGGTACAAAAAAAGTCTGAATAGGTTCAGGGCCTATGGGCCTTGTTATAATAGTCCACAGCATGGTTTAAACACCTAAACAATCAGACCCACATCCGAGGTTCCCCCACTACATGAGGCTGCATGGATGGCGGCAGGTCCTCTATCTCTGCCATCGGGACTATGCGAGTGAGTGCATTGAAGTTCTTCTCAACTCGTCTAAGCACCCTCTCAGCCTCCCCATCTGGGAGTCTTCCTTCTACTTTTGGTCCCCCAGTGGCGGTAGCTACAACTTCTAGCTGAGGACGACGCATATTTCGTGCAAAATCGGTAGGTCGCACTGGTCCCACATCTGCATACAACAAACGTATATCCGTCAAATAATCTGGCATATAAAAAAATGATATATATAACAAAAATTACATAAAAATTACATATACAACAAAAAAACTACAAAGGTGGAGGCTTACCTATCTCCCCTTGCTCCTCACTAGGAGGCACGAGTATCTCAGGATCTCTAGAAAATTCTATCCCTGCATATGGGTAATCCTCGATCACAAGGATCTGTCACGACATCCATGCAAAAAAGTCATCGTTGAAGGACTCATTGTTCCTTCCACTACCCTGTCGCGGCAATAATACTGCCCATCTACACACTATAGAAAAAGAGGCCTGATGTCCTCGTACCACTTCCCGAGGACTAAAGCTCGAAACTCTCTCAAAGAAGAATGAACATAAAATCATCCCGAACCCGAAGTTCCTCTGTGTCCACTGTCGGCAATCTGTCAATTGCCTCTTCATACACTCAAGTAATGTGGTACTCCATTCAAAAATTTGTGCATTCAAGCACTGGATAGGACAATTCATCTGTGCATGAGACACCTGATGCAAGGCTACAAAACCGGTACTCTGCCCAATAAACAATAATATCGCTTGCAGGGATAGGTCAGTGTTCTTTCTTATGGGAACCTGGGAGCTCAAACGGTTCATCCTAGCCTCAGAGTGTAGGGCTATCAGTTCTGATATGTTAAGCGGCCTCGCTGGAAATGCCCTAAAATTGACTGGTTCCCCTCTCCTTGAGAGGCCAGCCAAAAAATAGATATCCTCGGTGGTGGGCACCAGTGATTGCCCCTCTAGCATAAAGGCCTCTGCAACAGGGTGCCAATAGTCAATCAAGGAATTCAGTAGCCTCAGTTGCGCTCGCATAAATGGACACAGGAAAAACTTAAGCAAACCACATTGCATCAATGCGGCCACAACATTCAGATCTCTCGCAACCAACTCATTGATTGCTTCATGCTCCCTTTCCCTCCAGTGGACATACATCCTGCGAAAACAACCAAGTTCAGGAGGGTCAGTAAGGGATGTTTAGTTATTTTTTGTTATAAAAGGGGGTCCATGCGTGCTGTAGAGGTGACAGTCGCGTGTACATGTGGGAAGGCTTTACTCTGCCCGAGTGTACACACGACCTGTCCAGAGACAACCCGCGTGGACCTAGGGCTGACCTTTTAAAGGTCGATGCCCACCCAAAAAACGAAATCAAATGGAAAATTAATGAATTGGATAGCTAGCTAGATAGGGGAGTTTGTACTTACTTGGTCCAAGCGGAAGTTCATTTCGTCCACTATAGCTCCCGGAATCACCGTTTTTATCAAAAGGGGTCTTTTGGCTCCAGAGTCAATTTCCAAATCAGCAATGGTGATAATGAGCTGCCAACTTCTATTTATAGACTTTTTGGCCTCCCTTATTAGTTTCTTTATACCAAAAACCATTTAGAGTGATTAAGGAGTTATATGGGAGGGATCTGATTGGGCATTAGGACACTTTTTTTTGAGTTTTGAGGAAATTTTGACGGTCCATGAATTTTTTTTCAAGAATCAACTTGAGCATATAGGTTAGGTTATTACCCCGACTTTTGTATCTCATTGTATTTTTTCTTTACCATAGGATCGATCCCATTAGGTTGTGACACAGAACCATCATATCTTCTTTATAAGCATCGCAACTTGGCGGTAGAGCTTACCAGAACATGGATGCCCTAGGTAGGTCCTGGTTGCATTATGGTGTCCATGCCATCTCTCAAACACTGTAGGCTCGGGAGTCCTTATAGTCTTTCCTGAATATGAGTTTGAGCATCATTTGCATGATCCTTCTTTGCTCTTGATATCACCCTCAAGACTCCCAAAAAATAGCAGGTCTCCTGTTAAGCCCTTTTCAAACCCTCTAAACATGAAAAGATTGTCGAGCGATCTTGTGGCCTTTCATGCTCATTAAACTGAAATTTGAAGTCACGTCTATCCGGTGGTAGTTTACCCCTTTTTCAATCTGGACGACCAACTGTACGAACAAAGGTATACTCTATGGAACTTCCGTTCTTTAGAAGAGTACTCTGAGGTATAATTTTATCCCTTTTTCGGGCCTGAGGGACTAAACTTACGAAAAAGAACCCCCCATGGAGTCCATAGTTAATATCTTTTCAAACTCCCTAAAACTGAAAAGATCACCGAGTGACCTTATTCTTTCACACTCGTTAAATTGGTCTAGAAGAATATTCCTGATGGATTCCATAGTTAAGTTTTTTTTAGACTCCTTAAAAATGAAAAAATAGCCGAGTGATCTTGTCCTTGTCACACTCGTTAAAATGGTTTTGAATTGACGTCTAATCGGTGCTAGTTTATACTTTTTCAAACCGAATAGACTATCTTCGAAAACAATATCCCAATGGAGTCTCCTTTTATGTTTTTTCAGACTCTCTAAATATGAAAAACCATCGAGCTTACCTTCTTTAGGCTCGTTAAACTTACATAGAAGGAAATTACCATTGTGTTTTTTGTTAACCGCGTTTGCACACCCTATACACCAGCCTTGTAACAAGTTGCTTCTGTGTCTTAACACCTTTGACCCCCGGAGTATTTTTCCCGAGTATCATTTTACTAGAACATTAGTCTTGTCCTTGTGCCTTGAGCTTGTATGTTTGCAACACTCGTTCCTCCCTTGTAACGTAATATTCCTTTTCCACAATTATTGAAAAGAACAAAAAAATCAAATATATCCCAAAAAGAGGAAGGGAAAAGTATTTTCTTTATTGGCCACATAATGAGTCGCCCTTGGATAAAGCACATCTGTCTGCTTGTTCATCAGACTATGCGATGTAGTACAACCTTAGGAAGCTTTTTCTCACTATATAGAGTTGTGTCCTCCATCGTTTGGTTATCCTTCCAAACATATGGAGAGTTTGCGTCGCCTCCTGGTTCATAGACTTCTGATTAACATACATGCTGCCTGAGTCTCATCATTTGTTGTGCTATTATCCAAGGGAAGTTTATCACTGAGATTGAGTTGGCCCCTCTGCAATATGTCTCTTGTCCTCATGCCCGACCATCCTGAAACATTCAATCAAGTCCTTGTTCGAAATCACTGAATCCTTCAGTCTGATCATCAAGATTATCAAGTCCATGACCAACGATCCATCGAAGACCTCTGGGTAGTGCAGTAGTACACTCATATTACACTCCTACCCAAGTTTTGAAGATTTTGAAGTTGTTGCTCGAGCTCTGAAGATCTCATCTCCATCCATCAGGCCGAATCAACTTCTGGAAGATGAATACTCTATATGTATATCTTTATGATTTTGAGATGTAGCTCCGCTGTGTATTGTTCGCAGCTACTCTTTATAGTTATTTGACATGGATCTACAATGTATTTGATTGGTAGCCATGGTTCTATTTGATCCCGAGCATGGGTATGCTTGCCTCGGTGAGACACTTGTTATGTTGCAGATGACACCTCCCGGTTCCTGATCCTTGGGCTCAATCGTTCGGCACATCAGTAAAGATTGGTAATGTATTTCGACCATTAGATTCTCTTCAGACCTTAGACATTAGGGGGCATCTGTTATAACCATATATTGCACCACACATGATTGCCTGGCATCAGGCCAACTCATATCCCTTCTTTGCCAAAACATTGCTGAACAACTCTTTGAAAATCCTCTTGAATAAAGTCCCATGCACCCTAATACATTATTTCACGTGTGCACACGCTGGCTGACCCAAAACAACCGCGTGGATCGACAAAAGCATGAAAAAAGGAAAGTTTCCAACGAAACAAAAAGCTATGGGTGAGTTAACTGAAACTCCCGTCCATGCATGGCCGAGGGTTCATCCAAATACCTAGCTCCTTCTAGCCTATAAAAGAAGGGGTAGGGGTCCCATTTGGAAGAAGAAAAATATAGAAAAGAAACTCTGCCCATTTACGTATTCCCATTGTCCCAACCCTTTAGCCTTTCCTTGTGCCAACGGATATTTAAAGCAAAGCAGTTGGAGGACAGAAGAAGAGGAGCCCAGGATCAAGTTCAAGGAGCGGTGGCCGATCTCAGGAGCCCCTTTTGTAAAAAGATCTTTTGTATCTAGATTGATAGGTCAGATGAAATAAGGCAGATGGATAAGGCATATGAGATTATGAAGATGAGGTTAGGAACAAAAGGAGAGAGCTACGACTCTATTGCAGTCGGGGATTTTGTAAACATTGTAATAGACATTCAAATTAATATAAAGAGAAGTTTGTCCTGCATATGATTATTTGTGTTTTTATGTGTATTTGGTGAATTTCATATTTATGTGTTTATCCATTTATGTTGTATATGTATGATAGGTTCCATCTGTAGGGATATATAGAATTTGTTGTCTATGGGTTTTCTAATTTCAGTATGGGTTCTTTGTGGCTTTATACAAGGGGTTGCATGACATAGTGTTTAGGACTCTGTGAGCCAGCGAAAAGAGTGCACATCTGAGTTCTGTGTAATTCAGGAAAGAACGTGCTAGGAGGGCTCACCAGAGGAATCATAAACTCAAAAGAGAACCTCAAGGTTACTGAACACCTTGGAGGAAAGACTGTGCAAAGGAGGGCACATAGATAATACAAAATTGCTGAGGATTATGTGAAGCTCTGCCAGGTGGGCATCGAGCGAGTGCAAGGAGTGCACCAAGGAACTTTGTTTCAAGTTTAGTGAGAAGAGAAGTGTTAAGGAGAATACACTCACAAAGTTTTTGAATACTCTGCAAGCTTAACAAGGAGTGCTTGATAAGAAGTTTCCAAGAGGGCACTTGCATCTCTTCGAGGGACAAAAGGGATAGAGATGTTTGAGGTCCGAGTAGTTGAACCTCAAGAAGGAGGAATAGTTGTTGAACACTCTGGAGGAAGACCTGTGTAAGGAGTGCACTAGGACAACACTTAGATGAAGTGTTCAAGACAACCAGTTGAAGGCCAGTTGAGTAGAAGGAGTGTGCAGAGAAGTGAATTGTTTCAAGTTCAAAATCTCAAGAGGTCAAGAGAAAACGTGTGCCAAGAGGAGCACCAAAAATATTCTACGGAAGAGGAAGGGTCGAGCCCCTTTGGAGATCTAAGTCAGTTTGAAAGATCAGAAGAGATATCACGAGGAGTGTGCAAGAGTGGACTTATTCCAAGTCCCAAAGCTCATGAGAGACAATGTCTTCAGAACAAAGGAGATACCAAAGTCATTAGGATCACAGAGGAGTCAAAGTTTGATGCCTTTGAAACGTTGTAAATATTTCAAGTCAGAAAGAAATTCAAAGCTCAGGAGGAGGAGCATCGACAACCATTAGATCTACTATAGAGGAGGAAATATGGACCATTGAATCTCACGTCCAGACACACAGAAGAGTGTGCAAGAGGAAACAGATTTCAGCCATAGGATTTGGGAGAGTGTTGAACAACAATCGTTGGATCTAGGAAACATGCACAAGGTTTAATCCCATTGGAGTTGCACAAGAGAGTGGATATCACGAAATGTGAAGTCCCTAATTCATCGATACCATCCATCAAAAGGGGAAACATGGTAAAGGATCAAAATTTTGCTGACTCGTAGGAGGGAAAGGTCAAAGGGTAGAATCATGAGAACTCGTGAGGCCCGAGTTCTTGATTTGATAGTGGTCATCAGATCCAAAGGAGGACGAGCCATTGGTTTGGCACTCTGAAATATTGACATTTTGGGAAGCTAGGAGTATGACGAAAGCTTCTCTCGGAAGTTGCGAGTCGCAAAATCCCAACGCACTTGGAAGGTTTGGCCCCAGGTCATAGCGAGGGATCATATGTACGGGGGATAAGGGAGGATATAGCAAGTTCTAGGCCCCTTTTAGGATTTTGGGGGTTAGGAGAGTTGGGGTGACTCACATACAAACACTCGACATGAGAAATAACGAAACACCTTTTGATAGGTGTGTGGTCAGAGCTAGTGGTCGTGTGGAGGAAGCTTGCGCCTGGTGCTTGTTCACCCTAGTGGAGTTTCGTGAAAAGGACCTATGGATATTTCTTGAAGATTATAGCAGGGAATCGAAGAGCCAATCCATCTCAAGGGTGAGAAGATCTAGTGACTAGGAGGTCAACATACCCTATCAAGCTAGGGGGTCTGCACCAAGTTGGTATCAGAGATGATTTTTTCGTTTGTATATTTTAGGTTAAGGAGATAATGGAGATTGTTTGATACCATCAAGTGGTATCAGAGCACATAATTTGTCTACAGATCACAGGAAAAGGGAAAAGGAGAATATGGGAATGCTCTTGATTGTAGAGTGAACAACAAACTTGCCAGAAGGACAGGTAAAAGAAGAGGATGGTTACTGAAGGCCAAAGGAGTGTACAAGGAAAATACCACCAACATAAAAGAAAGGATGGGATGGACCAAGAGCTCAATGCGATAACAACACAGATGGATAATCTTGCATTTAAAATGTAGCAGGATGCAAAGGTGCATTGGGTTTATGAGTGGCCCATGAAGAAGAAGGTGAAGTGGCTAGTCAAGGAATTGTTGGCCAGAGGAAAAAAAGGTTGTTGAGAATGTGGCTGAGGTATGTTGAAATCCTCAGAGGTTAAGAGGAGATGGTTCAAATCTGTGAGCCAAAAACTAGGAAGAGTCTCAGTGATGATGAGGAGAAGAGATCAGTGAAGGGTCTCAGAAAATGGCAGGTGAGCAGTGAGGAACTTTTAGGTTGCCAAGAGGGAAATGAGAAGAGATCAAGAAAATATATCATAAACTGCCAGGGGAGTAGTGAAGAAATTTCAGATTTACAGGTGGGAAATGAGATGGAATCATTGGAGTATCTCATAGACTTCCAGGAGGGCAGGGCAGAAATCCAAATTTTATAGGTGGGCAAGGGAGAGAAGATGAACTTAGCTGATAGTTCATATTAGCAAGGAATGTTGACAGAGGAGGATCAAAGGAGCATTTTGATCATTGGGAGAATTCTTGGAATAGGGGAAAACCCAGGGTTCAATGCTTCAACAATGCACTAACGAAACCCTAACTACTGACCCTTTCAACAACACTTGCAAAGAGGATGAAGCCTCACTCGAGGTAGAGGTAGGGGTGGTTGTAGGACTCAAATGTCTGCAACCTAGCTGGGACACAGATATGTGATTAAACCACTCTAACCAACACTTAGAACTTAACATTCATCAGTAATTAACCGCTATTCACATCACAGATACAGAGCCTAATTACAAAACAATGTAGTATTCTACCAGATCTAACACATCTAAGCACTTAGCATATGGAAAAAGATAACATCTATCATTTATTCTCAACATTTAAGCATTAAGCTATCATACTAGATTCATTTAAACATTCATTAATGCACTTAAGATTAAATTGTAAACACAAGACAATAACCAAAATGCACAAAGAAACCATAACATAGGATATACGTGGTTCACCCCAGTGTGGGGCTACATCCACCAACTCTTATCTTGTTTATTTTCTTCTGTCAATCTCCTTACATGCACAGAGCCCAAAAACCCCACTCTGCATAGGAAAAGAGATCTGCACACCTTGCTATATCCTTATTCCCTGAGTTAGGTCACAACACAAATCCTTCTTACAATCACTTGTACTTAGCTCCGCAATTCTCAACATACACTATGCACAAATCCTTTGTAATTACATAGATAGAACTCTAGCACTTAGCATCTTCTCCTTTTCTCCCCCCTTTCCTACATCGCATATATATCTATTTATACATTACAAAATGGGACTAAACATGTGTAACCACATGGGCCAACATACCATACCCATTACATAAACCCCAATCCCAAAAAATTCCCTAAAAAGGGTTCGATATCCCATGATCTCCTCTTCGACTTGCGCTCTGCCTTCGAATTTCCTGTTGAAGTCCTAAAATAGGTCAAACATGAATACGGATCTCCAAAAATTTGTCAAGGACCAATAATCCCCCAACACTCACCTGTGACTCATCCCGAGTCACTCTGATTTGGGTAACTCTGCCTCAAAATCTTTGAGCTTGGCTCGAGCTGCTTCAACCTGTTGTTGCGCCAAGGCCTCCTGCTCGACGAACTCTTGAATAACTACCTTATCCATAGGTCCTTCTAAGGGTTGTTCTACTGAAGTGACTACTTTCTCTATCTCTACTCCTCGACCTTTAATCTCCTAAAAAATTAGGCAAGTTGCATCCTAGATTGGCTAGAGCTTCTGAGTCACTTCCAGACTTTGCTTTGTATGGAATGGACCCATTGTTGAGACGTGCACTATTCTTGGGATATTTTCATCCTATCAACTACTGATAGGAGTTTCAACTGTGCTTGTAATGCATTTTATTTCTACTTTGCTTCCTGTAGCTGCGACTCTAGTGTCTTCAGTTCAGGATCCTCGGTAAGGCGCTCATAAGTCTATGCATTGTGACTGCTTAGTTGTTTACATTCCATGGTTAATTATTTGATCCTTTCAATTGCACTCTAGGTAGTTGCTTCTCTCTGGTCTCGCACTTCCTCTAGAGTGCTTGGCACTGTTTGTAGCTCTATTTCTACGATTCTCTATTGAATTTGTTGAATGGCTTCATCAAGCTTCACGACTTGATTTACTACCAGGTATTCTTTCATATTCTCCAATCCTATCGCAGAGAGAAGTTCTCTATTGACTACTTATTTAATTCTGACCTACTCTATGAGCAACTATTCTTTCTCCTGTTGGATTTGCACTTTATTTTCTTCAAAATTGGTTTGGAGTTTGTCCTTCTCCTACTGTGCAATTCAGCATTGCGCTATGATTTCATCTTGTGATTTATTTAGGGCCACTATGGCCTGTTCTTTTTCTTCCTGTATGTGACGAAGGTGAGCTTCAGTCACATTAGCTATTCTATGGAGTTGGGTAGGCTCATCTCCCAACTCTAGTTCTTCTGGTGGTGGGGGCGCAGTGGGCACTGTATGCCTAGAGTGAACTGCTTGTTGTAAAATTCTTAGATTTGTCTCAATTCTATCAGACATGGCTTCTTATTTGGCTTCATTTCTCTGCAAAATATCTTTCGAGGCATCTAATACAACTACAATTGTTAGAAAAATAGGACCATGCAACAATAAAATAACAAATGCGGAAACAAAACACAGAAGATACACAATACAATAGAGACACAGATTTACATGGTTCACCAAGTGTGGTCTATGTCCACCAAAGAAATTTCCAGGTCCTTACTTTATTATTATCTAGCAAATGAAGGGATACAACCTACAACAAACCCATTGTAACTTCCTCTTCTTTCTCTCACAATCTCTTCTCTCAGAATACAATATTCATGATAATTCATAGCCGCAATACATTTCCCTCATAATAGAGGGTTGCCTTCTAGGGAAAAAAACCCTAACATAATATATATCGTTAGATTTGTGACCTTATAATGAACGATCCAGATTTACAATGAAATTACAATATACATTTACAGGGCAATTTTTCCTCCAGGGGGATAGCACCCATAGAACCCGAAGAGAGAGTACCCCCCCTTTGCACTCCCTCGTGTGGAAGAGTGTACATAATTCTGGGGTGTAAAGTCTCATGGTGTATAAACACGGCTGAAAAACACAAGACCTCTGAATCAGGAAGATAATCAGGCTCCACAACCAACAATCTCCCCCTTGGAAACTAATCTCAACAACTCCACCACTGTTGTATATTCTGGAATTTGAACCTTCTTGGACTTGGAAAATTTCTCATCTTCATCTTCATTCTTGAAGACCAACTAAAACTGAGCATGAACTCAGTTTTTCTCTGGTTACTCCCTTTATTAACATGTCTGCAGGATTTTGTCTAGTGTGTATCTTTTCCAACTTCAAATGTCCATCTTCCAAGGACGTGGATCGTATGAAGTGGTACCTCAACTATATATGCTTACTCTTCAAATGGAAGTTTTATTTCTTTTCAAGATGAATTGCACTCTCACTGTCACAGTACAACCTCCTATTCTCCTTCTTCTTTCCCAATTCCTCCATAAACCTCTGTAACAAAATCATCTCTTTATTAGCCTCTGTAGCAACAATATAGTCTACGTTTTTTGTTGAAAGTGCAACAACCTTTTACAGTTTCAAAATCCAACTTACTGTTGTTCCACCTATAGTAAAAACATACCCTATGGTCCTCCTCTTGCTGTCTTTATCACTTGCCATATATGAATCAACATATCCCTGTAGAAAAGTGTCTGAACCTCCAAAACATAATGCATGAGTAGCAGTACCTCTCAAATACCTAAGAATCCACTTTACTACCTCCCAATGTTCTTTACCTGAATTGTTCATATACCTGGTCACAACTCCCACTGCATGTGCAATATCTAGTCTTATGCAAACCATTGCATACATCAAGCTGCCAACTGTTGATGAATAAGGGACCCTGGACATGTATTTTATCTCCTCCTATGTCTTGGGACACATTTCCTTAGTTAATTTTAAATGGCTTGCCAAAGGTGTACTAACTGGTTTTTCATTGTGCATTCTAAACCTCTCCAACACCTTCTCCATGTACTCACCCTGAGACAATGTCAATTTGTGATTTTTTTTGTCTCTTTTTATTCTCATAAAATCATTCATCGCAAATGAATTGGCTAATTTATTCTTGAGCACATTTATATCCTGCATATTAGACCTTGCAACAAGCATGCCATCTACATACAATAGCAAGATAATATAACTTCCATTTTCTAGCCTTTTAAAAAAAACACAGTGGTCAGAATGACATCTACTATAACCCTGTTCTGTCATAAACCTGTCAAACTTCAAATACCACTACCTTGGAGCTTGCTTTAGGCCATACAAGCTCTTCTTTAACCTGCATACCAAATTCTCCCTCCCTTTGACCTCATACCCTTTTGGTTGCTGCATATAAATCTCTTCCTCCAAATCCCCATGGAGAAAAGTTGTTTTTACATCTAGTTGTTCAAGATGCAAAATCTTCTACTGCCACGAGACTCAAAATAGTTCTAATTGAAGTCATTTTAACAACACGAGAAAATATTTCATCAAAATCTATACCTTTGTTTTGTGCAAACCCCTTTACAACAATTCTATCCTTGTACCTCTTTTCTCCTCCATCTTCTTCCTCCAACTTGTAAACTCATTTATTCTGCAATGCTCTTTTTCCCACAGGCAATTGAACCAAGTCCCAAGTCTGGTTATTTGACAAAGAATCCATTTCCTCTTTCATGCCTTGCTCCCACTTCTTTTTGGTGTCTACCTGCATTGCCTCTTCATAACATTCTGGTTCACCATAATCAGTCAACAATAAATAATACAATGAAGGAGAGTAACGTTCAAGGGGTATACTTAACCTGGTATATCTTCTAACAACACTTGCAGGTGTTTGAGGTACCTACTCCCGAACCCTGTAGATGGGGTACCCCCCTCTGCACTCCCCCGTGTGTGTTACACATTATTTTCATCATCCCTATGACTGTTAATGATGTAAACCTGTCTATAGTCTTCATAGGGGTCAGTGGCCTGAGTTCCTGAAGAAAGAAGGGAGACGAACTTTTACTCTAGAAAAGAAGGTACATTTTCCTTTGTAAAAACCCTATAAAAAAGGAAGTTCGTAGGCTGCATTATAGCTAGGGTGTGAGAATTCTTGATTCTTGCAGGCTGCATCATAGCTAGGTCGTGATGGGTTCACAGTCTACTCTATAGGCAGGGTGAGAGAATGCTTACACGTAGGAAAAACGAGCGTTTTCTCGAATCTTTTAGAAGGAGAAACTTCCAGGGTGAGGTGGCATATGAATGGTTTGGATCTTACTCACTTTCATCATTTAGTGGGATCATCCTAACCTCCTCACCTTATCCTCTTTAGCTTATAAAAGGAGAGGAGCTCTCATGGAGAAGGGCTAAGTTGGATTTGGCTTGGAATTATTATCTTGGTTGGAGTATTTTTTATTTTTGCCTTTGTCAAGATAGATTGTGAATAGTATCATATCTATGCTCTCTGAATTATTGGAGTGGAAGTATGTGGGGAACGAAGGACAATTGGAAGGGACCTTATGACATCAAGGCCATGGTTGTAATCTCTCTTTCATGTTTAATATGGTACAGTAATATGATTCTTTCCTATAAATCTTGTTGTGTTTTATTGTATGATTCCTTGATCACATACATAGGTTTATATTGAGTTTATGCTATTACTATCAGTTTGGTTGGTTGCGTTCTTTTGTAGGATCATCATTGTATGAGCATTGGAATGGAGCTAGGATGGAGATAGCAAGAGGAAACGACATTTAAATAGTATGTCACCTATCTCTCTTTAGTTAGTAAATTCAATATTCGAAACTTAAGGAAAGCATCATGTTCTGGTGTGTTTTGTTCTAGATCTAGGTCGATCTAGGGAGATCAATTAGTGTCTGCACCTACCGATTTATCCGATAACAGCGTGGAAGAGTGTACATACTTCCAGGGTGTAAAAATGGCATACGAGGGAAAGACTCAATATCCCTCTTCAACTGTAGGTAGTAGGTATGGAATACTGCGTTCGACTTCCATTGTTTCCCCATATCACTCGAATTCCAGAGTGTCGTGAACTTTGTAGCTAATGGCTTGAACGGATTAATGTCAGGGAAGGTCGCACCTTCTAACATCTCCCAAGTAGTGAATGCGACGAGGATCAACAACTAGCTAAAATGGAACTTGTAGCCCTGATCCTTAGCTTCGCGACAATCTAGTTCTAACTGATTGATTGGGTAACTGGGCCAGTTCATCTATAGTCCTTCCAGATATTTTCCTATGAGGTCAATGAAAAACCCTGTGACCTACGTGGGTCTATTCTTTCTTAATATCTTACCAAAAATCAACTCGCATGCTAGGTGCAATACACCATTCTGAATGGAGGCTACCTTGTAACCTCACATCCCTTTCTCTACATCATCATAGGTGTCTTTGATCTTCTGTGCTAGGGCACGGTCTCCAACTTTCCCTGGATAAAAGTCTTGTGGGTCTGGTCCCTGCATGCTCAATCCGATGATCCTATGGATCAACGTCAAATAGACGATGATGCATTGGTCCAACCATAGATACCCTCCATGGAAGCACGACAACAAAAGATTAATGCACATGTTAACCTCTTGGTGCCTTCCAAAATGTGGTATCTTCATTACGTTCAAGATAATGGACCTTGCGATGTCCATAGTCCATGGCTGGGGGAAGATCTTCGATTTCTTCCCCTTGTTCTTGGTCAAATATTTGTGAGGTGTGAGCATGGCATAGATCTTGCGGTATCCTAGGTTATAGTCACTTATATTCAAGGTTGGAATCCTCTCCAACTGTGGTCTAAATGCTTGTATTCCCTTTAGGAGGTACACAGTGATGACTTTGTCATTGAAGTCCCTCAGGACACTATCACGACTCACCACATTGGCCAAGGGTCGGATTTAGTCGAGTAGGATGGATGAAATGAGCTTCGCATTCACCAAGTCATCACGATGCTTATTTATTTTCTCAGTCGTAGCTCGAGATGGTTCAGATCCATGAGCAATCGACAGGGAGGCTTGCACTCCTCTCATCGATGAGGCTTGGATGCCTACAAACATCACCTTCTCAGCCATGAGTTCTATTAGAATCTCTTCGATCGATTTTTCTGTTGCACTAATTGCGTATGACATGCACACTTGAGATTTGATATCTCAGGTCGGTGAACAATACTCAATGTAACAACGAGGTCTCACTAATCACTGCATGAAATCAACTAATTCTTTGCAGGCACAACTAATCACAATTGGAAAAGGTGTTCTCGGTGCAACGCTCGATGGGATAAATAGATATTGTCATAATGGTTTCTTTCAATGGGTCCCAACAGTCCAACAGTGAACTTTCAAGCCATAACTGCTTTCCTAACCATTCATGAGTGTCAATTGAATGGTCATATTTCCTCCAACGGTCATATTGCTTCATCATGGCGAAGTGGCTTTTTGTGTCGTACTGATATTCCAATGAATTTCAAGTTCTAGAAACCTTTCTTCTGTGAAGTATTCTCTAGAACTTCTTGCAATTTTTATAACTTTACCCTCTTCTTACTGAGCTTTCTGACCTTCTTTCCGGTGATTTGAATAATTGGTTTCCTCTTTCCATTATCATTCTTATCTCCTCTTGGAATGATAACTTCTCACTGTGGAGGGTCTTTCATAGGGTTCAAGGGTAATACTTCTCTTTCTGGGGTGGGTTCTCTACTCTCTTGTACAGACAGGTGTCTCCAGTCTTCCTATGTCCTTTCAACTTTGACATCCATATATTTGGTTTCTAGTATCTTTGACTGGTTCTCTTGTTCTTCGAGTAAGTGTGCTATTCTCCTAGACATGAAATCTCTTAGTTCTTTCTTTTTTTGTTCTATATCCTTCTCTTCTTGTTTCCTTCGTATCTGATCTTTCTCAATCTAGGTTTTTCCTAGCAAGATATCAAATGGGGCGATGTTCTCAATAAACTTAACGATCTCAAATTATTTTTCTGTCGAAGTTCCATGAGAACTCATAGATGTCTGGGTAAGTATTCCACATAGGGTTATCAAATTTCCTCTAAATAATCCTATTCCTCCTAATGAAGGAACCATAGCAGATTTTCCCAAAATTTCCCAAGTTCTTTCTGTCATGATATTCATGTGTGTTTCCTCATCTAGGACACATTCTATGTTGAATTATCCTATTCTTGTTTCTATGTACTCTTTATCTTTTAAGACCTATGATAAGTTGATATTTTTGTGGTCATTCAAGGTTTCTTTCATCTATAGTAATACAGTCTCTGATTCTTTATGGGGTTCTATCATATCCTTAGTTTCTTGGCCTGTCTCATAGCTTTCTTGTTTCATATTCATCTTTTCAACTTTAGAAATCATTCTAGGATAATCCAAAACTTCATGGTCCATAGCTTTACAACAAATACAACTAGGTCTTCTACTAGGGAATTCCTTAGCAAGATGTCCCGATCTTCTACAACTATAACATAGGGTTAATCCCCTCTTTCTCTTAAATGATCCTCAACCTTTCCTATACTGCGCACTGGGATCATAGTAACTAACCTGCAAAAAAATTATTTCTAGGATATTGCATCCATTTGTTAGTCCAAACATTCTTTCTATGCATAGGGATAACATACCTTTCATTATTATCAGATCTATTCATATCAAATATTCTTTCTTCTAACTGTTCCCTAGTTTTCAGATTAAGACAAAATTTATCAAACATACCTAGATCCATTCTTTCAAAACAAAATTTTTCACTTATCTTACCTTTCTCAGAGAACAAAGCTTCAATATCTTACCTCTTTTCTTCAGATCAGACTTCTCTTCTCAGCACAGAGCTTCGCAAGTCAATACTGCACTTTCTTTTCTTCACTTCCCATCAATCACAGTTTCAGGTCCTGACAATGGAACCATTTTTTGGCATAGGGGCAGACCCAGGGTTCAATGCTTCAACAACACACCAAACAAACCCTAACTACCGGCCCTTTCATCGACACCTGCGAAGTAGATGAAGTCTCACCCGAGGTAGAGGCAGGGGTGGTTGCAAGACTCAAATGTCTGCAACCTAGATGGGACACAGATTTGTGATTAAACCACTCTAAAAAGCACTTAGCAGTTAACATTCATAAGTAATTAACCCTTATTCACATCATAGATCCAAACCCTAATTACAAAACAACGCAGTATTCTACCAGATATAACACATATAAGCACTTAGGATATGGAAAAAGATCAGATCTATCATTTATTCACAACATTTAAGCACTAAGATATCATACTACATTCATCTAAACATTCATTACTTCACTTAATATTAAATTGTATACACAAGACAATAACCAGAATGCACAAAGAAACCATAACACAAGATATACGTGGTTCACCCTAGTGTGGGGCTACGTACAACAACTCTTCTCTTATTTATTTTCTTCTGTCAATCTCCTTACATGCACATAGCCCAAAAACCCCGCTCCGCACAAGAAAGGAGATCTGCACACCTTGCTAGATCCTCCTTCCCTGAGTTAGGTCACATCACAAAGCATTCTTACAATCACTTGCACTTAGCTCTGCAAATCTCAACATACACTATGCACAAAGCCTTTGCAATCACATTGATAAAACTGTAGCACTTAACATCTTCTGCTTTTCTCCCCCCTTTCCTACATCACCTAGATATCTATTTATACATTACAAAATGGGCCTAAACATGGGTAACCCCATGGGTCGATATCCCATACCCGTTACATAAACCCTAATCTCAAAAATTTCCCTAAAAAGGGTCGAGATCCTACGATCTCTGCTTCGACTTGTGCTCCGCCTTTGACCATATTGTCAAAGTCCCAAAATAGGTCAAACATGACCAAGGATTCTAAAACTTGGTCAAGGGCCAACAAGAATCTGGATATTCCTACTAAACAACCCAGTTGAGGCTAAAGAATCTATCGCAGATGAAATAGCAGAAGAAGGACAACCAACAGTGACTGTCATAGAGGAAGAATAAATGGAGTAGACATCATAATCTACCCCAATAGAAAAAGAGCATGCAGATAAGGTGCTTACTCCATGGGAGAAGGAGCTAGAGGTTATGGAGGATTGGTTGAAAAATCCAAAACCAGTAGATGACTTCTATAAGCAGACAATCATGCAGATTTTGGGAGAAGGGAATTTGATAGAATTGCTAGAAAATTTTGGCCAGGAAGTTGAGTAGATGATGACTGCAGCACTGAGAATTACAACAGAAGATGAATGAAAATTCCATCCCAAGGAGAATCTAGAGGACGATGGAAATATGCCAAAAAGAGAATTGGAAGAAGAAAATCTACCTGAAGGTGAAGCTGAGCAGTATCTCAATGATGAGACTATAGAAGAGGAGTCTACAATGGGTTGTCCAGTTAGTTCCACATGAGATGAATATATCAGGGGGGATTGAGTTGATATGCCCATCAACGAGGAGGGAGTGCAGCGGGGAAAACTGCATAAAGAGAGCCAACCATTGGAACAACTCGACAAGTAGATAGAAGAAATCAAAAGGTTGATGTTGAGGTCAACAACATAAACTGTCAGCAGAGGAAGTTGAATAGAAGGAAGCCTATAAGAGCAGCAAGGAAGCAACAACAACAGTGAAGCAGTGGAGAAAATGGACAGCTCTAGAGGATAGTTTGGGATCCAGGTGGATTTCAACAGAGCTTGGAAGATCATGAGCAAGATATAATGAGTTTTTCATAGAAGTGGAGTATGATGAAGGAGAATCGCTCCAACCCAGCAACGCACCAGCTAGACAACACATTCAATGCTCATTCAATGAAGGGAGAGGCACCAACCCTCTCATTTTAAATTTTAAGTTGTAATTAAATGTTTGTAAGGCTGGAAGAGACAGGGCCATGCCTTTGTGAAGATAGTAGATGGATTTTCCTTTAATGGTTGATAGGCTGATAAGATCTAGATTCGATAAGGACTAGACATCCATTGAATGTAATTCAATGTAAATTAATGAGACTAGGTAGCTTGGAGGGAAGAGCTCGAGGATCCACTTTTGTAAAAATATATTTTGTATCTAGATTGATAAGGTATATGAAATAAGGCAAATTAGATTATGCAGATGAGGTTAGGAACAAAAGGAGAGAGCCGAGACTCGATTGCATTCGGAGCTTTTGTAAACATTGTAACAAACATTTAGATTAATATAAAGAGAAGTTTGTCCTGCACATGATTCTTTGTGTGTTTATGTGTATTTGGTGAATTTCATATTTATGTGTTTATGCATTTATGTTGTATATGTATGATGGGTTCCATTTGCAGGGAGAAACAAAATTTTTTGTCTGTGGGTTTTTTTTATTTAAGTCTAGGTTCTTTGTGGCTCAAATGCAAGGGGTTGCATGACAGATTGCTGAGGACTCTGTGAGCTAGTGCAAAGAGTGCACATCTGAGTTCTATGGAATTCAGGAAAGAACATGCCATGAGGTCGCACAAGAGGAATCATAAACTCAAAGGAGAACCTCAAGGTTACTGAACACCTTGGACGAAAGACTCTACAGAGGAGGGCACAAAGAGAAGACATAATTGATGAGGATTCTGTGAAGCTCTGCCAGGTGGGCATCGAACAAGTGCAAGGAGTGCACCAAGGAACTCTATTTTGAGTTCAGTGAGAAGAGAAGTGTCAAGGAGAAGACACTCACATAGTTACTGAATACTTTGCAAGCTTAGCAAGAAATTCTTCAGAATAAGTTTCCAAGAGGGCACTTGCATATCTTAGAGGGATGGAAGGGACAAAGACCTTTGAGTTTTGATCTGTTGAAGCTCAAGAAGGAGGCCCCTGTTGGGATTTTGGAGGTCGGGAGATTTGGGGTGACTCACATACAAATACCCAACATGAGAAATTGAGAAATGCCTTTTGATAGGCATGCAGTCACAGTCAGTGGTCACATGGAGAAATCTTGTGCTTGGTGCTTGTTCGCATGAGCAGAGTTTCATGAAAAGGACCTGTGGATATTTCTTGAAGATTCCAATAGGGAATTGAAGAGATAATATAGCTTGAGGGTGAGAAGATCCAGTGATCAGGAGGTCAATGGACCCTACCGAGGTAGGGGGTCTACACTAATTGGTATTAGAGATGATTTTTTCGTCTGTATATTTTAGGTGAAGGAGATAAAGGAGATAGTATGATACCATCAAGTGTTATCAGAGCATAGAATTTGTCTGCAGATCATAGGAAAATGGAAAAGGATAAGATGGGAATTCTCTCGGTTGTAGAGTGAACAATAGACTTGCCAGGAGGGAAGGTAGAAGAAAAGGATGGATACTGAAGACCAAAGGAGTGGTCAAGGCAAAGAATTCCAGTAGAAAAGCAAGGCTGAGATGGACCAAGAGCTCAATGAGATAAGAGCACAGATGGAGAATCTTGCATTTAAAATGCACCAGGATGTAAAGGCGCATTGGGTGTATGAGTGGCCCATGAAGAAGAAGGTGAAGTGGCTAGTTAAAGAATTGTTGGCTAGAGGATAGCAAAGGTTGTTGAGAATATGGTTGAGGTATATTGAAAGACTCAGAGGTGAAGAGAAGATGGTTCACATCTGTGAGCCAGAAACTGGAAAGAGTCTCAGTGATGATGAGGAGAAGAGATTAGAGAAGGGTCTTGGAAATTGTCAGGTGAGAAGTGAGTAACTTTCAGGTTTCCTAGAGGGAAATGAGAAGAGATCAAGCATAGATATCATAAAATGCTAGGTGAGTAGTGAAGAAAGTTCAGATTGCCAGGTGGGAAATGAGATGGGATCATTGGAGGATATCATAGACTGTAAGGAGGGCAGGGCATAAATCCCAATTCGCCAGGTGGGCAAGGGAGAGAAGATGAACTCAGCTGAGATTTCATATTAGCAAGGAATGCTGACAACGGAGGATTAGAGGAGTATTCTAATCATTGGAGGAATCTGGATATTCCTACCAAATAGCCCAGTTGAGGCTAGAAAATGTGTTGCAAATTAAATAGGAGAAGAAGGACATCCAACAGTGACTCTCATAGAGGAAGAAGAAATGGACCAGACATCAAAATCTGCCTCAATAGAACAAGAGCATGTAGATAAGGTGATCACTCCATGGGAGAAGGATTTAGAGATGCTGAAGGATTGGTTGAACAATCCAGAACCAGTAGATGACTGCCATGAGTAGATAGTCATGAAGATTTTGGGAGAAGGGAATTCGATAGAATTGCTCGAAATTTTTGTCCAGGAAGATGAACTGATGATGATTGCAGCACTGAGGCCTGCAACAGAAGATGAATCATAATTCCATCCCAATGAGTAGCTGGAAGAAGCTGGAAATATGCCAACAAGAGAACTGGAAGAACAAAATATGTCAGAAGGTGAAGCTAAGAAACAACTCAGTGATGAGACTACAGAAGAGGAGTGTACAACAGGTTGGTGAGTTAGTGCCATAGGAGATGAATATAGTAGAGGGGATCGAGTTGTTCTTCCCATCAATGAGGAGGGAGTGCAGTGGGAAGACTGCATAAAGAGAGATAAGCATTGGAATAGATAGAAAAGGAGATAGAAAAAATCAGAAGGTTGATGTTGAGGTTAGGAGGAGGCAGCTTAACAAAAGGAAGCCTGCAAGAACAATAAGGAAGCAACAACATCAACGAAGAAGTGGAGCATATGGAAAGCTCTAGAGGATAGTTTGGGATCCAGGTGGATTTCAATAGAACTGGGAAGCTCATGAGAAGGAGCTCATGAATTTTTTACAACAATGGAGGATGATGCAGGAGCATCGCTCCAACCCAACAACATGCCAACTAGATAACACATTCAATGCGGATTCAAGGAAGGGAGAGGCGTCAACCCTCTCATTTTAAATTTAAATTGTAATTAAATGTTTGTAAGGCTGGAAGAAATAGGGCCATGCCTTTGCGCAGATAGTAGATGGAGTCACCTTTAATGGTTGACAGGATGATAAGATCTAGATCTAGATCTGATTCAAACTAGACAGTCGTTGAATGTAATTCAATGTAAGTTAATGAGAGTAGGTATCTTGGAAGGAAGAGCTCGAGGAGCCGATTTTGTAAAAATATATTTTGTATCTAGATTGATAAGGTAGATGAAATAAGGCAAATGAGATAAGCCAGATGAGATTATGCATATGAGGTTAGGAACAAAAGGAGAGAGTCGAGACTCTATTGTAGTCAGATCTTTTGTAAACATTGTAACATACATTCTAATTAATATAAAGAGCAGTTTGTCTTGCATATGATTCTTTGTGTGTTTATGTGTATTTGGTGAATGTCATCTTTATGTGATTATGCATTTATGTTGTAGATGTATGATAGGTTCCATCTGGAAGGATAGACAAAATTTGTTGCCTATAGGTTTTCTTATTTCAGTTTGGGTTCTTTGTAACTTAGTGAAAGGGATTGCATGATAGAGTGTTGAGGACTCTATGAGCCAGTGCAAAGAGTGCACATCTAAGTTTTGTGGAATTAAGGAAAGAACGTGATAGGAGGGTGCACCAGAGGAATCATAAACTCAAAGGAGAACCTCAAGGTTACTGAACACCTTGGAGGAAATATTGTGCAGAGGAGGGCATAGAGACAAGACATAATTGTTGAGGATTCTATGAAGATCTGCTAGGTGGGCATTGAGCGAGTGCAAGGACTGAACCAAGGAACTCTATTTTGAGTTCAGTGAGAAGAGAAGTGTCAAGGAGAAGACACTCATAGAGTTACTGAATACTCTGCAATATCAACAAGGAGTGTTGGAGAAGAAGTTGCCAAGAGAGCACTTGTGTCTCTTCAAGGAACAAAAGGGACAAAGACCTTTGAGGTCTAAGTAGTTGAAGCTCAAGGAGGCAACATTGTTGAACAATTTGGAGGAATAATTGTGTAAGGAGTGCATTAGGCCAATACTCAAACAAAGTGTTGAAGACAACCAGTTGAAGGTCGGTCGAGAACAAGGAGTGTGTATAAAAGAGAATTGTTTCAAGTTCAAAATATCAGGAGGTTGAGTGCAAATGTGTGCCAGGAGGAGCACCATAAATCTTCTAAGGAAGAGGAAGGTTCGAGCCCCTTTAGATATCTAATTCAGTTTTAAATCTCAGAAGAGATAGCATGAGGAGTGTGTAAGAGTGGACTTATTCCAAGTCTCAAAGCTCAAGAGAGATAGCGTCTTTAGAATGTAGGCGAGACCAAAGTCATTGGGCTCGCAGAGGAATCAAAGGTCGAGGACTTTGAAACATTGGAAATCTTCCAAGTCAGGAAGAAATTCAAAGCTCAGGAGGAGGAGCATCGACAACCATTATATCAGCTACAAAGGAGGAAATTTGGACTGTTGAATCTCACATCCAAACACCCAGAAGAGCACACAGGAGGAAACAGATCTCAGCCGTAGGATCTAGGAGAACGTGGACCAATAGGCGTTGGATCTAGGGAACATGCACAAGGTTTAATCTTGTTGGAGTTGCACAAGAGAGTGGATATTGTGAAATGCGAAGTTCGAAAATCATCGGGACCATCCATCAAAAGGGGACATGTGGTGAAGGATCAACATTTCACTGACTCGCAGCAGAGAAAGGTCAAAGGGTAGAATCGTGAGAACTCGCGAGGCCCAAGTTAGCGATTTGATAGTGGTATTTATATCCAGAGGAGCATGAGCCATTGATTTGGCACTCTAAAATATTGACATTTCAGGAATTCAAGAGTATGACGAAATATTCTCTCGAAAGTCGTGAGTCGCGAAATCTCGATGCCCTTGGAAGGTTTGGCCCCAGGTCATAGAGAGGGGTCATATGTACGGGGGATAAGTGAGGAGATAGAAAGTGCTAGGCCCCTATCAGGATTTCAAAGGTCAGGAGAGTTGGGGTGACTCACATACAAATACCCGACACGCGAAATCACAAAACTCCTTTTGATAGGTGTGCAATCACAGCCAGTGGTCACGTGGAGGAAGCTTGTGCCTGGTGCTTGTTCACATAGGCAAGATTTAATTAAAAGGACCTGTGGATATTTCTTGAAGATTCCAATAGGGAATCAAAGAGCTAATCCAGCTCAAGGGTGAGAATATCTAGTGACTGGGAGGTTAGCGGACCCTACCGAGGTAGGGGGTCTGCAAAATTGATTATACAACTTGTTATACAACTATTGTTTTAGTGAAAAGATAAACTATTTGAAAACCTATTCGATGACTTGTATATAGATATTTTTCTAATTCTTAAGATATTATTTTAAGTCTTTATTTTCACATAGCCAACAATTCATTGCATTGTTGGTTGTTGTATTTTATGTTTGTCTTTCATATCCCCAATTGTACATCAATATCCATACCATTAGCTAAGGAGAGCCTACCTTCATACATTAAATTCTAGTCCAACCATATTCTCATCTCTGAAAACATATCCTCTAGTTGACCAATTAAACCAACTTGTAAAAAACCAACCTTTCCAAATGTGAGGTGGCATAGCTTGGCCCTTTAGAATCCAAGTGCAAACTTTAGGACCAACACCTTGCATGACATGCATGTATTGCAGAGCATTAGATCATGATACAAAAGAATGGCCTCAACTGATAACAAAGTAGTAGGAAAGAGCGAATCAAAACTAGTATCAGAACCAACAATTGAATCAGAACCATAACCCATAGATGATAGCAGCTGAGGAGCATGACGATCATCTTAGAGTAGCAACCGTTATGCATGAAGGAATGCGAACTGGGAAAGATGCGATAGAAAAAGGAAAAAGGGTTGAGCAATGGATAAGGAAAGAAGTTGAGACTACAATAACACTCAATCCACAAAAAGAGAAATAAACATTTCAACAATCCAGGAAGGAGATATTAGGACTAGAATCGATAACATTGATGTTAAAGACACCACTAGTATATGATATATCATGAGTTTATGATCGCACCGTTCTATAAAGGACATTCGAAAAGGTAAGTACTTTGAAATAATTTATAAAGAGTTGTTTAGAATTGATGAAGAATGAAACATCAATGAATGAATTACATGAAATGATCGATCTGTACAAATAAGACAGAGAATACCTATGACATAAAGAGAACTAAACCAGGTATTGCATAAGAAGAGGACAAACAGAGAATTCAGATTAAGTGTGTATATAGGAGAATATGACATGGATAATTCCATCCTAGACTTTGGATTGGATGTCAATGTTCTTCCAAGATATACATGGGAGATGATGGGGAAGTCGAAGCTCGTTTGGTCAATTGTTTAGTTAATATTGGTAAAACAAAATAATATAATACCAATCAAGAGACTGGTAGGAGTACCTATTAACATAGATGGAGTGCACAACGTAGCTAAATTTGAGGTCATTGAGATTGTGGATAACAATCATTCATATCCAACATTTCTTGGGTTGTATTGGGCCTTTGAAAATCAGGTGATTATTAACTTGAAGAAAATATAAATGGTTTATGAAGGAGGAGGCCTAAAAGTCATTGTGCCATTATACCCCACATAGGCAAGAAGATATGTGGAGCCAGTGAGAAAGGAAATCGATAACTTGTATAATATGACTGCGTACATGCATGACTATGTCAATCCCACTGTAGATGGTGTGTTTATTTGGAGAAGCATTAGATGTTGCACATTAGACTCATAGGAATGAATTCAACATTGGAAGCATAGGTTGCACGAAGTATCAATCATAAGATGTTCTCGCATTACTCTCTCTTTGTGTTGGATCATAACAGAGGTATGTAATACGCCAAAGTTTGATGGACTAATTGAGGTAAGTTCCTTTGTCAATGGATTTGAGTTGCAAATACCCTAAAAACAAAGATTGTTGTCTTTTTTTCACTAAGAGAAACCCTGGTGAGATGGTGGGAAACACACAAGGAAGGAATAGAGGATTGGTAGCACTGTAAAAGGTTGATGAAGATTATATTTGGAACAGGAGAGATTGTTCACAAGCACACAAGAATGAGTAGTTCGACATACCATATTGCACAAATATATAGGGATCAACAGTCCGACAAAGCATATTGCGTAGTGTATAATGACTTGGAGATAGGTGTCAAAGAAGGAATGGATGCACAGGTTCATAATACAATTGATATGGTTCCCAATAAATGGTACCTAGATATAGAAGTGCACAAAGGGATGACAGAATGGGAAGAGATCATACAAAATTTTAAGATAAAATGCAACTTTGACGTTGAATCACCTTTAGTAGATGCATCTCTGCAATTCATTAGAAGAAAAAAATGTATGGAAGAAGATCATATAGAAATAATACCGATGTGTAGTGCACACATAGAGACCGGGACAATCCATGAACTATTAGAATGTTATAATGTTATTGAGGAAGATCAAGAAGAAGAAAACCCGAGAAATGTGAAAGCACCAGAGACTGGAGGGAAGCATGTCATAGTCGATCCATAACTTGAATCTGATGCATACACAAAGTTGTTAAGAGTGTGCAAACTGAATATTGGTAAACAAGAGAAATTGAAGTTCACGAATATTGGTAATTATTGGAACAATGAGGCCGTGGAAAAGATTGCAGACCTGTTGTACAAGTACCAAGATATATTTCCCACAACCTTTTCAGAGATGAAGGGAATAGATGGAGAATTATGAGAAATGAAGATCTTGTTAAATCCAAACGATAAGATAGTAAGATAGATACCTTACAAATTGAATCTGAAATACAAGGAAAAAGTGAAAGTAGAGCTTGATAGAATGATATAAGTTGGTATCATTGAGCATGTATTAGATTCTGAATGGATAAGCCTAATGTTAGTGCAAGATAAGAAAGAAAGGGTATTAGGATTTGCGTAGACCTAAGGAAGTTGAATGATGCATGTTTTCATGACCCTTTTCCTATCCCCTTTATCAACGAAGTGTTAGAAAACATAGGAGGGAAGGATCCCTACTCATTCACCAATGTATTTTCAAGATACCATTAGATAAAGATTGTGCCAGAAGACAGGCATAAGATGACATTTGCGATAGAATTGGGAAGCTTCAAGTACACAGTGATGTCATTTGAGTTAAAGAAACAAATTAATAGTTGATCATAGGAAGTATATATAATTTAGGCATATATGGGATACTACGACGATGTGTGTTATAACACAAAAGAGACATGATACTAGTTGAGGTGCATGATGGAATTACAAGAGGTCATTATGTAGGTAAGGAACAATGCAAAATATCTTGCATGCAGAGCTATGGTGGAACACTCTCCATAAGAACGCTAAGGAATATTGTAAAAGTTGTGATGTTTGTCAGAGAGTAGGAAGGTCGTCACAAAGGGATGATATGCCTATGAATATGAAAGTCACCTGATAGGTGTTTTACAAATAGGCATTGGATTTTATTGGACCAATTAACCCACCAACAAGGATATCGAGATCTGGATACATAATTACTGCGACAAACTACTTGACAATATGGGAAAAGGAAGAACCAGTTATCGATTGTAGTGTGGAGACAACCACATATTTGTTATTTGAGAATATAGTTAAAAGGTTTGGGTGTCCTAAAGTAATTATGTGTGATCAGGGGACTCACATTTTGAACAATACCATTACAACATTGACTGAAGAATTCCATATTCAACACCAAAAGAGCACTCCATATCACCCACAAGTTAATGGAACTATGGATGCCTTCAATAAGATATTGAAGAATGCATTGACAAATGTTTGTAATGTATGATAGGATGATTGACACTTAAATATACATGCAGTGTTATAGGCCTATAAAACTACATGCAAAAATTTAATAGGTCAGACACCCTTTAGAATAGCATATGGTTAGAAAGAAGTCATGCCCATGGATTTTCTGGTATAGATTATGCACATTGTTGTGATGGCAGACATTAAGGATTTTGATGCAATGGAAGAAATACTATCACAGTTACTAATATTAGAGGAAGACCGATTTGTTGGAGGATTCCATCGGCAAGTATAGAAGGCACAATAAAAGCATGTCATGATAGACACATCAAGCAGAAGAAGTTCTAGACAAGAGATGTCGTACTTCTCTATGATAATAAGTTCTTACATCATCCTGGGAAGTTTATGATGCATTGGCTAGGACCATACATGATTAGATATGTGACATAAGCATGTGTCATTCAAGTAGAATAGTTAGATGGATAGGTTGTGGAAGGAACAATTAATGGGAGTCTAATGAAACTATACATGAACTACCATCCTTCTACGCACTAGGAGAGTTGCACAGACTAAGTTGTATCATAGTGTACAATAGCAAGAAAACACAGAAAAATAAATAAAAAACAAGTAAAATAGGAAAAATCAAAGAAAATGGTTTAGGGAAGAATTTGAAAGATAGGAAATCCAAGAAATTAAGATTAGAAGGTAAAAAGGAAAAGTAGGTAAGTGTCATAGAGGATAAATAAGCAGGAAGATGAGCGTATAGACAAAGAAAGAAATTTCACACAGTGAAAAGAGTTCATGTAGAGAGAAGAGATTGCATAGAGTGAAGATATCATGTAGATAAAAAATAAGAGAATTTAATACAACCATGATGAGACGTGAAATAAAGAGATACCATGATGAATATGCAATGGCACATCTTAAAAGTAAATGCAAATTGGCCAGAAGATCTTGACAAGTTGCAAAATCAAACATATAATTCACCAAATATGTGGAATTGAGGGAGAATTAAGGTAGGTAATGAATGTGAACCAGTGGTGGATTGGAAAGAAAGTTTAGGCACGAAGGGAAGATCACAACTGGAAATGAATTATAAAAGCAATAATAGGGTTGATGGAGGAAGGTTATTATTAATTAGCACTCGCATAGAGAGCATAGTTTCAAAGTAAAGTTATAGAGCCTAAGCTTCAGAACTAAAGAGCTGAAGTTTTAGAACAAGTTGGGACTAGAGACCAGTCACAAAAGAAGATGGGACCACCTAAGGAAATAAAAAATTCAACATCAGTACCGAAGAAACTGCGCAATCAACCAACAAGGGAACCTGTAATGGAAGAGAAACAAGAGGCATTTTCCTTAACATCACGATTCATAAGGGATTATATCCCACTAAGAAAGCCATCAACATAACAAGTAAATTTATATAAGGACACAAAGTATCAACTCGTGGAGCCATCATTTCAAAAAAGAGTAATTGTAGAAGGGGACATGTTAGGTCTAATACCTATGTTAAAGTATGTCGACCATTACATCACTGATGAGAAGAAGTTTCCATAGTTAGTACTTAGCAAGTGTTTGAAGAATAAAATTACTTCTGAGACACAGATGATAGTCATTGAGCTGCAGATGTTAGCCATGGGGTTGAAAAAGGAAGGAATTTTGAACCTCTTTGATATACCCCATTTTGGAAGGAGACAAGAGATTAATGCTTGTGTAAAAATGTTGCTATGTTGTGTGAATGGGGGATACATGTGGCTCAATAGGATAGTTTCCATTGAAACAAATTTGATTGTATGTATTACCGGTCTTCCTTCATAGGGGGAGGACCCATATTAATTTCTTTTTATAAGAAGAATGAGAAATATCTCACTGAGAGGATGAAGGTAAAATTCCATACATTTTTTCAACAACATGGATTGGATGTCTCAAGCATATGTGACCCAACAATAAGGCTTGTGATGCAAGACTTAGTATGTAAGTTGTTAATAAAGTGCATAAAAGATCAAATCCCAACAATGGTCATAGAAAAAGAGGAAAGGTGCATTGAGGGAATATAAAGGAACTAGGCCACATTCTTATTAAACCATTTTTTGTTTTATTGTGAGGAAGCACATGATAAGGGGACTAAGTTCCATTATTCCTGATTACTAATTCTAATAGCACTATCATCTTGGAGAGAATGAGATGACACACAATGTTTGGGCGTCAAAGAGAAACCATGTTTATTCATGCAGTTTCAGAACCTTTGGTATACTACACATAAGGTGTGACAAATGGAAAGTAATGTTTCATTTTACATCTATGAGGAAACTATTAGAGACAACATTGAGAGGACACCGCACATACCACCACAGGTGGTCGAGGCATATAAGGTAGTGGTGCACTTTAAGGTAGGGCATGACCACATGTATGTACAAGCAAAGAAGAACCCTAATCAACAATGGTTACCGGAAAAATACAAGTTGATTGAAGATGATATGGGCCACATTATGGTTAATTGGGATGATGATTGGAATATTCCACCACCAGATACTGGGCCATTAGAGAAACAAAACCCACAAATCCACGAGGTCGATGAGGATGAAGAAGAAGGAGACACACATGAAAAAGGGAATGTTACCAGTGAAAAAAACCAATAGACAACACCATGTAGAGAGAGGAAGAGGAAAGAACCAAAGACAAGGAGATATGTGCCACAATAGACAAATAACAAGGTCATCAAATAAGTGGCTATCCAGGATTTGATAGAGTAATATTTGGAGAAGATAGGTGATCAAGTGAAATAAGTAACATATGATGCATTTCAATGCATGACACAACAATAGAAATATATGAACATACATATGCAGGAAAAGATGGTTGAATTGCACCAACTAATATATGCAACAAACAACATGCTAGGGTGACCGACAGAGGAGGAACCAACAAAAAGAACTACCAAGACTAGGGAGGCATGGATAAAAATCTCACGGTCATTAGCAATTGCGAGTGAATGAATATAGATCAAATTAGTGATAGGGGTGGTAGAGTTCCCCATGATAGAGATGCAAGAACATGCAAGGGAACTAGGTCACATTGACTTAGTGCTATCACAACTGCCAATAGATGTATTGCAGGAATTACAGATGAGTGCGATGAAAGAGTTGAATGTGTGTGCATATAAGACATAGAGTGAGTTAGTTAAGGTTACAACCAAGAATGTAGCTTTGGAGATGGAGTTCATAAAGGTCAAGAAGGAGCATTATGAGGGCACATAGAAGGTTGAAAGAGTGCAGTAGGAATTCGAGAAATTATACCAAGGACTCCCAGAGGCTTAGAGAGAGAGAAGGAGGCTCCAGTCGAGGACCAAATAATGAATATAAGTGAATCCATTAATTGATTTCACACACGAATAGTCAACCTAGAAGTACTTATGACACTGATCACTCCACTTGAAGAGAGGTAGAAAAGAGAGAAAATCATGAAAACATTGGTGGAAAGATTAAAGACTTTGGAAGTAGAATGTGCTCGGTTTTATATAGAAAACACAGGAATTTCAACAAAACTAAGTAAATATAAGGAGAAACAAGATATCAGCTAGAAGATCTAAGTTGTTTTGAAAAAGGAACAAAATTTTAAAGTAGTGATGGGAACATTATCGCTAGCAGAGGTGGTAACAACGATGAATGAGAATAGAAAGTTGTATTAAAAAATGAATCATCTAAGGGTGGAGTAGTAGGATCGTGCACAAAAGATAAAAGTAATACAAGACGAATCATAAAGAGCGACAACGGCCTTAGAAACAACTCAAGGAATAATCAAACAGGAAGTTGATGAAAGTGTCACAAAGATGCAAGTTGGGATCACTGTAGACATAGTTGACCAAATTTTGCAGAAGGAATTAGAGGTAAAGGAGAAGGCCACAAAAATTAAGGAGACCTTCAAAACATTCATGGTGCACTGAAAGAATGCCTAAGTGGCTTGGGACAAGCCATAGGTGAGTGTTGGGGGCCTGTTGGATAGGAAGTTTGGATAAGTTTAGGATATGCACCAGAATAAGTGAAAGAATAAAAGGTATTTAGAAAATGGACCAGAGCACACATCAGGAGCAAGTTGAAGGAGTCAAAGAATGTGATAGAAGGAAGTGCAATGGAGAAAAACACAAAAGGAGGAATTGTTTTATAGACCATTGAGTTTTTGGGACATTTTTTCCACTTTGTAACAGGATTATACCTATGTTTATGTATAAATATGTAAGGGGTTTTCAAATTTAGTGAGTTTCGAGGGTTAGACATGTGAGAAGATATTAGTGATTTTTTGGGAAGTTGTGTCGAGCGTTGAAGGAAGTTTAGAGGTATGACTAAGGAGTGAGGCCCAGAATGAAACAGAAAGACTTGGCAGGTTTGGGTAATGTTAATGTATCATATTTTGTAGCATAGTGCCTAGCTCTAAGAAGATTATCAATGAATAATATAAGAAGCCAGTCATTGTGGATGTATCCCAAGTTGGGTGAACCACGTTAAACCTATGTGTTGTGATGTGTTGTATTTGCATGTTATGATATTTACATTTATGGTGCAATGATGATAAAATATTAAGTATGATGAATGTGTTATTTTTGTATGATGTTATAATGTCTCACACTGAAGTAACTTATAATTGAATGAGTATCAAGTAGAGGGATGTCATACACAGGGTATGTCGCATAATAAGTAATTGTTAAGTAATGAAACTTGTGCACATGAGTAGATGTCTAGTAAAGAAATATTGAATTCCTCACTCCCCCTCATCACTGCATAACCTTGGTTCCTATAGCCCCTCTATATTCCTTAGGCGTGATTTCACTTTCTCTACAGGTGATGTCGAAAGGGATGGTGTCTAAGGGTTTTTTTGGTATATTGATGATTAACCCCGAGTCTTCCCATTGTGTGCCAACACTTAGTTGCATTGAGGTCCAAATATTGCAAGGATATTGGATACACCTTTCCCACAGTCTTATCCCACAATCTCATCATATTTACTTGATCAGGAATATGCTTTTAGAGTCTTGAATGTGCATTGTCTTAAGACTAGCTTGAATCCTGGAGGCCAAAATCCCATCATGCTCCCATCATTGGGTTTGTCTTATTTTTATATCCAAGTGAAGTCCTTTGCGATATTACCGAGGTCTAAAAGGCATGCACTTCTTTTTCTTGATCATTATCAATGATCCATAATTGAGGGGCTCATATCCCACTCATTTCACCAACACAGACCCTGTGCAAAAAATGATCTTTGAACTCTATCTTATCTCTGTCTCTAATGAGAAAGGTATTCATGCTCGTTATCCTACACACATAAAACACTTAGTTCTCTGAGTTTTGGTTGTATTTCTCAATGCATTTCTGATTGCAACCACTCTCTCGATTATTTGATCAACTCACTCACACTCATTCTTATAGGTTGTAACATAGTTAATGCTATCATATGGAGAGGCCCTAGTATCATACATAATTCCATAATCTAATTACCAAATGACATAAATATTGTCTTTGTTATCAAATATTTCATGATAACCCTAGAGTCCAAACATTTATTTCTCAACACATGATCTAATATCCAAATAACTCATGCAACAATCAAATTATTATTTAATGAATGAACGATCCTAAAATGATATTGAAAGGAGGTGGAAATGATATCCATTAATAACTAATTCATACCCTTATTCAATGCACCATACATTCATTTTCCACTCAATATACTCAACATTTATCTCATAACAATTATCAAAATGTACATGCTTGGACCATGAGATAATGAGGAAAATCGAGAAGAGGTTATAACTGACCCAAGGTAGATTATTTGGAGCTCTTTGGTACCATATTTAGAGCTTGGGATAATGAGGTGTTACACCAAAATATCAAGGCATATTAGGGTTAGGTTTTATCACATTAGCTAACAAATGAAATGTGTCATGGTTTCTCCAGGAGCTAGTGTTGCAGTTGGACAATGAAGAGTGGGCATGTGGGGGGATCTCTTCTGGCTAGAGATCACAATCAAAATTTTGGAGAATAAGATGAAACTCATTGGTATATCTCTAGGGTGGGGTTCACACTCAAATCATGTGAAATAAAGAAGAAGGGTGTGGAGGCTTTAGTACACTAGGTTTTTATTTTAGATACATTTGAGTAGCAAGGGAACATTGGATAGCGCACCTAGCTGCTAGGGTGAGGTCACATGTAGTGTAGATAACAAATACACAGGGGATGGTGTGCCTATCTCATGGAGTGGAGTCATGTGCAATTTATACAGTGGAATTAATTCATGTTAGCAAGTTAATAATACATTGGAGGTATATCTTCATGAGAGATTCACCCAACTACCAGTTAAATGCCCAACAATATGAAAAAAGTCTCAACAAACAATCTAAATGTGCAACATGATGGATATGCCCCAGAAACAAGATAATTATTTTTGGCACATCATTTCATCATATAGACAATAAGAATATGCCCCAAATATATAATAATATTTTTTAGCAAGATCTCAACCAACTCCGGAAATTTTTCTAGTGCATGGATGGTGGATATTATCTAATGGTTGCAATGGGAAAGCACCATTTGAATGGTAAATTTTTGCGAGAACCTCTCACATAGTACAATAGAAAAATATGGAACAAATAAATCTTCCTCTAGTCAAATAAGGTACAGAGGAACCATTAGTGTTAATTAGCAAGATTCAAATAAACACAATAGTAAACTTAACCACATCACACAGAGGAAACACACATTAATTCAAGACTTTGTTTTTACCCTTGAACCCAATTGGTAAGGCCTTTCAAATGGTTCTTAGTGTTCTTACTTCTAGAAGTTTGCAATTGTTTGCAATTCTCTCCTCCTCCATGGACAAAATCCCATTGAGTATGAGAGAGAGTGAAGAAATATAGAGTGCTAGGGGGTAACGGAAGGCCAACAACCATGGCTCTTCACTTCTTTATCCTTATCCTTCTCTCATATCTATTTACATGAAATTTTAATTATTTTTCTTTAACTTTTCTCTTACATCATTATTTGTCTTATTCCATGTAAAATTTCATTGTTTTATGTGGCTTAGATAATTCATTCTAATCATCAATCTATTTTTTAGGTACTAAGTCTTATTCACTCTTTAGTCCGAATTCATTTCGTATCACACCTCCCCATTGAAAGGATTTTTAGTCTCCAAAATATCTAGGAAATCAATATGAATCAATGTTGTCTACTTCATTGCAATGTGGCTCTAACATTGGCTCTTGGCTATAGCTCTAACTCGAGTTCTGGCTCTAGATCATGGCTCTAGCTACTAGCTATGGCTTTGGCTCTAGTTCTAGCTTGCTTGTTCTCACAATGCAAAAATATTCTCACTAGATCTTAGCTTTGAGCAATATAGGAATCCAAAATCTAGGCTCAACACTCATTCCCATCTCCCTCTCTAACTTGGATACAATCCATCTCGGCTACCAATGACACAAAGTTGAATGTTGGTCTGTGTAGTGTGACCCAACATGATACCATCACACAACAACTCATCATTTTTGTTTTGATTCCTTTGTTAGTAGTAGTTTTTTCATGACATGGAAACAACTCTCTGTTTCATGCACATGCTTTCAAGGCACATCATGGAGTTCTCAAAAACTCATCCCTCCAAGTTCATTGACCCCGTGCATCAATCTATGGAATACATTTAGGAAGGAAAACTTCTGATGGAAAATTGTAGGTAGAAATTGGAATGATGTTTCCCTAGTGGATGTTTCCCTAGTGGTTGGAATCCACCCATTGTCCTCTTCAATAGTTATGTAGATCTCATGTTTTTCCATCTCCCCTTGGAGAACATATTCTCCTTTAATTGGATATGTAGGAAGCTCTTCACCTCCTATACTCTTCTCTCTCCACACTCTTTTCCTGGCTGTACAAATTCTGGGGTGAAGATTTGGCTGAAGTCACCATCACTTCACTCTCTAATGTCCACCCAAATTTTAGTAGTGGAAAACACTCACTTGGCTACTACAAGGATTTCTTGACATACTCCTCCTCTCCACGTGCCTCTGTGTATGTTTTTGGATTGGAGAAGCCTTCTTTCCATTCAACTTTTAAAAACAATTAGGCACGTGGAACAAGGCTTTCTTCTTCTAGTAGGATACCTCACAATAGCATTTATTCCCACAAAAACAACATACCTCTACATACCAATAGTTGTGTATGGTATGGCTTATCTTCTTGCAACAGTGACAATGAATAAATTGCTTGTTTAACATAGGCTTCCTAGTCTTCTTCTTATTCTTTCTTTCATTGATCGTCTTGTTACTATCTATCATTGTAGGTTTGGGATAATTTTTCAAACTCTTCTCATTGTTTCCCTTCTTAAATCCACCACAATGATGAGGTGGTGTTGAGATACAACCTTCAATAACTAGTGTTACTTCTTCTCCTGATGAGAAATCCAACTCTGACATGTCTTTTTCCTTCATGAAATTGTCTTCATGGTGATGGAATTTTCACTTCTATCATCAAATCCTAGGCCTTCATGCTTGGTCTGGAGTGTGAATATGATGGGATTAAATATGCCTTGTCCATCATAACCTGTTTTCTTTAGGAGTTTAAAACCAATACCCCTGGTATGCTTCTCGAATTAACCTATTTTTTCATGAGATATATCTATGGAGGGTGAGATTACCAAGGTGGTCTCAGTCATGGTGCTAACATCCATAGTGGTAATGGAAGGTTTCCTCTATTCTTCGTGCTCTTGAAAAACCTCTTGAATCCTTGCCAAGTGATGGCCCTAGGAATAGCAACAATAATTTATTGTACCCTTGGATTCTTACTTTAATTTTTCAACTCGGGGTTCGTACAAGCTTAATAGGTTCTATGCACTATGTATGCAATATACACTTATCAGTAGAAAAGGTCTGAAACTGATCAAAAGATGAAAATGAGAAGGGAAATAAAATGACAGAAAGCAACTCTTAACTATTGCTTAAAGGAAAAAAACCAATCTGAAGGTGCAACTAATCTATATTTCATGGAAATAACTTATGCTAACTGCATTAAAGAATACTAAATCAAGAATATTAAAATGAAGGAAAGAAGATGAATTCAATCTAAGTTATGACAAAAAGTTGTAATAGAAGTAATGCTACACTAATGCATGAATAAAACAATATAATTGTCTAACCCTTTGATCAATATCATTATAAATTTATTTTTATTGTTTCTTTATGATTTCATGACAAGAATTTTAAGCTAAGTCAAAATCTGAAGCTGAAACAAACCTACAAGATATTTCTACAGGAACTATGCAGCTCTACAAGATCTGTACAGTTTCTACAGGGAAATCCTACAAGAAGAAAATTGAAGTTAAAAAAGGTAGAGTAAGTATTGAGAAGCATGAACAAATATAGACTATCAATAAATGGAGTGAATATGAGGTTCTTAGCCTTTGGAGGAACCTAAGAGTGCTCCAAAAGGCTACTGAAAATTTCTATCAGATGCATGTTGTAGCTATCTAGTTAGCGATAATATTAACATAAGCTAGTATTAATCATGCAAATCTATATTAAAATTTAAAAGAGAGTAAAATACTATATAAAATGAATTAAAACTATAGAAATTGTAGAAGGTTCCTTGAGCCCTCTTAGATGGGCCCTACCTAAGAAGCACAAGAATCCTAAAAGGAACTTTAATGGAACAAAAGAAAAACCATCTTTATTTCATAAATATCAGTAATACATCAAGAGAAATAATTCTCCGAGTTCTCAACAAAATTCCTCACAAACTATCCATACAATACGTTCTCCAAAAATTATCTGTATCCCCCCTCCTAGACTAGAGGTATATATAGCTAGAGAGTTCAACCTCCCTTCCCAAATCAATGAGAGAAATGAGTAAATGAGGGATCTCAACCCTTTACACCTATATATTCAACTCCTACTGATCAGAATTGGTCATTGATGCACAAGGAACACCCTTGGACATAGGTAGTGAAACTTTCCCCTGATGCATGGTTGGCATCTCCTTGAGGGAGATAAAATCCCATGTTTCTAGGGTGTTGGTGCCCCTAAATCCTATAGTTTGACCTGGTTGGTGGAATACACATATTTTGAAAAAAATTAGATAAAAAAGGTACATTACACAAAACAATCCACCTCAACATACACTTATTAAGTAGCATGCAAAACACCCATGACTTTCTATTAAATATGGTCAAACAAAAATATTAAGTCATTTTATGGTGGGAAAATGTGCCAAAGATGAGCCTTTGGAATGGACAATAATGAGGCTCATCATCACCCCATGGCTTAAGTTTTGCACACCCTTTTTGTAACCACAATTTGTTTGTATGTACTTACTATTTCTACTATTTTTGTGTACCTTGCTTCTTTGCACTAAGATGTTGTTGTTCAACATTTTTCTACTATTCATTACCCTGTTGCTTCTCAATTCCTTGTTGTTTCTTAACAATTTTTTTTTTTTCATCACCCTACTACTGTTTACTGAATTCTTGCCTCATATCCTAGGCCACATATTTGGTGATAGCTTGATGTTCATGGTTTCATTTATCCTTCACCATTATGTCCCATTCTTCTTCTTCCTTTTCTAATTTGAGATCAGCCATACGTGCTAAAGGGAGAAGGAGTGGATGGATCATCCTTAACCCAATCCATTTAGTATTAATTTTCCTTAAAGTTTCTTTGTACTAGGGTGTCTTTAGGAGGGTACGTTGCAAGGTATTTGTGGAGTGAGGTTATCTAATATGAAAATCATGAGGTAAGGAGTGCCACCTCCTATGGCAGGCCTATGTTTCTTCTTATCCCAATAATTTGAGTGAGTAATCAAGATGGGATATTGCTTCCCTTTGTTTGGATATCCATCCTGGAGATACATCCTTGTCCAAAGAGAGGCTATTATGATTGTTTATGACATCTCTAGGCATAGACACCTCAACTCTAATCCATAAGGGTGCTTGTTGTTCTTCTTCCCTCATTTCCGCATGCCTTAGCCATGATGAAAAGGCCATAAATTAGACATCCCCCACATATGTATTGGGATTCCAATTGTAGAGGTGTGTCAATATGAGGTTATGTAGGTATAATTCACACAATTTATCTATTTCCTCCATATTAAAGCCCTGATATGCAGCTAGGAAATCTTTTTGGGTATCAAGGTTGAATTTCACAAATTTATCCAAGTGTGCAATCTGATTCGTATGCCAATGTTATTTTAGGAACAATGTATATGTCCTAGTTGGTGTTTTTCATTCCAGTATCTCTATAGACACTTTAGCTATTGTCTTGACTATAGCTTCCATAATTTCCACCTGTTCACTCTTCTCATGCAGATGTATTTTTTCCTTGTTCAATTGTTTTTGCAACTTATGGTTCTCCACTCTCAACTTCTAGTTGTATTCCACTTTTTGCATAGTCATAATTTGGAATTGTTCCTGCATAATTTGGAGCTTCTACTCTAAATATTGAGAAGCCTCCTCTTTATTTTTTCCTTCATTATATTCTTCCACCCTTCTCCACTTGGTGACATCAACCTTGGCCTTCTCTAATTCCAACAAGGTTTCAAAGAGGATATGTTTCACAAGTGGTTTTGTTTTAGAGGTTACTTCAAGTGGTTTCCATTATTTCATTTTCTCCTATTGATTTTATTTCCCCTTTGTTTCTTTTGGTAATTCTAGACTAGGAGAGTCCTTCACCTGTTCCACTTGGGATGTGATGGTGAGTGGAGTGGCTAACACTAAAATTTCCTTCTTTTTCCTCTTCATTTTATTGGGCCTCCATATTCTACGATATACCCATTTTTCCCTAGTGATATTCAAGGGGATGATAGTGGGGGTTACTAAACAAGTCAAAGCATCAACCAATTCCATGTCTTTTTCATATAACTTCTTCTTTTTCTTTTTCTGTTTTGGCATTTTGGGCTTAGTGATTTTCTTAGGCTCTTCTCCCTTTTTTATTTTCCTCTTCATTCATAGTTTCATGAACCTATTTAAATGCTTATTGATCCATGTTTATGAAATTTTCCCACAAATTATGTGCCTCAAACTCCTAAGGGAATATGAAACTTTCAACTTGATGATTCCATGATGTGCTAATAATTCTTATTTTCCTCTCTATACTTTTAGGTTCATCTCTTTTAATGATTGAAGGAGGAATTAATGGATTCTCATGTTATGGTGAGGTTCTTGATTTGGAAGGTACATGAGATAGTGCAATAGTATGAAGTGGTAAGCATACACCACACTCATTATTCCCTCACATGGAATGTATTTGATGATATGATATGGTGATTCCATCCATGGGTGAAGCAGGCTTTCCCTTTTGATTCCATTTTTATCGTCATTAGGTTTCTCATTTTGGAGGAAGAATGCCTTCCTGGAATTAATGGATTCTTTCCTCTCTTCTTTATCCCAAGGGATGCCTAAGGGAAAACATGAAAATTCGTTGATGGAGGCCTCATTAATTCTAATTGTTAGTCTTCTTATTGTGGTCACATTTCTTATTCTTGTATATTCTGGAAATTCTAAGAAAAAATTGTGGATACCTCATCATTAAGTCCTTTGATTCTTTCAAAGTATCCCAATCAATCACATCTCTGAAAAATTTCTACTATCTTAGGATTATCATAAACCCTAGAAGGTTCTATTGGTTCTCTCATTTTGAATCTAGCTCCCATGATTGTTGTCAAGGATAATGAGTTCAGTTGTTTAGAAGAGAGAAAGGTTGGTTATTGGTTTCCTGTAGAATGTTCAAGTTGAATTGTTCCTTAGAGAGAATGACAATTTGAGCTACTTTTAAGGAAAACATGGTGATAAATTTTTTTTAGGAAAGGTTTTGCTTCAGATATAAGAGGAAAAATGAGGGGTTTCCTGATAATTCCCAGGTTGGTATGTTTCTCTGCATATGTTTTTGTAGAAATAGAACATGTAGAATCATATTTCTACAAGAACTGTGTAAATTGGGATTCTGCAGGATTCATTTTCAAAGACTCACAAAAAACATAGTGCTAAAAGGATTGACCATTGGCCTATAAACATAAGTAATTTGAAAACAACTAAGGAGAATTTAACATAAGTTTTAGCACTACTATAGAGGACTGTGACTATGGGAGAAAAAAATGGGTTTCTACAGGATGTGATTTTCTTGTTGTTCAAGAACCCATAAAACCTCCAACATTGCCCATAAGTCTCAAAAGTAATAAATATTGAAATAATTGTAGACAATTTTGATATTTCATATCTATTTCTTTTCCTAGGGTTTCACGACTACTTGAAGTGATTACGTTCTTGTGGCATCCTTGAATTACCTGACTATAAGTGTTTTTCTTTCCTTCCTCACCTATGAGCTCATCTTCTTGCTTCCACACAACTTGAATTACCCCTTCTTTCTTATAATTTCAAAATACTACTCTGATTTCTCTTTAACTTTGAGTTGTGCCCCAAAATATCGGATTGGACTATTGTCTTGTCACAATAGTCATCTTGATTTTTTTATGATTCCTTAATTCATGCTTCATAACTCATAAGAATGAACCTCCACTTAAACCGTTTAATCTCCACATGCCAATTCAAATCTTGGCGTGGATTATGGCGACCCTTTTTGACAAGACGTGAACCTCCTTGTTATTATCACCATATAGACTTAATAAATGCTTGACCATATGAAATAAGCATAGATAGATATGTATTACGATTAATTAAATGTTATTGTTTACCTTAGCATGCAAATTAATGTTTCTTCTTGCAGGTGGCTGGAGTAATGGCAATGGTGGTTTGTCTTCCTGATGGTGTCTTTAAATTCTCTTGATTTCCTCCTTGAGATAATATCTGTAATGTATTTGGATATTGTAGAATCCAATCATTCTAGAGGATACAAAGAATCCTATAGATTTGTTTCTTCTATGCTGAATATTTTCTACAGGATACCGAGTATCCCGTAGATTTATTTTTCTTTTCTTTTTCGAGGGTATATATGATGGAAAAACTGGTTGGAGAAGGTGGTTCTATTACCATTATTAAAATTTTAATTGGTGATTTTGGTATTGACTTTGATTGTATTCAATTATTTGTAGAATTGGCTTTGTTAGGTTGATCCTGTAGATTTCTATAGAATAATATTATAGTCTATTTTTATTGAAATAAAGGATATAATGAAACATGTTGGATATGGAAAGTGGTATGAATGATGTAAATTAAAAACATGGATAATCATATGGAGATGATGAAAAATGTTATGTACAAATGATGAAAGAAAATTGAGAATGATTACTATCCATGTTGATTTTTTTTTTAGTGTTGATTTTATTCTTGTGCATATGGCTACAACGATGAAGTTCTGGGTACCTGCAAAACAAAACATTAGTAAAAAAAAATTCTCTTTTTCTCTCTCTTTTTTTTTCAAGGAAAAATTTCCATCACTAGTTTTCACCAATGCCCTACCTTATCAAACCTCTGGGAGGTTTTATTGATGAGGATATTCATTTATTATTCAAAACTGATACTGCCTCTATTGGAAGTTTTCACCCTTAGATATGTCCTAGATGCTTTTGGGAGGTTTTCATCTAGGATTTTATTCATTTTTTTTCATTTCTCCTTATTGGGATGGATTGAGAGAATTTATGCTATCAATCACATCAATATTTTGTTTCCTCATTGTTGTTGTGGATTCTTCTTTTTTCATGGGATTAAATTGTGAGTCTCTAGTCTAAATCCATTCACCAATAGGGATATTCATTCTTCATCAATTCTATTGGTATGAACTTAACCATTATCATAAAAATTTTCAATAATGTAGGGTCCTAGCCACCTAGTCATCAACTTTCTTGTGAGTCCTTAAATCTTGAGTCATAGAACAAAGCCTAATCCCATTTTTTGAAATTATTGTACTTAATCTTCTTGTCATGCCAACATTTCTTTGTTTCTACACTACTTCAATGTTGAAGAGAGATTTCATATTGAACTCATCTAAAGTGTTTAGTTAACTCAATCTTTCTCTTTGTGCAGATTGTAAATTCATCTCTAATTCAATTGGTGTTCTGAATGTATGATATTCAATTTCAATAGGGAGCATCGATTTCTGATCCTGATTTAGGAGTGGAACAAACTGATTAATAGATTGAATACAATAAATGCAGAGATATGGAGAATAACACAAATATCAAGTGAACAATATCTTCTATTAAATAATGAAATAGGATGAAACTATAAAACTGCAGAACTGAAAACTTGCTCGAATGGTGGTATCTATCTCTGAGAAGAGATGTGGTTTCTACACACATTCGTCTGAAAATAATCCATTACAATGAGACTCCATAGGACTTTTTGATATTACTCATGAATTCCAAAACCCTAGACATCCAAAAATCTAACCCTAGAAGGTGAAACACCAAAAGTTATGTGGGCCCTATAGGTAAGTTGGTGTAATTTCGTACCTCAACTTCGTAGCGCCATAAATTTTGCATACAACCTCTGTTTTAGGCGTGTGTGTTACAAGGAAAATATCTCTATGGCTAGGGGTAAACCACAATATAAATAAATGACTGCAGAAATCAACTCTATTCTCAAGTATGCTATATAAACAAATATGCTAGAAAGACAAGATAAAAGGCCTACCTCGTTCAGACGTTCCATGAAGTCCACTGTTGAGCACTTGACCCAAAGAAACATACCTGCAACTAGTCCTCAACAACCAATAAATGCAAGCATATGGTGATAATATATGATGTTAGCAAATTCATTAGCATAATCCATCAATATTCATAACAAATACGCCCACGGAATAATAATTCAAATATTTGCACGGTATCAATTGGATGAGAAAAGAATATTTCTATTAAGATATAATAAAAAAAAGTGAATAAGTTACAATATTCCATTTTGGAACGGTTCAGAACTGAGAAACTAAGTTCATTCCAGTTGGACCTCCACCACTTCAATCCTCCACCAAATTCAATCTCATTTAAGAGAGACAATGGATTTCTCACTCAATAAGGGAAGATCTTGGGGGCTAAACAATGTGTTCAGACTTAAAGGATAAAGGGATGCAGACTCAATGTGAAGTGAATAATTCCTCCAGAGTAACTTTTCTCTCAAAGTTGAATTCTTTCTCTTCTTTTCCATAGCTTGGATTTGGCCCATTTATAGCCTTCAAGTGGAATTGAAGGGCCAAGTCAGAATGTTTCCAGTATATGGAAGGCCAAGGATCATTGATCTCATGTCATGACATGGAAACCTGACACTATTTTTCAATTTTGGGCACATTTCCTGATGTACGAGGGTTGTAGTGGTGCAACCTACGTATACGCATGTTGTATAGTAGGCAAGGTGCGTATATGTGGAAAAATTGTATTTTTAGCTCTAGGATTTGCAAAATGGGATGACAAGTCTCCATAGGGAAATGGAAAAAAGATTTTTTTTGCAAGATTGCATGGGGTGAGGCAAATATTTCTATAAAAGTGTGATAGCTCGTTGGAAAGTTATTTTAGAGAACTACACATTCCTCCATCAAACTTTGACTCTATCTACAATTTTATTGTGACGAGCCAAAAAAAACATTTAGGGCCTCAAAACAGCCTTAGAAGTACAACAAGATGTGCTGACATGAAAACATACAAAATAATCTTGTTGGATTAAGCGAGAGGCCACCTATATCCACCTGGAGGATGTGTGGGGCTTTAGACAACCCCAGAAGTGTAGAACCCATAATTACAAAGTAGTACAAAAGAATGTGTTGAACAAAAATGAACATGAGGAGCCAGTTGGAATAGGTGGGTGGCCACCAATATCCACCTGGATCAATCCTCCCCCCTTAGGAAGCAATGGTATCCATTATGTAGAGTTACCCCATCAAGTGAGGAAAATTCTAATGGATTTGGCCTCGGGTGAGCCACTTTCCTTGGTGTAGGAGTTTCCCCACCTTGACAACCCAATAAAGATGGATCTATTGTTGGTGAGTTCCCTTGACCTATGTTTCCACAATCTGATTAGTGGATTTTTGTTCCATGCAGTCAAGGTTGAGCTCTGTTGGTTTCAGTTGTTCTGTAATCTCAAAAGTGTCCAATAATGGTGGAAAATATGGTTGAAGGAGGTCCACATTGAATATTGGATGGAGACCAAGGAAGGGTGGAGTGTTGAGATCAAAATCATTTCTACCCATGGCCTTGGTGATAATGTAAGGCCTATAACGAAGTGGGAGAATATTTCGATGGGGCTCGGTGAGACGCTCCTTCTATATATGTAACTAGACTTTTTCGCCAACCTAAAACTGGTGTGGTATCTTGTGTTGATCATGGTGTTGCTTGTACTTAGCATTAGATTTCTGCAAAATATCCTAGACCTGTTGGAATATGTGTTGAATCCACTCAATGAATCTGGTGGATTTGTCTATTACAGACTAATCAGGGGAATATTTTGTCTATGTGGTGGAAAGAGGGAGTGCAACATCAATGGATCCCAAGTGTTGGAATCCTAGACCCACCTGAAATGGGCTATGGATGGTGGAACTATGGAGATCCATGTTGTAACTGTGTTGTACACAGGGAATACTCTCATCCCATGTATGTGGATGCTTAGAATTGTACATGTGCAGGATGTGCACAATCATGTGATTAGAAACCTCAGTTTGGCCATTGGTTTGGGGGTGGAAAGCAGTGGATTTTTTAAGCTTGGTGTCCAACAAAGACCAGAGACTCAACCAAAAGGTGTTGAGGAACCTGCTGTCTCGGGTTAGAGATGATGGTCTATGGTATCCAAAAGTGAACCCACACTCGCTCGAAGAATATCTTGGAAGTCTCTACCACTGTGATAGTCTTCTTACAGGCTGTGAGGATGGCCATCTTTGAAAACCAATCAATGACCAAAAACACGTAGTCATTTCCTTATTTGGTGGATGGCAAGCCAAAAATGTAATCCATTGAGATGGATTCCCAAAGTTTCTCAGGAATATGAAGAGGGGTATATAAGCCTTGCTTCTTGATGGTTAGCTTGGCAATGGCATAGGAAGTGCAAGATTTGATATACTTGCCGACGTCCTGTCGAAGTGTTGGCCAATAAAAATGTTTGTAAAGAATGGCCATGGTTTTCTCTATGCTAAAATGTCCTGCCACCCGACTGTAGTGGGCTTCCCAGGAGTGGAACAAACTGATTAATAGATTGAATACAATAAATGCAGAGATATGGAGAATAACACAAATATCAAGTGAACAATATCTTCTATTAAATAATGAAATAGGATGAAACTATAAAACTGTAGAACTGAAAACTTGCTCGAATGGTGGTATCTATCTCTGAGAAGAGATTTGGTTTCTACACGCATTCATCTGAAAATAATCCATTACAATGAGGCTCCATAGGAGTTTTTGATATTACTCATGAATTCCAAAACCCTAGACATCCAAAAATCTAACCCTAGAAGGTGAAACACCAAAAGTTATGTGGGCCCTATAGGTAAGTTGGTGTAATTTGGTACATCAACTTTGTAGCGCTGTAAATTTTGCATACGACCTCTATTTTAGGCGTGTGTGTTACAAGGAAAATATCTCTATGGATAGGGGTAAACCACAACAGAAATCAACTCTATTCTCAAGTATGCTATATAAACAAATATGCTAGAAAGACAAGATAAAAGGCCTACCTCGTTCAGACGTTCCATGAAGTCCACCGTTGAGCACTTGACCCAAAGAAACATACCTGCAACTAGTCCTCAACAACCAAGAAATGCAAGCATATGGTGATAATATATGATGTTAGCAAATTCATTAGCATAATCCATCAATATTCATAAAAAATACGCCCACGGAATAATAATTCAAATATTTGCACGATATCAATTGGATGAGAAAATAATATTTCTATTAAGATATAATAAAAAAAAGTGAATAAGTTACAGTGTTCCATTTTGGAATGGTTCAGAACCGAGAAAACAAGTTCATTCTAGTTGGACCTCCACCACTTCAATCCTCCACCAAATTCAAGCTCATTTAAGAGAGACAATGGATTTCTCACTCAATAAGGGAAGATCTTGGGGGATAAACAATGTGTTCAGACTTAAAGGATAAAGGGATGCAGACTCAATGTGAAGTGAATAATTCCTCCAGAGTAACTTTTCTCTCAAAGTTGAATTCTTTCTCGTCTTTTCCATAGCTTGGATTTGGCCCATTTATAGCCTTCAAGTGGAATTGAAGGGCCGAGTCAGAATGTTTCCAGTATATGGAAGGCCAAAGATCATTGATATCATGTCATGACATGGAAACCTGACACTATTTTTCAATTTTGGGCACATTTCCTGATGTACGAGGGTTGTAGTGGTGCAACCTACGTATACACATGTTGTATAGTAGGCAAGGAGCGTATATGTGGAAAAATTGTATTTTTAGCTCTAGGATTTGCAAAATGGGATGACAAGTCTACATAGGGAAATGGAAAAAAGGTATTTTTTGCAAGATTGCATGGGGTGAGGCAAATATTTCTATAAAAGTGTGATAGCTCGTTGGAAAGTTATTTTAGAGAACTACACATTCCTCCGTCAAACTTTGACTCTATCTACAATTTTATTGTGGCGAGCCAAAAAAACAACATTTAGGGCCTCAAAACAACCTCAAAAGTACAACAAGATGTGCTGACATGAAAACATACAAAATAATCTTGTTGGATTAAGCGAGAGGCCACCTATATCCACCTAGAGGATGTGTGGGGCTTTAGACAACCCCAGAAGTGTAGAACCCATAATTACAAAGTAGTACAGAAGAATGTGTTGAACAAAAATGAGCATGATGAGCCAGTTGGAATAGGTGGGTGGCCACCAATATCCACCTGGATCAATCCTCCCCCCTTAGGAAGCAATGGTATCCATTATGTAGAGTTACCCCATCAGGTGAGGAAAATTCTGATGGATTTGGCCTCGGGTGAGCCACTTTCCTTGGTGTAGGAGTTTCTCCACCTTGACAACCCAATAAAGATGGATCTATTGCTGGTGAGTTCCCTTGACCTATGTGTCCACAATCTGATTAGTAGATTCTTGTTCCATGCAGTCAAGGTTGAGATCTATTGGTGTCAGTTGTTCTGTAATCTCAGAAGTGTCCAATAATGGTGGAAAATATGGTTGAAGGAGGTCCACATTGAATATTGGATGGAGACCAAGGAAGGGTGGAGTGTTGAGATCAAAATCATTTCTACCCATGGCCTTGGTGATAGCGTAAGGCCCATAACGAAGTCGGAGAATATTTCGATGGGGCTCGGTGAGACACTCCTTCTATAGATGTAACTAGACTTTTTCGCCAACCTAAAACTGGTGTGGTATCCTGTTTTGATCATGGCGTTGCTTGTACTTAGCATTAGATTTTGAAAAATATCGAGTTAGAGATGATGGTCTATGGTATCCCAAAGTGAACCCACACTCGCTCGAAGAATAGCTTGGCAGTCTCTACCATTGTGACAGTCTTCTTACAGGCTGTGAGGATGGCCATATTTGAAAACCAATCAATGACCAAACACACGTAGTCATTTCCTTGCTTGGTGGATGGCAAGCCAAAAATGTAATCCATTGAAATGGATTCCCAAAGTTTCTCAGGAAGAGGAAGAGTGGTATATAAGCCTTGCTTCTTTATGGTTAGCTTGGCAATGGCATAGGCAGTGCAAGATTTGATATACTTGCCGACGTCCTTTCGAAGTTTTGGCCAATAAAAATGTTTCTGAAGAATGGCCATGGTTTTCTCTATGCTAAAATGTCCTGCCACCCGAATGTAGTGGGATTCCCAAATCAGATTTGTACGCCTGCTTGTAGGAACACAGATATGGCCCAGGTGGCATAAGATTCCATCCTAAATGTAAAAATTAGTGACATTTGTGCCTGTACCTAAGAGATGATATGTGGTGGCGAAGTCTAGATCTTGTTGATAAAGTTGGGGCCACTCAGAGGCTCCATGTCCATAGGAATGGAGAACATTGGTGAGTGTAGCTACAGGGGGCTGAATGAGGCAGTCAGTGACACAATTGAAGATACATGTCTTATACTTGATGTTGAGATGAAACTGTTGCAGGTAGGTGGACCATTTATGATGGAAATCGTTCTTCTATTTCCCTTGTGTCTGTATGAACTGTAGAGGCTTGTGATCAGTGTGTATGATCATCTCTTTCCCTAGAATGTAATGTTTCCATTGACAACATGATTGTACAATGGAATACATTTCCTTGTCATAGGTGGGGTATTTTCGGATAGTATCGGAGAGTGTCTCACTATGGTATGCCACTGGATGCCCAGGCTGAGTGAAAAATATGCCCACAACATAGTCAGATGCATTAGTCTCAATATTGAATGGTTGTTGCAGATCGGGAAAGGAGAGTACCAAATTTGAGCACAAGTGATGCTTCAGATCATTGAATTCTCATTGTTTCTCCTTCCCCCAGATGAACTTGGCCCTACCACCACCCTTGGTCACCTGGCTAAGGGCCCATACAATATGGGAGAATCCCAACACGAGTTGTTGGTAGAAGTTTGATAGCCCCAACAATATTTGAAGCTCGGTCAGTGTGGTCGGGGATGGCCAGTCACGAATGACTTGGATCTTAGCTGGATCAACATGTACCCCATGCTCATCAACAATGTAGCCCAAGTATTGGACCCTCTTCATGCCAAAAGATCATTTTTCCAAGTTGGCATACAACTTGTGTTATCATAGAGTGCTCAAAACCTATTGAATATGTCGCATGTTCTCTTCCCACGTCCTGCTGAAGATGAGGATGTCATCCAAATATTCCACCACAAAGGAGTTGGTGAAGGGTCTCAATACATCATCCATCAACCTCATGAAAGTGGTTGGTGCATTTTTTAAGCCAAAGGGCATGACTAGCCATTCATAGAGACCTTATTTAGACTTGAAGGTTGCCTTCCATACATCAAGTGGTTCGATGGGAACTTGGTTGTAGCCACAATTTAGGTCAATATTGCTGAAGAACTTGGCCCCATTAAGTTGGTCAAGAAGGTCATCAATCCTGGGAATGGTTTAGTGGTTCTTGACTATGAATTTGTTTAAGGCTCTGTAATCAATGTAGAGTCACCAGGTCCTGTTCTTCATTTGCACCAGTACAATCGAGCTTATGCAAGGGGATGATTTGGGTCTGATGTTCCCCTTTTGAATAAGATCTCAAATATGACGCCTAATTTCATCATTCTCCATCAACGAGCACTGATAGACTGGTCCATTAGGTAGAGGTGCGTCAAGAGTCAGATAAATTGGATGCTTGACTTGGCAGTGTGTCAATACCCCTGTAGGTGAGGAGAAGAATTCTCTGTATTCTTCCATGATCCCATCCGCTTTCTTTTGCTGCAAAGAGAGGCACTGTGTAGAGGCCACGGATGTGGTGGAAACCTTATTCTTACTATGAGCATGGATCATAAAGAAGATGAACTTCCTGGTCTGTGAAATGACCTTACTGCATTTCTTAGTATAGATTAAAGAAATAACAGTAGGCGGCACTACCTCTGGGATCATGTACAATTGTCTAACCAAAGTTATAATAAAACTATGGGGTAGAGACTCATACACAACATGTTGCTTCCACAAATATGGTTGTCCTAAAATAACATCACAAACTTCAAGGGGAGAAATATAACACATTACCTCATCTTTGAAAGGCTTGATGTCGTAGGGAAGATGACAATGTTGTTCCCCCAGATGAACTTGGCCCTACCACCACCCTAGGTCACCTGGCTAAGGGCCCATACAATATGGGAGAATCCCAACATGAGTTGTTGGTAGAAGTTTGATAGCCCCAACAAGATTTGAATCTCGGTCAGTGTGGTCGGGGATGGACAGTCATGAATGACTTGGATCTTAGCTGGATCAACATGTACCCCATGCTCATAAACAATGTAGCCCAAGTATTGGACCCTCTTCATGCCAAAAGAGCATTTTTCCAAGTTGGCATACAACTTGTGCTATCGTAGAGTGCTCAAAACCTATTGAATATGTCGCATGTGCTCTTCCCACGTCCTGCTGAAGATGAGGATGTCATCCAAATATTCCACCACAAAGGAGTTGGTGAAGGGTCTCAATACATCATCCATCAACCTCATGAAAGTGGTTGGTGCATTTTTTAAGCCAAAGGGCATGACTATCCATTCATAGAGACCTTATTTAGACTTGAAGGTTGTCTTCCATACATTAGTTGGTTCGATGGGAACTTGGTTGTAGCCACAATTTAGGTCAATATTGCTGAAGAACTTGGCCCCATTAAGTTGGTCAAGAAGGTCATCAATCCTGGGAATGGTTTAGTGGTTCCTGACTGTGATTTTGTTTAAGGCTCTGTAATCAATGTAGAGTCACCATGTCCTGTTCTTCTTCTACACCAGTACAATCGAGCTTTTGCAAGGGGAGGATTTGGGTCTGATGTTCCCCTTTTGAATAAGATCTCAAATATGATGCCTAATTTCATCATTCTCCATCAACGAGCACCGATAGACTGGTCCATTAGGTAGAGGTGCGTCAAGAGTCATATAAATTGGATGCTTGACTTGGCAGTGTGTCGATACCCCTGTAGGTGAGGAGAAGAATTCTCTGTATTATTCCACGATCCCATCCACTTGCTTTTGCTACAAAGAGAGGCACTGTGTAGAGGCCACAGATGTGGTGGAAACCTTCTTCTTACTATGAGCATGGATCATAAAGAAGATGGAATTCTTGGTCTGTGAAATGAACTTACTGCATTTCTTAGTATAGATTAAAGAAATAGCAGTAGGCGGCACTACCTCTGGGATCCTGTACAATTGTCTACCCAAAGTAATAATAACACTACGGGGTATAGACTCATACACAACATGTTGCTTCCACAAATATGGTTGTCCTAAAATAACATCACAAACTTCAAGGGGAGAAATATAACACATTACCTCATCTTTGAAAGGCTTGATGTCGTAGGGAAGATGACAATGTTGGATGACACATAGATCTCTTCCTTGGCGAAGACAGCCGATGGTGTAGGGTTCCAGGTGTGGTGTCATTGGTAGGTCCAACTGCTTGGCAACCTCTGCTAAAATCAGGTTCTTATGACTACCGCTGTCGACATTTAAATGAATTGGAGCCCCCTTGACCCACATCTACGAGTGAAAGAGGCATTCCCCTTCCTCTAGTTCTTTTGGTTTTCTCAGCCAAACTTTGGTGGTAGAGATAGTGGCATTGGGTTCAACATTCATAATCCGCTTCCCTCCTTCAAGATTTGACTCAGAATCAGAATTTTCCTCTAAATCAGAAGTCTTCAGCTCGGCCATGAGGGACTGCATGGAGTGACATTCTTCAGTGTTGTTCCAAGGAATTTTATGGTACTCACACCATTTTCCCATGCCCTTCTTCATCTTCTCATTTCCCTTCTTGTGTTACATCTTGGACCAATCATCCTGAGGGTGACCATCTCGACTTGGTCCCTCGCTGTGTGGGTTGGGGCTTCCTTTTCCCTTCTTTGGCTATGAGGGGTTTGCAGATCAAAAATCTCGTCATTTTTGCTTAAATTTTTGCTCGATCTTGACAACGTATCTATAAACCGTGCCCAAAGAGGCAATGTCTAGGAACTCCATTTCTGCTTGAATGTATATATGCATAAAAACATGGTATTTGAGAACCATCTGATGCTAAGAGTCTTTGATACCCAATTTGGTGCATAGGGTATGGAAAATATTGGTGAAATATGGTATTGTCTTGTCCCTTTCTTGTTGTAGGGTGGTCCATCTGGTGTACTGGTCCTCGTAGCTTCCAAAATGGTAGTAATTTTCTTTAATGGCGTCCCGAAAGGAATCCCATGTAGGGGCCACCACAAACATTGTATATTCCTCCACGACCCTTTTCTCAAAGTAAGTATCCCAAAAATATTTAAAATGGGGAATGACCTTGAGGAGTGAAAAAGTGTTCTTTTCCCTATCGAAAAAATTGTGGACTGAAAATATTCTTCGAGAATATTCAACCATTTATCTACAACATCCGCATCTATCAATCCTTCAAATAATGGAATATCAAAATTTATATGTACCTTGAAGGGGGTTGCATGTTCACTTGATGAAGATGATTCTCCTATGGGCATCCCTCGAAGGATCTGCGCGAAGTTGTCCATCATTTCATTCCTTTGTCACGTGAAGGCTTCCTCGAGAAACATTTTAATAGGATATCTTGCTCCATCATCTTTATTTCTATCTTCGGTGGGTTGTTTTTGGGCTCAGCATGGCCGATCTGGTAATGGCTCAATTGCTTCAAGTCCCAACTTTTTGTACCCAGATCTTGTCGGGGACATGCATGAAGAAAAATAAATGAAGAGAAGATTAGTTTGATACCACTGATCCAGATTTAGGAGTGGAACGAACTGATTAATAGACTGAATATAATAAACATAGAGATATGGATAATAACACAAATATCTAGTGAACAATATCTTCTATTAAATAATGAAATAGGCTAAAACTGTAAAAATGTAGAACTGAAAACTTGCTTGAATGGTGGTAGTTATCTCTGAGAAGAGATGTGGTTGTTACACACATCCATCTGAGAATAATCCATTAAAATGAGGCTCCATATGCCTTTTTGATATTACTCATGAATTCCAAAACCCTATACATCCAAAAACCTAACCCTAGAAGGTGAAACGCCAAAATTTATGCGGGTCATATAGGCAAGTTGGTGTAATTGTGTACCTCAACTTCCTAGCGCCGTAACTTTTGCATACTACCTCTGTTTTAGGTGCGTGATAGCCTGTTGGAAAGGTATTTAAGAAAACTACACATTCTACCATCAAAGTATGCCTTTGTCTACCGTTTGACTATGGAGAGAAAAAAAAACAATGTTTTAGGGCCTCAAAATAGCCCCGTAAGTACAACAAGATGTGTTGACATGAAAACATACAAAATAAGCTAGTTGGATTAGGCGAGAGGCCACCCGTATCCACCTGGAGGATGTGTGGGGCTTCATAAAACCCTAGAAGTGTATAACCCACAATTACAAAGTAGTACAAAAGAACATGCTAAAAAAACCCGAACAAGAGCATCCAGTTGGAATAGGTGGGTGACCACCAATATCCACCTGGATCAATTTCTTACCATAGACTAATTCAAAAGGAGTAATCCCTTTGGTAGTTTTCCACGTAATGTTGTATTCCCATGCTACTTTTGTGAGTTTCTTTTACTAATATTTCTTGTTCATGATCACTATTTTTGTGAGGATGTTTTCTATCTCTCGTTTGGTGACTTCAACTTGCCCATTTACTTTAGGATTGTTACTAGTAGGGTCTTAACTTTATGTGGCAGATGTTATGTTACTTCATGATTTATTCAATGAGTCATGATTTAAACTGAGGTCCTTGATCTGTTACTATCTCCCTTGGATAACCAAACCTTGATATTATACACTCTTAGAGGAATGCAACTACATTTGATTATGTGGCATCCTTCATGGCCTTTACTTCATCCAATTTTGTTAGATAGTCTATGCATACCAATATTTGTTTATTTTTCCCCGATGGAGAATCAATTGGGACTATGAATTCCATTCCCCACTTGCCAAATGGTTCTAATGATACTTGGGTTTGTAAAGGCACCTCATTCCTCGTTGTAGGTTTCCCCATTATTTGACATTCATCACAATGTGAAGTGTATTGTTGAGCATCTGTATGTAAGGTTGGTCAATAATAAACATCTTGTAAGATATTATAATTTGTTCTTTTGGCTCCATAATTTCCTCCACATGGTTCATCATGACAAGAATGGAGAATATCATGCACCTCATCTTCTCGTATGAAACCCAAGTGTAGGATGAACTTTTCCAAACAATCTTGCATCTCTCCCTATAGGAGAAATGTTGAGGGAACTTTCCTATTGTCGAATAATTTTCTATATCAGCAAACTAGTGGCTTTGTGTTGATATGGAAAATAAGTGCTCATCTGTAAACTAGTCATCGATCATGTCTTATTCTATGGGAGTAGTCAACCTGGATAAACAAAATCCGCAACTACATTTTTCTTTCCAGGATTATCAAGAAATGTTAGATCAATCTATTTTAATAACAAAAACCATCTAATCATTCTACCATTAATGTTAGGTTTATTCATCAAGTATCTAATAACAATGTGATTTATATGTAATTTTTTTTTATATCCTATAACATAATGTCTGAATTTATTGAGATCATGGACAACTTCTAAAAGTTATTTTTCTGTAACAATGTAGTTGAGATTTGCACCAGCCAAACTTTTACTTATGAAATAGATTGCACATTTTTTTTTGTCTTCATTTTTTCCTAATATTGCTCCTACAACCTTGTCTGATGCATCAATGTGAATGTGAAAGGGAAGATCCCAATTGGGACCTTGTAGCACATGAGCAGTTGAGAGTTTCTCTTTTTTTGTCTCAAAATCTTGTTGGTAGTTCAACGTCCAACAATAATCTACATATTTGGACAACAAGTTAAAGAGAGGAGAAGCTATCTTACTAAAATCCATTATGAACCTTCTATAGTATCCTACATGTCCAAATAAACTTCTAATATATTTTGTTTTCATAGCTGTAGGAAGTAGGGAGATGATTTTGATTTTGTTTTTCTCTACTTCAATCCCTATGAAGGACAAATGATGTCCTAAAACAATCCCTTATTTCATCATCATATTACATTTTATTTTTCTAATGGACAGGTTCATTTCTCTACATCTTTGGAGAACTTTGTCTAAATTTTCTAAGGATTCATAAAAAGAATTTCCATAAGAGGTAAAGTCATCCATGTAGATCTCAACTTTGTTTTGAATGAGTTCTGAAAAGATGTTGAGAATTTCTCTTTAGAAAGTGGTTGGAGCATTACATAGGCAAAAAGGTAAGACTCTGTAAGCAAATGTTCCCCAGGGAAAAGTGAAGGTGATCTTGTCCTGATCTTCAATAATGATCTGAATTTGGTTTTATCCATTAAATCCATATAGAAATTAAAAGTGTTATTTTGTAGCTAAGAAATCCAAGACTTGGTCAGTAAAGGGTAGGTGGAAATGGTATTTTCTGGTAACCTTGTTTAAATCTCAGCAATATACACATATCCTCCATTTTCCATTCTTCTTTGGAATAATAACTAGAGGAGAGACTCATTCAATATTTGAGATTGGATATATGAATCTAACATCTAGAAAATTTCGATGTTATTATTTAACTATGTCTTTCATTGCAAGGTTCATCCTTCTTTGGGGTTGCCTAACAGGTTTGCAGTTCTCCTTGATGCAAATGTGGTGAGTACCCGTAGAATTATGGATTCCTTTCATGTCTTTATAATCCCAGGAAAAATATTTGACATTTCTTTTAGACACATCTAACAACTTTTGTTCTTGTTGACTAGTAAGTTTATTGTTGATTTTGAGTTTTTTTGTAGGGCTGATCTCTATGATTTTGACAATGGGATCTTGTTTTTTAGTAGTGAACAAATCCATCCATAATTCTTTGTTATTTTTGATAGAAATTTTAGGTATGTTATCATCATTTATCCCTTCTATGTTCACATCAGTTGGATATTGATTTTGCATAAAATTTTTGAGGAAGATGTCCTCATCAATTGTACTATTAGTCAAATAAGTGTTGATTGTATAGATGGGATAGGAAGTTGTTTATGTCAGTTATTATTTCTGTTCCATCCACATAGGTAGATTTTTTGTTGGCAAAGGTTAGGGAGGAAGATAAAGAACAATTTTCTTTTGGGAAAGGCTGTCAGTTATAGTCATATTGCATGATGATCTACAACTAGTTTAGGCATTTGAAGTGGCCAACCAAGGCCTTCCTAAAATTATAGGATATACGTTGTATTGAGACTTGGGTTGAAGGACTAGGAATTCAGTAGGGTACTCCCAAGAATCAATGGAGTTTATGTTATCTTCCAACATGCCTTTAGGTTTGACTATAGATCTGTTTGCAAGATGAAGGACAATGGAAATATCTCTTAAAAGTATCTGAAGCTTGAGCCTCAACATAGTATATTTAGTCATAACATTGATCGCATCCCCTATATCAATAAGAGTATTCTGGAACAGGGTGGTTTTTATGTGTACATTTACTAGTGGACTTCCTAGATTCAAGTATTTAGGTACAATAAAATTTCCAAGCATAAGGTCAGTTAATTGTCCTATAACATTTATGGTAGGGGAATATTTCCTTCTCCTCCCTAGTCTTGTAATGCATTCTTCCTTAGCATATTTATTGAAAATGGGTACATCTTTGAGGGCTTGTAAGAGAGGTATCTTTATGCACAAATACTTAAGTTCTCCTAAAATTTATTTTTCCTCAGATGTATAAGACTTCTTTTCTTGTAATATTTCAAGGTAAGGAGGAGGCTGAGGTTGGGGCAAGGTAATATCTTCTCTCTCAAATTCTATACTTTCTATGACCTTGGGATGTTGTTGTAATATATTTCTTTATCTAAGATTTATCTCTTGTAGTTCCAAGGAATAATTTTGATAAATTGTATAGTTGTTGTTCAGAGGTTGAATTTTTTTTTTTTTTCTTATTTGGAGCAAGTTGAGTGGGTAGTTGAGGTTGTTTAGGAGGAGCATTATTCTGAGTAGTGTTTTTATTTTGAGGAGGAGGATACAATAATGCAGTTTGAAAATTTTCTTGCATCCATCCTTGTGGTGGTTGAATCCACTGATTTTGTGGCATTCTAGGAAAAGATTGGTATGGAGGAAGAATTGGAGGTCCTTGGTGGTGCCAATGATTTGTATTTTCCAAGGTGATGGGTTATACCATGGTTGAGGAGACATTTGAGAATTATATGCACTAAAATTTTAAGAATGATTGAAGTTCAAACCTGTTTGGAATGGTCTTGGTGCTCCATGCCTCCTTTGATTGATGAAGTATAGTGATTCCACATTCTCCCCTACTCCCTGAAATTTAGATTTCAATCCGGAAAAAAAGAACATTTGTTAGTTGGATGATTTTCTTCAAAAATACCACAAACATATATAAGGTCTAAATGACACTCATTTCTAGGAGGATTTTTCATGCATTTGGGACAATAGACAACCAATGCCTTCTTTTCTTCTTCTTGTTTCTTCTTAATCTACAAGCATATATTTGCATGGATAAAGAGTGTAAAATATCAATTTTCATGTGCTCTATTAACCCTCCTAGTTCATTATTAATATGAGTTATAGGGTTAGAACATTGAGATACCAAACCTCTACTGATTCTACCTTTATTTCTTGAGGACCTTGAGTGGTTCTTGAATATGCTTTTGATATCATCATAGTCCAACTGATAGATATCTCCATTGGATAGGATATTCAATTTTTCCATCAGATATTCTCTTACCCCTCTGAGTAAGATAATATTGAGTGAGACTTTGTCTAGAGTGCAATTTTGAGCTCTCTTGTAGCTTAGTTGAAATTTCTTCAAATCATTCTAGATATTCAACATCTCCTTCAGTCATTATGAAAATATCATCCCTTATATATCTTTCTCTACAATAGTCTCTTTATATTTCACTATAGGTATTTTTCATTTGATCCCAAGGTGTGATATTATTTCCCTCCAATCTAATAAACCATCTTAGAGATGAATCCTTCAAGGTAGAAGGAAAACATTTGAGCTTATGTGCATCAGTGGTATAATCATATGTCATGCATCTAACAATAAACTCAAACAAGAAAGTGTTAGGATCTTCAGAAACAATCCCATGAAAAATGAGGTAAGGCAAAATGATTAATGTTTTTCATCTTGGTTTCTCCATTGTATTCTCGAATAGGGAACTCAAATATTTCTACCATCTCTTATTCACCAGCCATGGCACAAGGTGAGAACTGAACCTCTTCTAAAATATTTTCAAATTCTCCATCTTCCCTTTCCAAGAAACTTTCCAGTGTTTCAGGACCAATCTCTGGATTTCTTGGACTTGTTTCTATGGGAGAGTTTTTTGGTAAACACATTTATTTTCTATCTCTACGTCTGGTCATTCAAGAAATATGAGTGTGACAAGGAGCTATCAATACTCACATGGAGTGAAATAACTTGGGTTGTTACACTACATAAATTATATAGTGAAGTTTTCCTTGTGAATTAGGTATCCTTTTTACTTTTCCAGGTCACACAAAAGAAAAAACAAATTAACATGCCGACATATATCACCTCTCGAGAAATGATGCCAAAAAGTGATCGCCCTAGGAATATCAACAACAAGTTACTGTATGATTGGCTTCCTACTTTACTTTTTAAACTTGGGTCTCATACAAATATAAGAGGTGATATGCACTATGTATGTAGTATGAACTTGTCAGTAGAAAAGGTCTGAAACTGATCAAAGGCTGAAAATGTGGAGGAAAATAAAATGACAAAAAGAAGCTCTGAACTATTTCTTGAAGAAACCAAACCAATCTGAAGGTACAACTAATCTAAATTGCATGGAAATAACTTATGTTAATTGGATTAAATAATACCAAATAAATAATATTAAACTTAAGGAAAGAAGATGAATTCAATCTAAGCTATGACATAAATTTGTAATAGAAGTAAAGATACATGTATGCATGAATAAAACAAGCTAGTTTTCTAACCCTTTGATCAATATCAGTCTAAATGTATTTTTCTTTTTTATTGATTCTTTCATGAAAATAATTTTAAGCTAAGTCAAAATCTAAAGTTGAAACAAACTGATAGGATATTTCTATAGGAACTGTGCAGTTCTACATGAACTGTACAGTTTCTACATGAAACTCCTACATGAAGGAAAATGAAGTTCAAAAAGATAGATTAAGTATTTAAAAGCATGAATAAATGTATACTAGCAATAAATGGAGTGAATATGAGGTTATTTTTGTTGGGATGCACCTAAGAGTACTCTAAAAGGATATTGAACATTTCTACAAGATGGTTGTTGTATCTAGATAGCTAGTGATAATATTAACATAAGATGGGATTAATCATTCAAATATATATTAAACTTCAAAAGAGAGTAAAATACTATCTAGCATGCATGAAAATTATAGAAATTGTAACAAGGTCCTTGAGCCCTCTTGGATGGGCCCTATCCAAGAAGCAAAAGGAGTCTAAAAGGAACTTTAATGGATCAAAAGAAAATCCATCTTTATTTCATAAATATCAGTAATAAATCAAGATCATGAATGCTCTGATGTTCTCAACAAAAGTATTCACAAATTATCCATACAATACATTCTCCAGAAATTCTCTATATCTCCCCTCCTAGACTATATGTCTATATATAAATAGAGATTTTGACCTCGCTTCCCAAATCAAGGAGAGAAATTGGTAAATGAGGGATATCATCCCTTTACACCTGTATATTCAACTCTTGTTGATCAAAATTGGTCATTGATGCACAATGAATGCTCTTGGAGGTAGGTAGGGAGAATTTCCCTTGATCTTTGGATGACAGCTCCTTGAGGGAGACAAAATCCCTTATTTCTAGGGTGTTGACGCCCTTGACTTCTGTAGTTTGACCTGGTTGGTGGAATACACATCTTTTGACAAAACAATTAGAGAAAAAGGTACATTATACACAAAAATACACCTCAAAATACATCCATTAAGAAACATGCAAAATATCCATGACTTATTATTAAATATGGTCAAAATAAAATATTAAGTTATTTTATTATGGAAAAATGTGCCAAAGATGATCCTTTGGAATGTAAAATAATGGGCTCATCACCAGGGCCTTCTCCTTCACTGCCAACTCATGTTTCACATGATCCATAATTTGTGTGAGCCTATCCTCTTTCCAATAATCCATTTGGATGACCTTATTCCAAGGTATACAAGTTCTACTTTGTACTTGTCCTAATATGTTTTGACTACTATGAGGGAGTCTTAACCTTCTTTAAATTTATTTTTAAGAAACAAAAAAAATTTGGTAGAAGTGTCCATGTTCTTCTCCATCTCTGTTATCCTCTAATTAAACATCTTCAGTTGTGCCTTAAATTGTTGGTCCTTAAGTCTTCCAACTTATCTCTACCTTCTTTTCACATGTTTTGGTCTACATTATTTTGTTCACAATTATGGAAGTAGTGTCTCGATCAAGGATGGAACCATGTCAGATACCATCTAATCCATAATCAAGGGGCTCAAAGACCACTCTCTTCACCAACACAAACCCTTTGTGGAATTTGATCTTTGAAATCTATCTTAGCTCTGGCTATATTGAGAAAGAAATCCACGCTCTATACTCTACACACATCAACCAATAAATTCTCTAAGTTTTCATTGTAGTTCTCAATGCATTTCTTAGTGAAAAAATTCTCTATACTCTTCTTTGATCAACTTTCTCATTCTTATGGGTTCTAGCATAGTTAATGATATCATATGGAGAGGCCTGGTATCCTACACAAGACCGTAATCTAATTTCCTAATGAGAGGTTTTAGCACTATAAGTCACACCTATAATGTAGTAGGTGTAAGCCTAGTACCCATTAGAATATAAATGGATTGAATTGGTTTCATTAGGTGGATTAACAAGAGTGGGAAATAAAGGGAGAGGGTAACAAACTATTTGCAAGGGCATTCCATTGGGCATGGATTCATAACATCCTACAGATCAAAGGAAATCAAACTGTATACCAAACAAAGGGGATATATAATGATGAGTAGAATCATAGTGAATATGACAAAAGGAAAAAAATCCATTTTACAAAGATCCTTTCTACAAACAAATTAAATATTGCTTGAACAATAAACAATGATTTAATGGGCAAGCTACAACAAATCCTTTGTTGTTCATGAATCCATCAATCAATGGTAGCTATGATCCTCAAAACATGAAATATATTCAAGCAAGAAGATAACAAAGAAATGGTAAAAAAAATATTTCGATCTGATAAACAACTCTCATGAATATTTAATGGAATAAATTCTCATTACAAACGGGCCCTCAAGCTTACAAATGAGCAACTAAACTACTCCTCCAACTCTCTCTCCTCTCTTGGATCATGAATCCAACCCTTTCCTTATCAAAACCCACTTTCATATATATTTAATGATCTATATATACCCTAAGTAGGTAGAAACCAAGGAGCTACATAGGATCCTCCTCCATTTAGGATTCTTGTTACAAAAGATTCCAACAAAAACCTAACAAATTTCTATTTTGGGGGATCTTATCTATTGTGATAAATGCCTTTTGAAACAGGTCACATTGCTTGATTTGGAGATGGAACACATGTCCCTATTTCCAACTAACTCCTAGGATACCATTTGAACCTTCCCTGACAACTGGAAGCCTTCCCATAGCTCGAATTTGTCAAACTCTTAGAGTTAACAGTGCCAGTGACAAAAAGGCACTGTGAACTTTCCTATAGGTGATGTTTTTATCTTTTCTCCAAAATACAAAATGGGTTGGTCTGATGTTTTGTCATCAAGACAAAAACATCATTATTTTCCTCCACAACAATTTTCAAAGGAACCCAAATTGGCATTAAAAGGTTATGATCCAAATAATCCTTTGTTGCGTGTTAATGCTTAAAAACTGTCATAAATTACTAGTTCACAACATTAGTGAGTCTAGGAGCTACAAAATTTCCTATAGCAGCCTGTTTCACTTTTGCAAATCTTCAAAACCTAAAAAATTGTACCAGGAGTCCAAATATGCTGAAATTTTTTCATAATATTGATATTTAACAGGAGGAAAACCAAAATTGTTAATTATGGTTTAAACTCATGGCCAATTCTTCTTACTATTAACAAGTTTTCAGCAGCATACATATCAGTTTGCAACACTTAATGAAGTATGAAATTCAAACTTGGTTCTACAACTGATAAACCATACACCTCAATCCTGATAAGGGTATCATTCAATTTCTTTAAGAGTACACTTCAAAATCATGCAGAAAAAGAGGGTTTGAACAGTTCATAGTGCGAGTGTACAAAGCAACACAAACCCCTCTTTCAACCTTTGAAAAATGTGAAGACCATCAAGGAGTACCTGATGAACCTAGTTTTGATGTTGATTCTTGTAAACTTAAGTTGATATCTTAGTAAGTTATCCAACCTCAATGATCCTTTTCATCCAGTTTGCAATGCCAACCTACAACGCCAAGTTTGCAACACCAAATTCAAAATCAATGGCGCACTTCAAGGAGACTGTTAGAAATTCTGAGACATATCCTCGAAAAATTAATTAAATAAGGGCACTGGAAATCACAAAATGTCCTTTGACACATTTATTAACTACAATGATGACAAATGAATGCGTGAGGTAATTATGAGTACGTTGCGAACTATCTAGGTGAGTTGACAACAAATACACTTGACTTTGAATTGACATCTAAATAGTTCGATAGTGAAAAAAAGAAACTTGTGTACAACTTGGAGGTGTGACGTGTCATGGTAATTATTTTAGGATCAAAAGACTGAATCATAGGAACTTATTTACCATGTTATGATGACTAATATCATGACATAAATACTCTAAACTAGGGATAAACATAACTTTTCTTATTCAAATCAATATTTAAGTTATGACCACACGAAGAGACCCAAAAACCTAGGACTTGTAAAAACCTATGACTCAAAAAACAAAACCAAAGTGATTTTTTGACCCCTACAGTCCTATGTGCTAACAAGATGCATATTGTATTTGATATCAACTATTTCATGAGAACCCTAGAGTCCAAACAATTATTTCTCAACACATGAGATAACATCCAAATAACTCATGCAACAATCAAATAATTATTTAATGAATGAACAATCTTGAAAGGATCTTGAATGGAGGTGGTAAAGTTATCCATTACTAATTGATTCATCTTATTATTCAATGCACCATCCATTCATTTTGCACTCAGTATACTCAACATCTATCTTGTAACAATTATCAAAATGGACATGCGTGGACCATGAGTCAGTGAGGGAAAAAGAGTAGAGGATATAACAGACCTAGGATAGATTCTTTGGAGCTCTCTGGTACTAGATTTAGAGCTTGGGATATTGAGATGTTACACTAAAATATCAAGGTGGATTAGGGTTAGGTTTTAGCATGTCAAGTAACAAATGAAACATATCATGGTTTCTCCATGAGATAGTGTTGCACTTTGACAATGAAGAGTGGGCATGTGGGGGCTCTCCTATGGCTAGAGATCACACTCATACATTTGGAAAACAAGATGAACATGTGTGGGATATGTCCAGGCTAGGAATCATGCTTAGATCATGTGAAACATAGAAGAAGGGAATGGAGGCTCTTGTATGCTAGGGTTTGAGTGTAGATACATTTGATCAGCAAGGGAACATTATATAGTGTAACCAACTGCTAGGGTGAGGTCATATGCAATGTAGATAGGAAATACACAGGATATGGTGTGCCTAGCTGGTGGAGTGGAGTCGTGTGTAATTTATGTAGTGCAATTAATCCATGGAAACAATTAAATAATACACGATAAATATATATTCATGAGAGATGCACCCAAATAGTAGTTAAATTCCAACAAGCTGACAAACATCTCAAAAATAATCTAAATTCACAATAAGATGGATATGCTCCAACAACGAGTGAATTATGCACGGGTACATAAATTTGTCATCTAGAGAATGCAAATATTCCCCAAAGAGAGATAAATTGTTTTAGCAAGCTCTCTAAAAAATTTGGAAAGATGATCATGGATCTTCCCTTGCCTAGAGCATTGGAAGGTGGATATTAACTAACTGTTGCAATGGGTAAGAACCATTTAAACAATAATATTTTTTGAGAGACTCTCACATAGTACAATAGAAGAATATGTAGTAAATAAATCTTCCTCCATTCAAATAAGGTATAGAGGAACCATTAGAGTTAATTGGTGAGCTTCAAATAAACAAAATAGAAAAATTAACGACATCACACAGAGGAAACAAACAATAAGGAATGAATTTTGTTTTTACCCTGGAACCCAATTAGGAAACAAGTGGTATGGTGCTCAGTATTCATATTTCTGCAAGTCTACAAGTTTTTATAATGCTCAATGGCCAAAAATCCCTTTGAGTATGAGAGAGAGTGAATAAATAGGGAGATATAGGGGGTAAGGGAAGGACACCAACTATGGCTCTTCACTTCCCATTCCTTATCCTTCTCTCCTATCTGTTTCCATGGAATTTTAATTATTTTTATTTAACTTTTCGCTTACATCATTATTTGTATTATTCCACATAAATTTGCATTGTTTTACGTGGATTAGATAATGCATTATGATCATCAATATCTGTTGCAGGTATTTATTCTTATCCACTCTTTAGTCTGCATCCATTTCATATCAATCAAATTCTTATTTTGGCCTTCCCTCTCTATGAAAACCTAGGCCCAAGAGCCTATCGAGCTTCTCAGATGTGGAACCTTGTCGTATTGTCACCCAATTCTTTCTCACACTTGTTGTAACCAATTTCATGCATTGTGGCCTAACGTGGGAGAATGTCCCCTAATATTATCACATTCCCTCTCCTTGAAAATTAGCAGGTTTTTCCTCCATGATTTTCACCTTGATTGGATTGACATGTATCTTGTGTCAGGCTGGCATCAAAATGTTTTTACCATATGAGTCACTCTTTGTGACATTAATATGTCACATGATGTGTCATATTTTTACCCCCTGGTCATTTTCCATTTGTCATATATGAATTTGAACAGTCATGATATACATATGACATACCTACCCAAATTGACACCATGTTACTAGGAATCTACCTGATATGCCATGCTTCTATTTTTGGTCCCTGGGTACAGAACCCTGACTAGTGTGCAAATAGGCCTCATTTTTCCTAATTTTTTTTTAATATAATTTGTAAATTTTTTTTTTGTTTCTACTTACTTTTATTTTTATTTTTTTTTGTATTTATTTATATTCATTTTTTATTTTTCCGTGGTTTTGAAAAACTGCACATGGTTTTGATTTCCAATGATTTTAAATCCCCTCCTCCCCTACCAAAATACATTTGTAGTACCATGATTAATTTTATATTAAAATCAAGATTATCCTTTTGGAAATTACCCATTGAAACGTTTACTTTAGGATTTCCCCATGGCACATTTCTCACCCATTCTCCCAAATTCTAAACATCCAAAGTAACTTATGATTATTTTAATATTTATTTTGGACTTAGGTTATCGAGATTTCACTCATGAGAGGATTTTAACTCGGAATATTTTCCTATTGAAAAATGTGGTTATTGATGTCAAAAGGAGATTATCTATTGTATTCCTCTTTGCATCGATGAGTCTTTATGCATGAACATAAATATATGAGAAATCAAGGAACAAGATATGGCATAGAGGAATAGATGAAGTTGGAAGTGCGTGCCTTCCTACAATATGTGAGAAGAGAATTGTCCCCATTCCATTCTTATACTATAAAAATGTATGGATATGTAAAGAGATCTGTAGCAGGAAAGAAAACCCTATGTAATTATTTTTTTTGTAGAACAATCTACAAAAGAATGAAGAAATGGTGAAATCAATATATCCCACATTCATTGGGAAATTGTGAACAAAAAGGATTATAACGAAAAGGGGTTATCTCTTAGTTTGGATGAAAGAAAGTTTAAGAGTTATGAAACATAATGTAAAGGATTAACTTTTGAGCAATTAGATATTGACCGTTCATCCCCAAGAAATCAAAGACATAAACGATTAAGATCAAGGATTGAGGCCCATGGTGGGAACTAAAAAATGAATAAGTCCCAAGACTTCGCGGAGCAGTAGAGAATCAAAGGAATGTGTGAATACATGAAATATTCCTGTAGAGCCACGATGAAATCTTGGAAAAATGACTAAGTGTTGACACATCACAAAGCGATGAATAATCTTAAGTATGTGCGAATAAATGCAATAGTCTCGCAGCCCTACATTAAAATATTAGAAAAATGGTTAAGTATGAATAATATGTCAATGGCCGATGTCTCAAGAAATGGATAAGTATGAATATTGAATTGGTTGGATGGAAAAATCTACAAGAATCATTGAAATGCCATATTCCTACGGCCCACGCTGAAATCTTGAAAAATTACTAATTGTTGAGATGTCATGTAGCAATTTATAATCGAAGGTATGTAAATAAGTGAGTGTGAACTTACAAACCCAAGAACCCATGATGAAAAGATCAAAAAATGACTAAGTGTTGAGATATCATGGAGTAGCACAGGTATGTAAAGAAATGAGCATGAACTTGCGACCTCGTATACCTGCGATGAAAAGTTGGAAAAATAAGTTACTAAGAATTGGATGGATAGAGAATTCTCGCAAAATGGATAAGTATTGAGACTTTACGAAGATAGTGATAATCAAATAATATTGGGAAGATGAGAGGAATAAGAGTGTGGCTTAGACATACGAACCCATAGTAGTCTTCAATAAAATTGTCTACATATTGGTAAAGGACAGATCTATGGTCAAGATTAATCTAATATATAATTGGACAATGAGTGTGAAACGAAGACCTAGGGTCCTGAAGGAATAGATCGAAGGATGGTATTTAATCAAGGGAAGATTGGAAAACTATTGTACGTCATGGTTGCATGGTGCATTTTGATGGACCATGAAGTAAATTGACAAACGATATTGAATCCAGGAACAAATTCGACGGTAATTGTACATCGAGATTATTTTTTTGAAAAACTCAAGTGCAAAAAAGATGGGGTTTTGGATAGGATGGTGCATCCTGGTTTTATGGAGATCTAGATCCGGCCTAATATTCTTTGGATATGTGGAAAAATATGTTGGTGTATATTTTATATAAATATCCATGATATTGTGTAGTTTCACGTGTGAGTTTTGAAGATATGTAATGAATAATTTGAGTTCGCGAAAACAAAGGTGAGAAGAATAGAAAAAAGAATGAAAGAGGAACATGTGAGGGTGGTTGGGTGGTGCAAGGAATTTTAGTTTGGAAGAAAATTTATTTCAGGGTAGAAGGGTGGTGCAAGGTACAAGATTGTTGTCCTCATTTATTTTAACAAGTTGATTCCTGAAAGATTGGTGTCTACAAACTGTTAGTAGGTTCTTATAGTGAATATTGGTGTCTTAAACAGATCAACAATTTGGTGCCTGGAAGATTGGTGTCTACAGAATGTATGTTGGTGCTTATAGTGAGGATTAATGTCCTCAATATATCAACAAGTTGGTTCTTGTAAAATTTTAAGTGGGTGCTTAGTACAGGGATTGGTGGCCCTCATAATTTGAATCCTATAAAGATTTCAACTTTTTAATATTATAAGAAAAACTTTTTGTGGTTTTCTTCTTTATTGGGTTTCCACGTAAAATATCTTTGTATTGTTCCTATGTGTTGATCTTTTTTGATATATAATTCTCATCATTACTTATGATTAGCTCTGCGATGATTATTTAAAGTGGTAAACGAGATAATATTGTTAAAATTGTCCCAATAGTGACTGACCCCCCCCCTCAGTATTGTTGAATATTCCATCATTACCTTTTGGAAGATTTAATTGACCTAACCACCACATCATGATAGACCCATCGGGATTATATTTTTGGGATGATTCCATCAGGATTTACCTTGATGTATTTCCCCCTACCTTTATGAATCCTAATCTCCTAATCACCTTGATATCATTTTATATTATTTTATTTTAGGTTGTCGGGATTTACACTTTGGGTTTCTACCTATCGGGATTATTAGCCATTGATATTTTTTACTAGCCATCGAGAAGTCAACACATATTACATTTCTCCAAATTCTGAAAGGGGGTATTATTTTAATATTTAGGGGGTGACTATGTTTTATTATATTGTGATTTAGTTTTTATTTATTTAATTTTGTTATTACTTTCCTATTTTTACTACGGTTATTGGCCAAAATTTCTATGTGGGCCCTAGGTCCTATGCATCTTCTATTTCTACACACAGTATAAGTAAGGGGGCTCAAAACCATATAAACCATTCAAACTCGAATTACCTGGTGCATGTGGTATAAATTTTTAAGGTTGAATATCGATGGTTAAAATTCCCCCATGGGTAGATCAAGGATTGTTGAGTGTCAAATGCAAATGGCCATATCTGGAGTTACAGGAGTCCAAATAAGTTCCATGATACCTTGTTGGAAAGGTATTGAGTAGAATGATACATTCAAGGATAAATATAAGCTATATCATTGATAGAAAATCCTAGAAAATGAAAATAAAAATAGGTCATGAATTTAATGGGAAGCAAACTATGCAAAGTTCAGATGGACATATCATGAGCTCCAGAAGATCCAATTAATCCCATAAGAGATTTTGTAGAACAAAAAAAAAATGATGATAAAGATAATATTAATATGTTGATGGTGAAAATTTAGAGAACAGAAGAGGGTCGAATTCAATTAAAGAATATATTGTGAAATGTTCATGCAACCATAATTGGAGTTCAAGGAGGAGAAATATGACCTGCAAGAGCACTCTAGAAACATGAAACAAAGAAGAATAAGATGGAACACTAATATTCACCAAACTGACACCAAAAAATTCCCATAACATTTGAAGAACAGAGGAAGATCCAAACGATTATAATTAATGATATTTTAATAAATATCACTGATGAACAACATATGGAATGGGATTGACTATGTTGGGTATGTGTTATATTCTTTGCATGTGTGTGCGTGGGTGCATTAGATTCGACAACTGCATATGACGATCCCAACTTCCTTCGCTCTTTGTGTTATGTGCACTAGGTGCTTTCCTAGGGGGAGAACAAGGTCCCCCCCGCCACTTGTTATGCATAAATTTCTGCCCTGGGTGGCAGGATGAAGCCGACAAGGTTTAGGGAAACACCCCGAAATGTTTTTTGGGGGCGTTGTTTTTCTATTTTAGCAGATTTTCTATTTTTAGCAATTTTCTAAATTAATCCCAGATTCATGGATTAGGGTTTTGGCAGCTACGAAATACCTAAAATATTGTATATATTGTATGGTGAATGGTGAAATTAATACAAATAAAGAGTTGAAAGGTATGACACCAAGGAAGGTCGGTTTTCTCTTGGTTAAGGATTTCTAGCATGAATCTTCGTGTACTGTGTGTATGAGCCATTTATTAATTTCTTTTTTTCTTAAGAATTTGTATGAATTTCTTTACTTCATAGGTTTAAAACTTACATGTGGTATCAGTGCTCGTTTTTGGCTTCAGGGGGAAACTTTGTTGCTAAGGGTTTGGCTCGGTATTAATAGATCAATTTTATCTTGGGTCTGTGATAAACCTAGGTTGAGTGGGAGATTTTGCAGTGGTGATTCAAGTGTAGAAAGAGGAATAGCGAGAAATTCTAGAATCGAGATAGAGAAGTTCAACGGTAAAAAAATTGAGCTATGGAAGCTCAAGATGGAGGACCTTCTTGTAGACAAAGAACAATGGATCATTGTGGATCCTGGTACACAACCTACTGGCATGCAATATACTGGAACACAGTCTTCTGGTACACAACCTACTATTAAACAAATTTCTAGTACACAACCTACTGGTATGTCAAAGGAAGATTGGGAGAAGTTGGATAGAAGAGAAAGGAGTACTATTTGACTCTTCCTGGTAGATTCGGTGTTGTTGAATGTCTCGGGAGAATATACAACCAAGGAACTATGGGATAAGTTAGGGAATTTGTATCAATCAAAGTCTCTAGTAAACAAGTTGTTTCTTTGAAAGAAGTTGTATCATCCTAGGATGAAAGATGTATATTTTGTGACAGAACATCTAAATGCCTTTAATACTTTGGTAAGTCAACTTGTCTATGTTAATATTATGATTGTAGAAGAAGATAAGTGTATTACTTTTTTATGTTCTTTTACAAACTCTTGGGATAATCGGGTTGTAGCAATTGGTAGTACCACTCAATCTACATTGCAGTATGAGGATGTAGTTTCATCCTTGTTATCTAAAGAGATGAGGTGGAAAAGCATGGATAGTCAGAGAACACATGCTTTATTTGTAAGAGTTCATACCCAATACAGGAATCCCGGTAAGTCTTCCGGGGGGGGGGGGAGATCTAAATATATAGGTAGATCTAAGTCTTCAGGAAAATATTTGAGGAAATCCTAGAAGTGTGGTAAAACAGGGCAATATAATAAATATTGCAAGTCTAAGAAGGTTGATAAACCAAAGGGATCTGATAATACTTCTTCCACAAAGGCGGAAACCTCCACTGAATAGGAGGTGATGTTTACCTAGAATCTACAGGTACACATGTAGACCATGGTGTATGGTTGATCAACTCAGGTGCATCATATCATATGACTCCTCACAGGGAGTGGTTCTGTGAATATGAAAAATACGATGGTGGTGATGTATTCCTGGGAGATGATTCAACAGAAAAAACCATGGGACGTGGAAGGGTTAAGTTGTTGCTAAAATATGTAAGGATTATAACTATCCCTAGGGTTCTTCACATTCCAAAACTAGCCTAATATTTGTAAGAAAGTTGGATGATGCAAGAGTGGATACTGTATTGGGAAAGGGCACTTGCAAGATGGTACGAGGAGAAGTAGTGTTGATGAGGGGAGATCAATGTGGAACTTTGTACAAGTTGTTGGGAATCACATATACTAATGGGTGTAATAGTTTTGTTGTCCCTGAGTAGAGAAATAAATAATTCAAGACCAATATTGTCCCTGTAAATAATACCATGTTGTGGCATCAAAGACTAGGGCATATTGGAGAAAAGGGACTTCAAACACTACACAATAAAGGTATGGTTGAAGGTATGTCTAATTGCACTCTGAATTTTGATTTATGTGAACATTGCATATATGGTAAAAAAGATCGAGTAAGATTCCCATCTAGTGCTACAAGAGCAAAGGGGATCTTAGAGTGGATACACAGTGATGTGTTTGGACCTGTTCCTATTCCATCACTAGGTAAATATGTGTATTATGTTTCATTCATAGATGATTTCTGAAGGAACACATGGATTTATTTTCTTGGAAATAAATATGAGGTATTTGATAAATTTAAAGAGTTTAAGGCTCTGGTAGAAAATCAGACAAAGAAGAAAATAAAGGTATTGAGGATAGATAATTGTGGAGAATTCTGTGGAAATGAATTCGAATAATTCTGTAAGAAGTGTGGTATAGAAAGGTGGAAGACTACTCCATAGACATCTCAATAGAATGGATTTACATAAAGGATGAACAAGACACCGATGGAAAAAAAAAGGAGCTTATTAGTGGTGTCGAGTTAGGACAAGAATTCTGGGCATAGGCAGTGGGTACATCATGTTACCTGGTCAATCGATCACCCTCATTAGCATTGGATGATAAAACTCCACACAAGATATGGAATGGTAAGAAACAATCTCTTGAACATCTCAAAGTGTTTGGTTGTGATTCTTATGTACATGTTCCAAAGTAAAATAGGAGTAAGATGGATAATAAAGTTGAAAATTGTATCTTTATGGATTATAAAGATACTGTGAAAGGTTATAATATTTGGAACTCATAAACTAAGAATACTGTTTATAGTTGGGATGTTGTTTTTAGAGAGGTGAAAGATGTTTCCAAACATGAATTCCTACCAAGGCAAGAAGAACATGAGAAAATAGAGTTTGAGATGGATGATGCAAAATCTGAATCAACTGAAGAATATGAAGCAGAAGAAGAAGAAACTCATACCCCAATATTGAGGATATCAGTGAAGGAAAGAAGGAAACCAGAAGGGTATAATACACCTTATTTCCATTCTAATTTTTCTTTATCTATTATTGATGATGATACCATAAATGTCACAGAAGCAGTGAATTCAGAGGATAATAAACTCTGGAAGAAGGCCATGGTTGAATAAATGTATGCCTTGGATAGGAATGAGGCACGGGATCTAGTTGAGTTGTTAGTTGGAAGAAAATTTGTTGGTAGAAAATGGTTGTTTAAGAAGAATTTTAATGCATAAGGAAAAATGGAGAAATACAAAGCTCAATTAGTAGAAAAAGGTTATTCCCAGGTAGATGGAATTGACTTTGGTGAGATTTTTTCTCCTATCGCCAAGTTAACTTCTATTAGATTTATTTTATCTATTGATGTTTCTTTTTATCTTGAAGTGGAATAGATGGATGTGAAGACAACATTCCTACATCAGGATCTAGAACAAGAAATTTACTTGAAGCATCCAGAAAGATTTGTAATGATGGGAAAAAAATAGCTAGTCTATAAGCTAAAGAAGTCACTATATGGTATGAAGAAATCACCTAGGATGTGGTACCAAAAGTTTGACACATACATCCTTGGATTGGGATTTGTGAGAGGCAAGGATGATCATTGTATATATTATAAGAAGGTTGGTAATGAATTCATTTATGTAGTGTTTCATGTTGATGACATGTTGCTGGTAGGAAATAACATGGATGCTATCAAGGAGGTGAAATCGTAACTATTCTTCAAATTTGTTTTTTGGGGGGTTTTTGCTATTTTAGCGAATTTTGCATCACCTGCAAAATAAGTGAAGTCTCACCCAAGGAATCTATAGGGGCTGCAGGAACCAAGATTCTACAATGATGAGGGGAAGGGAGGAATTCTTCATGTTCTTGATATCATTCACTCATGTGTGTAGTTCCCATTACTTAACATTAAACACATCCTATGTTTGGCATTCTCCCACTTAACATTCATTCAATTACTAGATACTTTAGTGAGTGAAATCATAACGTCATATATGAACAATACATTCATAATTTATCATCATTGTATCATAACATGGAACATCATAAAATGCAAACACATCACAACACATAGTTTGAATGTGGTTCACCCAACATGGGTTATGTCCACAACGAATGGCTTCTTTTATTAGTCATTGATAATTCTCTTACACCTACACATTGCACTACAAAATATTCAACAATAACATTACCCAAACCTTCCTAGCCATTATGTTGCAGTGTGAGCTTCACTCCCCGATCATACCTCAAACCTCTTCCATCGCTCAACTTGATTTACCCAAAAAGCACTAAGAAATTATCGTCTCTCCCCATTCGTTTACCCAAAAACCCTTTATATATTTATACATAGAAATAGGGCTAAGCCCATTACAAAAGTGGAAAAAAATGTCCCCAAAAACCCAACGGTCCATAACTATTTTCCGCCTTTTGTGTCCTTCTTCATTGCGCATCCTTATGTCACAAGCTTTGATTCCTCAAAGTTTTCTCCCATCACACATTTTGGTCCATATTCTAACTACCTTTTATGCTTTGAATTATTTTGGCACAGATCCTAAAACTTAGTTGAAATTCCTATCCAAAATGCCCCCAACACTCACCTGTGACTTGTCACGAGACACTCAAGCCTTCTTCCAATGCGCCATGAATTTCTCAAAGGTCTCTTTCATCGTCGCATCATTTTCCTTAACATCTAGTTCCTTCTGCAAAATCTAGTCAACTGTGTCTGTAGTGACATGAGCCTGTAGCTTCTCGAAACCTTCCTCAGTTGCATGTTTAATGATTCCTTGAATTATTGCTAAGTTCATTGTCACTTTGTATGCTTCCTCTTGTAATAATTTTGTATATTTTGCATGATCCTACTGCTTCACCCTTAGTTGATTCATTTATGAGTACATATTTATGTTCTCATTCATCATAGTTACCACCTCAACTGGTGGTAATGTGCCCATCGCATCATTGAATTTATGCACCTTTTCTTGCGTAGTTTGGATCTTTTCACTAATTTCCTATTGCTTCTTATCCTCATTGAGTTCTGTCCAAATGATCATAGTATTTGTATACATTTTATCACACTCTACTTATATTATATTTATATTTTCCACTATTGTTGACATGATTTTCTTCCTTGTCTCCCTACCTTCAGGTGGAGTTCTTAGTGTCATGTGCTCTTCTAGATAAACTATTTGTGTGTAGAATCCCTAAATGGCTTCACTTATCTTTGTGACTTGGTATTCTACCAGGACCTCCTTCTCTGTCTGTGACTTTGGGAATTATTGATATACTTTCTTGAATTTTTGTTGCATTCTTTCTACCTTTTGTGCAACCTCATTTCTCTCTTGTTTAACCTTTCTATACTCCATATATAAGGTTACAATTTATTATGTAACCTTCACTATCTCATTGGATGTCTTCTCTGCGCAGATGTTCAACTCTTTCATTGCACTCATTTGTAATTCCTACAATACATCCATTGGAAGTTGTGATAGCACTAAGTCAAATTGACCTAGTGCCCTGACCTGTCCTTGCATTTATTCTATGGGGAGCTCAACTACCCATGTCTCTATCTTAATCAATATTCATTCTCTTATGATTTCTAAGGAATGGGGGATTATTGTCCCCGCATCTCCAATATTGATAGTGCTTGTTGTTTTTTTCTCCTCCGTCTATTGTCCTGACGCGATGTTTTTTTCTTATAATAGTTTTCATAATTCTGCCATCTGTTCTTGCATGAATTTATTCATCTCTTCTTGTTGGCATGCTATGCACTAAAATGCATCATCCATTAATTATTTTACTTGGTTTCCTATCTTCTCCAAATCATCCTCTATCAAAACCTGAATCACCACTTCCTTAATGGATTTGTGCTTCAACCGTTGTTGTCTGGGTCTCCTTGTGTCTGACTCTTTTCTCTTCCTATCATTGCACAATGTTGTTTTTTGGGTTGTTTCCTATGGTCCCTTTCCTCTATATTGTACATCTTCTTCTTCACCATCATCATTGACCTCATCTATTTTTGGGTTTTCCTTCTTTGATGGCCCTGTCTCTATTGGTGGAATCTTCCACTCATCGTCCTAATCAACCATAATGTGTCCCATATCCTCTTATGTCAGTATATATTATGTTGGTAGCCACTACTAGTGTGGGTCCTTCTTTGCTTGCATGTACATGTGGTGACACCCTACCTTAAAGTGCACCATTGCCTTGTATTCCTCAACCACTTGAGGGGGTATGTGTGGTGTCCTTTGGATGTTTTCTCTAATAGTTTCCTTATAAATATAGAATGTGAAATTATTTTCCATATGTCACGCATTATGTGTCATGTAGCAAAGGTTATGATACCGCATAGCTAAGAAAGGCTTCTCTGTGACTCCAAAACATTGACTATCATTTGGCTCTCTCCAAGATGATAGTGTGATTAGAATTAGTAACAAGGAGTAGTGGAACTTAGTTCCCTTGTCTTGCACTTCCTTACAATCAATCAAAAATTGGTTCAATAAAAATTTCACCCAATTCATCTCGATGCCATCTACACATATTTATTCTACCTATATGAACATTGCTGACACTTGATAGTTTATGCACTTCCTTAATAGCTTACATGATAAGGCTTGTGTCATAAACCTTATGATAAGGTCACATATAATTGTGATGTCCAATCCATGTTGTCCATGGAAAGTATGGAATTTCTCTTTGATGCTCTCAGAGAGATTCTTTTCATTCTTCTTGTGAAAAAAAAATGATGTGGGGTTCTCCCCCTACAATGAAAGAATTGTAATGTGCACTATTAAATGAGTGTCAATGGACACTATCTTGTCAAGCCACATGTATCCCTTGTGTACACAACTTAGCAACATTTTTACACATGCATTGATCTCCTAGATCTGTCCAAAATGTGGCATATTGAACAGGTTTAGAATTCCTACCTTCTCCAACCCATTATCCCATGCCCACGGCTCGATAACTATCATATGAGTCTAAAAAATAATGGAATTTATCAATAAATTGATGGATAATATCTTTGGAAACTTATTTTCATCAGTGATGTCGTGGTCTGCATACCTTAACACAAGTATCAGACCGAGCATATCACCTTCTACAATGACTCCCTATGGAATTGGTGGCTTTACGAGTAGGTACTTTTCATCCTTGTTTAAATTGATGTGCTTCATGGATGGATTTCTTGGCGGGATATAATCCCTAGGGAATGTTTCTGCTAAGGATAATGTGTCTTTTGTTTCCTCAACTACTAGCGGCATTTCGGGATGACCACATGATTTCTTCGGTACTGATGTTGATGCTCTTGATTCTTTTGGTGGTGCCATCTTCTTCTGTGACTAGTGCTCTGTAACTCTGTTTTGAACTTAGGATCTATATCCTTGGCTCTAAAACTTGTCTCTATATGAAAAATCTAGCTGACAATAAACTTCCCTTGTTGGTCTTTTGCATGCTTTTATACTACATTGGTAGGTATATATTTCCTTCACGCCTAAAATTCTTGTCTACTCCACTAGTGGGTGGAATTCATTACCTATTTTAATGCTCCATTACTCTGTATATTCGATGAATTATCCATCTGATTCTAAAATCTATCACAATCTTCTATATTTAATGTTATGCGATGCCACTTGTTCATCGGCATGATAACTCTTTATTGCATGTCTCATCATGGAGTGTCTTAAATTATCTTAGTTTTCATCTGCAAAATCTTGTCTCTCTGTGCAATCTCTTCCTTCCTCTCAATCTTACTTCCTTCATCGGTGCATCCTTCTACTTAATTTTATCTCATCTACGACAATTTCCTATTTTTCCTCTCTACCTGCTAACCTTAACTTCTTTGACTCCTCAACTTTAGACCTCTTCCCTTAACCCTTTTATTTCTTTTTCCTGTTTTACTTTTTTTTTCTTGATTTTTCTATCTTTTCTTCCTATAATACACTATGATACAAGTTAATCTATGCATATTCTCTAGTGCACGGAAGGAAGATCATCCTTGTATAGTTTCATCTATCTCCCATTCACTAGTCCTTCCATGAATTGTCCATCCAATTTCTCTAACTAAAAAACACCTGTGTCAGTCACATATCTGATCACATATGGCCCTAGCCAGTGTGCCCTGAAATTTATTGGGTGGTATAAGAAATTATTGTCATAGAGTAGTACTATATCAACATTCTGGAATGTTTTCTATTTGATGTGTTGATCATGCCATTCCTTTTCTTGTGCCTTATGTACTTGCTGATGGAACCCTGCAATAAATTGATCTTCCTCTAATACTTGTAAATTTTACAGTCTTTCTTCTACTGTGGTGGAATTCGTATGGTATTCCACCATTGGAATGCACAGGCTTAGTACCATAAGCTCCATGGGCATTATTTCTTCCTTTCCATACGCTAATCTAAAAGGTGTCTGACTTGTGAACTTCTTGTATGTAGTTCTATAAGCCCATAACACTACATGGATTCTTAATTCCCAATCATCCTGTCCTACATTGCAAACCTTGGTCAATGCATTCTCTGTTATATTATTGAACGCCTCCATAGTTTCATTTTCTTTTGGGTGATATGGAGTGATTTTTCGATGTTGTATATATAATATTATATCAATGATACAATTGTCTTGCTTAAAAAGTGAGTCCCCTAATCACTCATAAGTACTTTAGGAAACCCAAACCTTGTAACTATGTTCTCAAAAAAGAACTATGCAATTGAATCTGTGACTAGTTATGCCTCTTCCCATCTTATCAAGTAGTTTTTCATGGTAATTATGTATCGGTCTCATGTTCTCCTCACTGGTGGATTAATCAGTCTAAAAAAATCCACTTCCCATTTTTCAAATGCCTGCAAAGTAACTTGTAGATTCAAAGACATCTCATCCCTTCATGATAGCCTTCCTACCATGGGATAAATGTCACAACTTTGCCAATACTCCTTAGCATCCTTGTGGAGGGTAGCCCACCATAGTCCTGCACACAATATCTTCTACACTGTCACCTTTCCTGCATAATGTCTTCCTACAATTCCATCACGTGCCTCTTCTAGAATCATTGGTCTTTCGTGTTCTAGCACACATTGTCGCAGTATCCCATTTATGCCTAAATTATATAAGTGTCCTACGATCAAATAATAATCCATTAATTTAACTACTAGTTTCTTCTATTTTTCTATTGTCATATCAGATGGAGCCACTCCTATGCTAAAATATTGGACAATTTCTGCAAAATGGTTGTCTAGCAATTGAACTGAGAATAAATGTGCATCTAGTAAACTATCATCTAGGTTCCTTGTGTCTTCTTCTATCAATATCCACGAAAATCGGTCAGGTCCTACATTTAATTTCCCTGGCTTCACAATAACTTCAAAATCATACTCCTAGAACAACAGTAAGCATCTGCAGATTCTCCCCTCCAACATTGGCTTGTTCACTAGATATATGAGTGCATAGTGGTTTGTATACATCTTGAAATGGGACCCCAACAAATAGTGTCTGAACTTTTGCAAGGCATAAACCATTTCCAAGCCTTCACTTTCCGTCTTCGTGTAATTCTTATCAATATTCGACAACTTCCCTCTAGAAAAATAAATTGTATGATATAACTTTCCTGCTCCTAACTGAGCTAACACTGTCTCGAGCACTATCGACGATGTGTCCACATGAATGTGAAACTCTTTTTTCCAATATGGGAACACCAGAATGGGAGAAATTACCAACTTTTGTTTCAATACGTCGAGACCCTTCTTACAATCTTCATTCCACTAAAATTTAACTTCTTTCTTCAATAACTTCTCCATTGAAAACATAGTTACCAACTTAACGAGAACTCTACAGAGTTCTCATTTTTGGGGGGTTCAATTTTTACCCCAATTTTAAAAATGGTGATACTGGTAGCATCCCCTCTCCCTTTTTAGGTGGTTTTTCAATATTTTAAATTTTTCGATCCACAATGTTTCCATAATTTTTTGAAATGCTTATTTTTCATCTATTTTCTATTTTTTCAAAAAAAAAATATTCAACGGTGTTTTTAGTCATTTTTCCATGCTTCTTTCAATCTTAAAAATATTTTTTACCATTTTCATTTTCAAAGTTACGATTTTTCATATAATTTTGTCTTCTTAATTAATTTATTGTTCCATGCTTTTAAAATATAGTGGAAAACACAATTTTTAACACATTGTTTACCTCTACTTCAATACATAGAAAAAAGTGTAGTTAAATAACACTATTTTTTAATATTTAGCAAAGAAATATAATTCAATTTTTTTTGGATAAATTAAAAACTAAGAAACATAAAAGAATTGAAATTAAAAATTAAAATTAAAATTAAAAAGAAAATTTAGATAATAAAAAAAATTAAAGAAAAACTTAAAAAACTAAAGAGGAAAAAACAAACAAACATATAAACTAAGCTAAAACAAGAAAAAAAACAGGTAAAAAAATAAATTTATGGCCCAAAAATTTTAGAAAGGTTTAAAAAACACAAGAACAATTAAAAATATATTTAAAAAAAAAACAAATTAAAACACCTAAACTACAAAATTTAATACTAAATTAAAAAAGAAAAAAAAAACTTAAAAAAACCCCATAAAATTACAAAAAAGAAATAATTTGTTTATTAAAAAACTTAAAAATATGTTAAATTTTATAAAAAAACAAACAAATAAAAAAAAATGCACCGGGAATGGGAGTCCATGGGGGGTGATGTCAGCCATCACCCCAACCCCCATGGGCTAATCCTTGGTCCCACTTACCCAGATTCTAAATTTGGCTATGTAGTTTTCTTATATTGTTCATGAGCTTTCCATAGACTATTCCTATGCCTCAAATGAAATTATGAGCAAGGTGTTATTCCCTCCAGAAGTATATTGGTGCCAAAAATATAGCCTCTATAGTTTTAGCTGCAACTTTCTCATACGAGCTCCAATTTTCATCTGTAATAGCTTGTTAGAAATCTCTCTTCGAGCTATGTTATTTGAACTACATAAATAGGGTGTTCCTTGTTACAACCTGCTCGCATGACTTTTGACTACTTAAAAATGTCGTTTAGGCCATCAAAATTGCTCTACAAGTTTACCAACTTAAAAATCATATAATTTCACATAAAATTGATTGTTTTTACTCTCGTAACAGTCTCTTAATCTGAGTCGTCAATCTCAAAATTGGAAGAAATATCAACTATTGATCCATTACATCTTCCCCACACCTGTAGACAAATTTCTACCGTTGATAACCAACTCGAAGAAATCTAGATTGTTCATTCTCGAACATTACATTGATGATTAGTGATCAACTAATTCCTTTGGTCAATCGAACTTGCTCACTGATTTATCTAACCCCAATCATCAACCATTGTCCGTTGATCGTTTCTCTTGGAAAACTATTTTTTTCCCACAAATATCATTAAACCCTAATCATGGGTGATTGGTCATTGGTGAATTCCTTTGACAACCAACTTATTTACAAATTTCATCAAACCCCAACCATCAGCCTTTGGCCATCCCTTGGATGATGTGGAAATTATGTTGATGTGGCATGATGCATAAATGTTGACGTGGCACAACATGTGGATGATGGCATGACACTTTGGATAACATGACATGACACATGGATGTTGATGTAGCATGGCACGTGGACGCTGACATGACATTACATGTCATCCTCATTTTTCCTTTCATCGGAAGTTGAAAACTTCTCTTGGATGAAATGAACAACTCGATAAATTTGTCAATCCTCGATCAAGCCATCAACGATGAATGATTTACTTTCGATGCATGGAACCTTCTTCCAAATTCTATCAACCCCCGATCATCAACCATTGGCGATCAGTGATTTCCTCTAGCTAAACCAATTTTTTTTCTAAAATCACTGATCCAATCATCAACCATCAACAATTTCTATTGGAATACTAAAACACTTTGCAAATCTTGTCAACCCAACCATTGGCCATCGAAAATTTCTCTTGGAGAACTCCAACACTTAGAAATTTTTGACCAAAACCCAAGTGAATCTAGGTTGTCAATCTACCATTAAAAATGATTTTCACCATTGACTCACCAAACTTCACCAAACTTTGTCAATGAATCTCTATTGTCGTTGTAATCCATTTCCCAGCCACTGAAAATCCATTTCAATTGTCAATTCTCTAACTTTTCCAATTTGTGAAAATGAATCATGGCCATTTATTTCTTAACTTCGTCGATTTGTGAAAATGAATACTAGTCGTCAATTCCTTCAAACTCTCCCAACTTCTTTGGCTTCCATTAAAACATAATTTTTTTACCTTCTAGGTCAAATCTAAATCTACAACCATGCAAAATGATTCGCTTGATCACCTCTTAGAAAATTATGAGGGAAATGTATACTTACATTTGTTATAAATTTGGGGATTTCACTCTGTTTTCACAAATTTACCAAATTCAACACAAATCCAAACCTCACCATAGTGAATTTACCAAAAATTCATGTTGGTCTTTAGCCCATATAGGTATGATGTTTAACTTAAGATTTGATACCACTCTGTAATGAACCCAACCCCAAGTTTTTCATGTCATTGATAAAAAGAACAAATAAAAATGTTTGATATAGAATCTAAATATGTAAATAATACACAACATGACATTCAAACTCATGCAGTTGTCCATACTAATTAAAAAAATTAATGAACTAATTTTACTATGCACAGTCGCAACTAAGAATGTATAGAATTATTCAACCACATAAATGGAAATTCATATGCACCATTCTACTCACAAAAAGTATAATTAACCAAAATAACTCAAAGTAAAATGCAAATCAATGATATCAACATTTAACATAAATAAACATAGAAAATAAGAACACTTTTCTATTATGAAATTATGCAACCCGCTGCAGAGGATGGATGTTCCTCCCAACTGTATACTTTCTATTCCAATTCTCAACAAAAAGTCACCCTTGAGATGTGGCTATGAATCCACAAGAGACGGTGGTCCCTAAATCTAGCTAATATCCCCCTCTCACAGTCAATTCCCACAACTAATTCTAGTCCACAAACTCTCTTTCCCACAACTTTCAAAACCCAAGGATGGGATTCCCCTTCAATTATCATAGTCTTACAGTCCATCCCATCCCCTTCCAGGGCTTCCAACATAGTATGGAGAGGAAATATCTCTATTGAGAACTCATAAATTCTACAATTGAAATATGAATTTTCACAGCAACAAAACACTTGCTTCTCTTGACAATTTTCAAACAAAATATTTCTCACAGGCATGCAACCTATATTCCCATGAAATTATAGCTCCAAATAGCTACCAAACATTCCCACAAAACTTTCCTTCAAGTTTCATGACTCCAAGATCTTTGTTGTCTAAAACTCTCCATGTAAAAATTGATTTGCATGCAAAAATTTGAATCTCTCATTCTCCCCCTCTACTCATACAAATTTTCTCTCTTTCTCTTGCTTGCTTGAATTACACTCTTCCCAAATATTATTGTAATTAGCCCCCATGATCTCAATAACTATGGGATGTGACTTATCACACCCACCTTCTTACATGAATTCAATAATTTGGCTCTAAAACACCTGACTGCTAGTGGGAAAATCACCCTATAACTATACTAGGGTTCTTAGTATAGACAAAGAAATGACTCCCTAAAAGTCAATATAATTCATGCACTACCAAAAACATTCCATATAGATTAATAGAAAAGTGATAGAAGAGTAGTTCAGAGACAATACACGTGTTCCAAACGTTTGATGATGACCTCCTCGAGCTTTGTTGCTTCCTTGGATGTTGGTATCCTCCCAAAGTTGACCTGCATCAATGCTTAGGAAAACAAGGCTACAAAAATTCTATGTATACTCATTAATCAGGGTTATATATCATTCATTATGCATAAACCAAATAAATGACACAAAGATATCATTTGAGACAGGGAAATAGATTCTTTTATTCAATATTCAAATATTGGAAATTACAACCTTTGCAGGTCAACGCTTTGCGAACCTGGTCCGGGATCCTCTTAACTTTTCTCCAGGTGAACCTTCCAAATGAATTCTCTTACAATATTTTGATCACCCCAATGAAAGGGAAGGGATTGTATGGGAGAAAAGGGATAGAGAGGGAATGTTGAGGCAAGAACTCAAAAAAGGTTGCAAATTCTTAGGCAAGGAGGGAAAGGGAATTTGGGCAGATTTTCACCGTTCTAATTCTTGATTGTGGAATGAGACCCCAAGACCTAATTTTACATGACCAAAAGATATTTATTCAGTTTGGGGATGAGATATAGTAGGTTAAATGGTTGGGAAACCTCCAATAGCTCGTTAATTCCACCAAATTCCTTGCAACATTTGGAGGTATACGCGGGCTATTTTTTGTGCAACTAGTGTATGTACATAGGTTTTAGAGCATGAAACAAGCATATGTATAAGGGAAGTAGTGCATCAGGGCACGTACATGCTCCAAAAAATGGTTTTTTAAATAGATTTCCTCAACAATTATTTGGAAAATTATGCAAGTAGGAAGGCCAATGTCATGTATGCATAGGTAGGGAATTTTAGGGCTATAGTAGATGTCTGATAATTTATGAGTTCAGAATAGAAACTGATGGATGAAATAAATTACAATATATTTACCAGCACAAAGTTGAGTGAGCTAGGGACTAGAGTTTGGGATGTGCCATCTGCAAAAAAAAGAAATTGTCTCTCCGAGGCGGGCATACCCATGCTTGGGATGAACTAAATCATGGCTGCCAATATAGTACGTTTTAGATCCATGTAATATAAATGTATAAAGTGTAGCCGCGAGAAATACACATCAGATCTACATATCAAAATCAGTCGAATATATATAAGTACAATATGCATCTTTAAGAATCTAGTGATGCATGCGACAAGAGACGAAGACTTCATAGCTCGATCAACAACTTCAAGATATTCAAAACTCATGTAGGAGTATAATGGGAGTGTAATACTCACTAATATAAGGTATTCAATAAGTCATTAGGAAAAGACTGGAGGATTTTGATGAGCAGGCAAATAACTTTGTCGATTTTGAATCTGGACTTGACTGGACTCACGGGATGGCTGACTCATGGAATTCAAGAGATAAACTACAGAAAGGCCGACTCAAGTTGGATAAAAATTCTCTTGGATAAAAGCATGAAAGATGATAGGACTCAGAAAGTGTAAAATTGACATAAGTTTGTGATGCAAGAGGCACCACAAACTCTCCATATGTTTGGAAGAGTAACCAAATGGAGGAGAACACAACTCTATGTAGCGAGAATAGCTTCCTAAGCCCATACTAGATCCCAGTTCTTGAATAACAAACGAAAGGATGTTCTTTGTCCAATGGTGAATATCTTTACTACCAAAAAAACAATGTATATTTCTCATCCCCTCTTTTTGGAATATTTGATATTTTTTCCTTTTTCAATTTTTAACAAGATTTAAAAAGAATAAAATAATTCTACGTTACAAAGGAGGAACAAGTGTTGCGAGAAAGAAAACTGGTTCCAAGTGCATGGAACATACTGATACTCAAGTCAAGGAGACATGTGTAGGATAAGGACACTCAAGGAAAATTCCTCCATGGGTCAAGGTGTCAGATCGTAGATGAAAAAAGTGTTGCAAGACTTCCATATAAGGAATTATTCAAAGGTTCATTTGAGAGAAACATGGAACCGACATTAGGTCAAATATGAAAATATGAGACCCGCAATGTGATGAAGCATGACACAACAAGACTCCTTCTACGTAATTTTTTATGAGCCCAGAGAAGGTAAGATCAGTGGTTTTTTCACATTTAGAGAGTTTGAAAAAATGTTAAAGAAGACTCTAGGGAGTACCTTTTTCAATGTTAGTCTAATCAACTCGAAAAAGGGTTAAACTTGCACCGAAAAGACATCTTTTCAAAACCATTTTAACGAGTGTGACAAAGACAAGATCACTCGGCTATCTTTTCAATTTTAAGGAGTCTGAAAAGAGCTTAACTATGGACTCACATCCTTTTTCTAGGTTTAGTCTCCTTAGCTCGAAAAAGTTTAAAATTAACTGAGGAGAACTCTCCTGGTGAGACAAATCTCCTGAGGTGTACCTTTTGTTGGGCCCTTCATTTTTGGATAAGGAATTGCGCAAGTTTTGACTGAGCACAAGTTGTGCAAGCTTCAATAGAGGTTGGACAATAGAATGATAAAGAGAAATAGAAAATAGTTATGAAAGTTATCGCAACGCCAGCTAAGAAATAAATAGTTGCAACAGAACAAGGAAGCACGCAAGGCAAAATAGAAGACACAACCCAACTATATATAGGGTTGAAAATAAGTGTAAAAGGGTTGTTGACATTGTTTTTTTTGTTGGTCAGTTGGTTACGAGTTGGTTCCAATTTGATTGTGGGGAGTTGAGTCAAGTTGAGTCTTGAGTTTGTAATGGATTTGATCTATCAGTTTGAGAATTGGATCTCTGCAACATGAGTCCAGAGTCAAGAGTCTGTACAACGCACTACTGTGTAATTATGAGTCTATAATCAAAGAAAGATTCTAAAGATAATATGAAGAAGGACCTAAATTTTCAACTATGATGTGTCTCTGTGTGTTTTCCTTATGAATTAGAGTTCTTCTTTCTGGGTTATAAGTTTTACTCGATGGTTCTGTGTTTAGATGCTTGTTCTTAACGTAAGTAGGTTCGATTCTTTCACATATATGTTTCAGATCTGTTTATCTCTCTTGTGCAAGATCAAGGATGAGTCATGAAGGCTCTATGGACCCTCTTAAGTCTTTTCCCTACCCTTCCCTATCTATCTGTTTTAGTAGCACTTCGGGTGAGACTTCTTCTCTTCGGAGGAGATGAAAATGCCAACGTTATAGACTACATGATACCTTTTTTTGGTAACCTGATAAGGACCCTGGTCTGATCAAAATTGTGCCAACAAAATGGTTTCATTGTCGGGACCTTCATTAAAATGGAACATGTAGGGTGAATGCTTCTGTGGATTCATATATCTAGTATTGATCAATGGTGGGAAAGAAACTGTAATGCCTTCGTATGGAAAGAAGTGGAACTGAGGAGAAAATAGGTGGAAAACACTCGTGAAGAAATATTTTAATCAGAAATATCGAGCGACCAGTACAAGATTTTCTGGGTAAAATTCCCTGAAGAATTTTTCCATTGGAAAAAGAGGCTCCAAGAAGCTCCAGAGTTCCAAGGATGAGTCAAGAGGATTCGTGTGTGGGACACCAAAAATCTAGTAGCACTTCGGAGGTTGGATTGTCCAGTCACGCGAGCACTTGATTTTTGGGTCAACACCACATTAGAGGGATATATCATCAAATTTGCAGCTGAGAACCACCAATATTTCTTGCGAGAAGAGGCAATTTTCAAGAAATACACAAGGGGGGGACTGTTGAGAGAAATCCCCCTGTGGACTAAGGTTTTCTTGATGGATGAGGGGGTGTTGACTATGTCCTTGATTGAGATGACAACGTAAACACCCTTGCTTGGGGTAGGGCGAAGCGAGGTGAGAGTCATGGAATGAGAGAGGGGAAGGGTTCTTTGAAAAATGGGGGGGAAATAAAAAGAAATAGACTCAAGAGACGATCGTGCCTTGAGGAGAGCCACCATAGTTGAGAATTTGTGGCACAGAAAGATCAAGAAAGAAGAAAGATAGTCTGAGAAGTTGAGGAAAGAAGGCGGATCAAGAGAAGTAGAGGAAAGACAGAGGGAATATTTGCAAAATATGAGAAGATAGGAACGACTGGCTAGTCAAAGATGAAATGAGAGAGAAGCACAGAGATAAAGAAGTCTCCAAGAGGTGGGACAAGAAGGAGAAGGTGCAGATGTAAGAGAGGAAGAAGCTGGCATGAATATTGAAGAAGAAAGAGAAGATTCAACCCCGATAACAACAGAGATCGAGAATCCGGTCAAAGAGATCGTCCAATTGGAAGCAAATGAGACCCCTCAGATTAAAGAAAACCACCCCAAAGCCAGTGGCACCAGCCCCAAATCACCCATACCCCAAGTGTATTCTATACAAGCAGTAAGTTAGATACTACCTTCTCATTCTAGTTTTGTTCCAGTACAATTAATTAGTTAGTCACAACCAGGAATTTTGAGTACAGGGAGGATATTGGGATCCCATGGTCGATCGCAAGAAGGACCGTTAGGATTTATATTGATAGGAACAACAAGATCAACAATGGTTGGCCATGCTGGAGGTTCAATTTCCTGATACCCAAAATTTTGGGGTAAGGGAGATGAAGACGTTGAACAACACTAGTTCTTGTGTGAAGCAATATGGAGATCCTGAGGGACTCTGGATGTGAATACGTTGGTCGAGTTCTAGACTACCTTGAGAGGTCGAGCTCTCAAGTGGTACATGAAGATCATTGAGCCAGGACTGCTAGGAACACAAGGTCAAGTGTTCATTCTTGGCCACATACGAACAAGGTTCATAGCAAAGTTCAAACTACCTCAGTCATAACAACAGGCTCTATTTAGGTTGCATGAGATCCAGCAGCGGGAAGGTGAATCAACCTAGGAATACAACCAGAAGTTTAAATATTCCATAGGGAGGTTGGCACATCCAATCCATGAATAACATGAAAGGGAGTGGTACATTCAGGGGTTGTTTCCTCTGAATTGGATTCTACTAATTCAACAACGGATAGCGACGTTAACAGATGCCTTGGAACAATCGATGAATATTAAAGCCATGGTGGGATGCCCTGAGAGCCTGAGAATGACCATACCCCCAGTAGATGTGAATCTGGTGCAACTAAAAGAGTAGATATTGGCACTTACAGAAAATATTCAAGAGTTGACGCTACCCAGATCAGGACAACCACAGCTTTGGTGCACCGGATGTTATACAGAAGGTCATATGGTGAATGAATGTCCATGAATAAGGGGAATGGGGCCTCCTCAGAATATGATGGTACCCCCACCGAGACCTACAGGAGGATTTGTACAAGTGTCGATGAACTTACCATTCCATAATGTTTCAGGATAAATCCGTGAGTGCGGACACAAACCGATCTCCCTAGATCCACCTGGATCTAGAACAAAACATGACAAAATAATACACTTTCCCTCGATCTAGCCTATTGAATGAACTAAGAGGTAAGGATTATGGACATACCTTATGAACACTCTCCTTAGGTCTCTGTCATTCCTATATTCACTTCAATTCTCTTGTCTCGTTCAGATCACAACAGTATAAACCAATCGAAGTGAAGGCAGATCAATATATTCAATAGCTAATCTATACATATGATCAAGGAGTTATGTAATAAAGTGACATCATCTTTATGGGAAAGGGACATATTACTGTATTGAATTAATTGAAAGTGAAACTTACAACTTGAGCCTTGATGTTGTAGATCTCCTTTTGATGGCTCCTAGCTCTGACACACACACTTGCTCATGCATGAAGAAAATCAACCACTTTTGATGACCTTGTTGTTGTCTCTAGCTGCTGTAGCATCAGTCCTCCATACAGTCTTGCACCAATTCTCCAATCAATATCTTGCTATCTTGTTGCTTGCTTCTTAACCTTTTCTAGTATCCATCTCCTCAATATATATGAGAAGATAGATTAGTTACTTGAATAGGAAATGATCCCAAGATATCAGGAAAACCAATACTTAGATAACCATTCGCTAGCCAACTCATTCTTCTTGAAGATTCCCTTCTAGAAGGCTCAAGAACTTCATATTTTTCCTCTTTAATAAGATGTTCGCACCCTAGCAGTTAGGTACAGTGTGAACCCCTCACACTCCATCTTAATGCAGCCTGCGAGAATCAAGCATTCTCGCAGGAAAGTATATAGGTAGCCTGCGAACCTCTTTAAAAACATGATTTCTGGAAGCAGACAAGTGTAAATTTTCTCAGGAAAGTGTTCTTAGTGAAGAGCTTGATTTTCCATCATCATAACATCATCATACTATCATCATGATGACCAAAATTGTGGATAACAGAATGCCCCCCAAAGTCTGAGAGTGGAATCAGTGACAATCGATAGACTTTGTAAACTGCATGTGTGTGTCAAGAACCAAGAGCACATCTAATTGGAAACTTGCAAACATCCAAGCATCGACATAATATCATGTATACCAATTCATGAGGTAGGAATTCCCATACTCAGATCATAGACTGATGACATCATAAACAAAGGTCATGGCCACCAATCATACACTGTGGATCCATGCAGTCATAATATAGCATAGCCACCTGAATACACTGTGGATCTATGCGACAAATTTTTCAATCAAGACGACAAAGCCACGAAACATACACAGTGGATCTATGTGTCGCAAATTATACATACTCCATCGCAACCTGGATCACAAAGATAATACCCAGGGTCTTCAATCTCATCGCCCAAAGTACGAATCGAACCATGTGATTACATGTGTTGAAGTTGAACATGGCAGAAACCACTTGATTACCGATCATTGATGCAACCTTTAACAAGTGCGAGAGAAATCACCATTGATGTCAATGACTCCCAAGGTACTATAGTACAATCCATCAAGTGTGAATAAATGATTCGATGTCGAACATCCGACGAAATCTTTCGATCAGGGGTCAATGATGTAAACCCACTGTCGAAAGCGAGAAACTTGCCATTGAGGCATGCAAGCTTCAAGGTACTAAATAATTTCTAAGTCTGGATTCCGGATAATGTGATGAAGTCGACGGAACAAAACTCGTCATAGGAGGGCCTTGATGTATCCCTCATCAATGACACGAAATGAGTAACAGAGTTTGAAAGTGAAACAGAGCATGCGACAATTGGACCTTGGACACAGGGAAGGCCGACACGAAGTGAAAAGATAACTGCAGATGGCCGACTCAATAGAGGTTTCAGACTGACTGCTCTTGAACATATGAACGACACGACCAATGATTTGGCAGCATTGACTCAAAGACTACACATGGAAAGACCTTGTTATCAAATCGAATAAGAGACAAATGGATTTCCCAAACCGGCTTCAAATGATGAATAGGAGGTGTCATGTTCAAGAGCGACACTTATTGCCAATTAAAACAAAGATGAAACATATCCCTTTCCCAAATTTTCCCCCAACATTTCTGGAAAGTACCTCTTTATTTTTACGCAAGCTTGAAGAGGATCACATATGCTTGTTGATATAAGCTCATCCTTCAGATGAGTCCCTCGGAGTATTTTTAATGAACCCTAGGAAGGAGTGGTTCGATCCCATTATGGGTCTGTCAATGTTTGTTTAACGAGTCCAGAGATAGTAAACTCGAAGGTTTTTCAAGATTATAGAGTTTGGAAAAACACTTAAAAGAGAACTCTCTCAGTTCCTTTTTCGTACAATAGTCCAACGAGACCGAAAAAGGGTTAAACTATCGCTCGAAGGACGCATACTTCAAATACTTTAACGAGCGTGAAAATTGCAAGATCGCTCGGCAATATTTTCATGTTTAGAGAGTCTGAAAAGAGCTTAAAGATAACTCCAGGGGGGTTCCTTTTTCATGTAACCGTAGCGAAACCAAAAAAGTGATAAAACGACGCTCGGTCATGTTCTTATGTTTTTCACAAGCGCAAGAATAGACAAAAGGCGCTCGAGGTTTTATGCCAAAACCATTACAAACAATCAAAATTACACCACACTAGGTAAAAATTATGTCCATAATCATCCATGTTTTGCACCTGCCAATCATTTCACTCATTTTCACATTAGTGATTAGGGTTAAATAATGAATAAACATAAAAAACCCACTTTTGACATAGTAAAAAGTAATTAAAATGAGTGAATAACCAAAATTACCATAACATTTCACACTTTTACCATTTTGAGTCCAAAAACCCTCATTTTACCCTCTACCTTCAGTGTCGATTTTCGGGAGCTACGGGTGATCATTTCATGGTTTAAAATTATAATTTCATTGGTTAAAAGTCAAGTTTTACACTAGTTTTTTAAACCCTATGCGCTTGGAGACATTCTCGCAGGTGGCCCATATGGGACCTGTGAGAATGAATCATTCTCGCAGGTGGGCCTTAAGGCACCTGCGAGAAGTTCACACTGCGCATAGTAGGCCACCTGCGAACAACGCAGAATCCAAAAAAATTTGTAACGTTTAGCCAATAGAAAAGGTTTATTTCATGAATAAGATTATTAACCATATTTGTATGTGTCTTATGCAGGTTATTAACCACAATCATGGTGTTAGAATGGCGGGAACGAGAGCACAAGGAGGACAATGCCAATGCCGGAAACCATCCTTCCACCATAGCTGCACTGAGAGACTGTGGTCTCTTAAAGTATTTTCGTATCCCAGGCATGAGAGCCCAAGTTTGATTACTGGAGTACTTAGTCCGAATGTGGGATCCGGACCAACAAGTGTTCATC